>JAODKL010000095.1:20802487-20844059 GCA_026780765.1 Petrocephalus schoutedeni | reverse complement strand
CATGTCGTCACTTCCGGCCTCGAAAACTCGGTTTTTGACTCGGATACCGACCTCCAAGGTATAATGGAACGCACGATCAGTTTTCCTGTTAGAACAGGGCCCACACACATAGACATGTATTGTAGGGTATATGACAGTGCACTGCAGTTGCTTTCTTACGGAAGGCCACTTTACATCTGACACTTTGCCTCTGCCCGTAACCCCAACTTACAATATAATATCCAAATCTCAGCAAGCAGTGATGCAGCCTAAACGGTGAGCATTCTCAACTAGTATCATTAATCAAGGCATGTTTCATTAAAATTCTAAAGTGCCGAGCTTCACAATGTGACGAACATTTGTAAAGAAATGAAATATGATGCAAGCATTTCCTCTTTGCATTAATTGATTGTTTGTAAAATGATCAAGTCTGTGTGGTATCATGATATTGAGTTGACATTAGAATGTGTTGTTGTTTTGGTTTGGATCGTTGAACATCATTGACTGGTGCATAACTTACAGTATGGTGCCTTGGCAACATATGCATTTTAGCTGATGTTTTCTGTGATGTGTGTTTACATTACATTATCTTTTATCATCAGCTCAACCCTATTTCTTCAACCATGAAATTAAATTCTGGCTTACATCCCTGAACAAGACATGCCCGGCTGTACCACAAATACATGCAATTTCAAATGTGTATAGATAATTGAATATATTATTGACCTATTTATTTTATGTGTATGTGAAACCTCCTGAAAACAACAATATTTGGTATTCCATTATTTATTAATAGAACACACACTAACACTGAGAAATTGTTAACGTTGAATAAATGCAGTGTATTTCTGCTATATTTTCTGTATATTAGCTTGGTATGCTACATAAAACTTTTGAAAATGGAAACTTAATTACTCTTAATTCCACTGTCATCATTTACACATCACAATACAGTGTCATGATTAGGAGGGTAGTGCTCAAAGGATGCCTAGGTTTAGTTCTCAAAAACCTATAACAGCTAATATGGGGGAAAGCTGGTGTGGTGGGTCAGACTGCCACCTCACATTCAGGGTTGGAGTTCTCCCTGTGTTGTATGGGATGTCTAAATAGCCCATAGTGTGCTGTGTAATAAACTGGCATCCCATCCAGGGTGTACCCCAGCCTTATACCCTGTGATGGACTGGCATCCCATCCAGGGTGTACCCCAGCCTTATATCCTGTGATGGACTGGCATCCCATTCAGGGTGCACCCCAGCCTTGTGCCCTGTGATGGACTGGCATCCCATCCTGGTTATCCCCAGCTTTGTGCCCTGTGATGGACTGGCATCCCATCCAGGGTGTACCCCTGCCTTGTGCCTTATGCTGCCTGGGATTGGCTGTAGCCCCAACCTTTCTGTACTGGATAAGTAGTTGGGAGACAGTTCTATCTGTCAGCCAAGTTGGCTTTTTTCAAAATCCTTTGTCCTTTGAAAGAGGGATAGCTGGGCTTCATTAAACTAGTGGGAATTGGCAGCGGTCTGGAAAATAAGCACTCCAATGACAGCCCAGTTGTCACACTGCAGTCCTGTATCCAGATGTAACCTCCCATCTGGTCATAGCTGATACTGGGAAGGATGAAACTGCAATATTTTTACTGTATGTACATCAAAAGGTCTTTTTTTACATTTAGTTGACAAAAATGTTTAATGCTTTAGAAACCTTTGTCATTTATTCTCTTTTTGTATTATTCTTCTTAAAAAACAGCACTTTATTATCTCAAGTGTTAATGTAACTAATTATATCAAAACAAGTATGACACACAAACTCATAAAAATACTCATGTTTTTTGTTACTAGTGTAATATAAGTACACAAAGATATCGACTTACAGTGCAAGGTCTGTTTGGTTCCTATTGTTAGATTGCATTGACCTGGTTTATGATCTAGTGTAATATTATACTTTAAATTATCAGTCACAGACTCTGAAAGGCCAAAATGATACATGGGTTGTTGCTGCAGATATTTGGACAGATATGAAATTGAGGTTATCTGTATGTGGGTCACTCACTCCCTGTTCCCTAAAAGGTCTGTTACTGGTTCTTACAATATGTGCATTTGTTTGCATCAGATTTGCATTGTTCTTTCAATACTCATTTTTACCTTTTTTGAATCGTTCATGTGAAGTCCTTGGTATGCAAATAGATCGCTCTACACTTCCTAGTCATCTGTCCCTGATGACAAATGAACAACTACTATAATATATGTCAAGCTAATATATTACTAATACTAATAATAGACTTTGGCATTAGTGTACATATCAGTCAATATATTACAGCTACTGGAATGCAATTATGGATACTACAGTTTTTCTTGATTGCTTTGGAGCATTTCTTAAATGACAATTAACGTTTGCAACATGTGTAATCCATCCATCCATCCATTACATGTCACTTATCGGGGGCAGGGTCACAGGGGCAACAATCTAAGCGAGGATGCCTAGACTTCCTTCTCCCCAGCCACCTCCAGTGTGTCCTGGGTCTGCCCTGGGGTCTTCTCCCGGTTGGACATGCCCAAAACACCTCCCCAGGGAATTTTGCAGGAGGCATCCTAGATCCGAACCATCTCAACTGGCTCCTTTTGATGCAGAGCAGCAGTGGCTCTACTTTGAGCCTCTCCTGGGTGTCTGAGTTCCTTACCCTATCTCTAAGGCTGGCCCCAGAGACCCTGCAGGGGAAATTAATTCCTGCTGTTTGAATCCACAATCTCATTTATTTGGTCACCACCCAAAATTTGCGACCATAGGTGAGGGTAGAGATGTAAATCGACTGGTAAATGGATAGCCTTGCCTTCCGGCTCAGCTCTCTCTTTACCATGGCAAAAGAGTACAGTGTCTGCATTACTGCCGCATTAATGTCGATCTCCTGCTCCCTTCAACAACAATGCCCATAAACATATTTTTTTTATCTTAACTTGCTTAAATATATTCAGTAATACTATCTATGAAGCTCATAATCTTAAAGCCTAATAACTGTTCTTATAATTATTGTAAAACATTCATATTATAAATACGTATAAATACCTATAAATAGTTATAAAAAGGCATAACATTATAGCCGTGTTTCTCATAGTGATGGTATGAAGGTCTCATCTCTAATGTACTATAAATACTTTCATAATGCAGCATAATGGTCAGTATAAGAATTAAAAATGCTTTGTGCTGAATTATGAAGGTGTTTATAGTGCATTGTAGATGAGACCTTCATAGAGCTTCATAATGCATAATACACATGACTATAATGTGTTATACCTTTTTATAAATAGTTATAGCCGGGTTTATACTGCTTTGTGAATGCATTATAATGCATTATGAAGGTATGTGTAATGCAGTATAATGACTGCTTTAATAAAGTGTTACCATATATTCCTCCTAATATGGGATACATGTTTTATATTGAAAGTTGACATGTTGAAATATTTAAAGCCTGAACTGTATAATTGCCTCAAACAAGCAGTTGCCTAGGGCCGCGGAATGACCTGTGTTGTGGAGGTGGAAATGATCATCGATGCTCTTGGATGGAAGGCCACCCAAGTAAAGCTTTGCCTAGGGCCCCTGTAAAGGTAGAGTTGGCCCTGCAAACAAGCAATACATTTCATCGATTTTTTTTTTCTTTTCCTAACACAGTGTTTTAAATTGTGCCCTTTGCTTACACCGTCTGACACTGTAATGTACTGTGGCATCTTAGCATTTCAGAATTTCTCTCAGCATGGTGCCAGCTAGTGGTAGAAGCACTGACACTTTTGTTGCTTTATTTTTACCTGGTTAATGCCTGCATTGCAGACCCAGACAGGAGACAGACATTCTGGGGAAGTACCATATGTATGGTCACTTGGAATTGACACTGACTTGATGGCACCTAATAATAGTATTAATAATAATTCCCCAGTAAGCTCTTTGTGTCAAATTTTGTTTTTGCTTGAGAAGCAGAGCACACCAACCCAAGCTGCATAGTTTGATTACATTCAATGGGCACAGAAAAATGATGGATGGATGAATTTAATACCATATTACATTTTATAAAATCTGATGTCCCTCCCTTTCAAAGTTACATTCTCGGTATTTGAATTGTTTTCAGTTAGAAACTTTATAAAGGAAAAAAAATATGCCAAAAATCAAATGGATGCTAAAAAACAGCAGTGCAACGTTTTATAACCTCAGTTTTTAAGTCAAATTTATTTTGAAGTATAGCATCAATTTAGACTAAAATTCTCGTACAGCCTGACACCACTAGAGCAACAAAGCTTTGCCTTAGCTTGGCTGCTTTTTTCTTCAACCCGCACAATCAGTGTCCACAGAGTATTGCAATTCATCTGCCTCAATGAAGCGGAAGTATTCTGAGATAGAGGAGTGATCCTTTTAAAGCAGAATTCTGTCAGACAGGTGCTTTGGTGCAAAATAGCTTTGTTCATTATTAGAGTACCCGCACTATTTGGTGTTGTCAGCTTTTAAGCTAGACCATGAAAGGAAAGAATGCCATGTTAGGCTTCTGGTGACTTCAGAAGGACATCAAAACGTCAGCACTTTCTCAGGATGCTGACTGCTTCTTGTGAACTATTTTTAAAAATAAATACGACTTGCATAGAAGTGCATAAAACTATGCTATGGATTAAATAGCAAGAGGCTATGTAACAGTTATTGTTCTAAACATTTTACATTATATACTGTGTAATATGATATATGTATGAAAGATCATATATATGATCTTTATATATATGACTTTTGTGTAAAAAAAAATAAATGTTATTCTTTTAGAATGCTATAAGAACATTTTACTGTGTACTGCACGTTAAGCGGATCAGGGTATTTTCTCATTTTAAATCACAGACAAGCATCTGCAATGTGACTAACACAACAAGCACTTTGCTGTCATTAGTCAGCTTTCATAGCTTGCAACATATATAATGAGCCCAAGCCCAGGCATTTTAACTATACAGCAGTTAGCATGTTGCATCCCCTGCATACTGCAATACATTGTGCAGATTAGGATTAGTCTAGGGCAGGTAGGTTTACAATATTCGCAGTCTCTCTGATTACATGTTGAAGCATAAAGGATTTCGAATATGCAAAGATAAATTTACATTGTCTAAGTTTACAGTGTGACCAGCCAAGCACACAACGTTACAGAAAGATTGTGGAATTAGGAAGCTTTTGATGAACTGTCATAAGCGACAGAGTATTAGAAGTTAATGTGGGTGACATGCGTGCTTTAAACTGCAGCAGAGAGAAGTCGGGGGACACCAGGTTAATCTAACCATAGGTCATGTGGGAAAACCAGCACTTCTCAACACTGCTCATCCATCCACCACTGGCTCTGTCGACAGATCCAAGAACACAATGGAGAGTTTGCTGGTAAGAGCCCTATAGCTACCAGCTGGATGATGCTTACTCTGCATATGCTGTATTATTTTAAACTCACCTGCATTTTAAGCCAACTCACACCCAAGCCCTAAAATTAATTTATGGTGCCAGACCAGGCATATGGCTTGACATGGGGTGGGGGGTGTCTTATCTTTTTCATATTCTAGTTTTATTTTGGATATTTTTAGGTCATTAAAGTAATATTTTTCTTTAGGGGTCACTTAGTTCATAATGCTGGACAACATGAATGTCCAACTCATGCCCTCTAGAAGTTTGACGTTGTACTTTTTGTATAGGAAGTTCCATATTCAGATCAAAGGCGCCAAGGTTCCTTTTTAAACAGCTATTCAGTGACACACCTATTTTTAGACATGTCCACATTTTTTATTGGATTTCTCACTTACTGCAGAAGAGCTTTAATTCGTCACTGGGTGAATTCCAAACAGGGGCTTATCACCCCCTATCTTGATACATCCCTGCATTGTGTGACCGACTGCATGGTCTATCAGACTGCAGAAAATTTGAACACATGATTCAGCATTGAACAACTGTATTACTTAATTGTGTATCTCCTTTCTCATTTTAAAATATGGTAGTTCATTTTTAAATAATGGCTCTTCTTGGCCAGTGATCATTCAGGTGTGTTATTTAGATACAATTTGCTGACTAAGTAAAGATGAGATAATCGATGTTTTCTCAAAAAACCCCACAAACTTTGCCTCGAGCTTTCTTTAATGCAAGCAACATAATATCTAATTACAGTTGTTGCCTAACCGGGGAATAACTGCCATGCATAACGAAAAGACCAGTTGCTAAATGCAAACCTTTCCTGTCATGTCTGCCCTACTCCCACTATGTCACCAAAAAATGTTCAGAAATG
Source organism: Petrocephalus schoutedeni (assembly GCA_026780765.1). Taxonomy (NCBI): domain Eukaryota; kingdom Metazoa; phylum Chordata; class Actinopteri; order Osteoglossiformes; family Mormyridae; genus Petrocephalus; species Petrocephalus schoutedeni. Next base: position 20,837,806 of record JAODKL010000095.1, on the reverse strand, counting down.
GAGAGTGCTATGTTTGGCATTTGCATATATTCCTGTGCAGGCCCAACAAGTTTAACATTCCTGACTATTCTAGATCTTTTAATGCATGCAGAGCCTCACACCTCACTTGGACATATAGTTCACATTCCCAGCAGCTCTTGTTGCATATAGTTCTGTGCACTGGCGAGTATGGAGCTGAAGACCAATCCAAGTAAAGAGAAACACAAAGCTGCAGGCTTCCCCTGAGCAGAGCTTTGTCCTTGCATGCTTAAATGGGCACACTTTTTTCCCAATGTTTTCCAATGCAGTCCACACTTCAAATATTTTTAAAGGCAATCTGACAGAGAAAATAGATAGATTTTAAACATAGGCAATTATAAAAAGCTGCAGAATAAGCAGAATTAGAGCAACTCTAAAAAGTGCAACAAAAGGTATCCCTAATAAAATCGTTGCAGCATCACAATAATCACGAATGGCCAGAAAAAGTAAGACGCTCTGAATTATTTCAGATATTTCATTCTGCTAATGTGTTTTTCAGAAAATGAGTCTTGCATCCCAGTTCTCTCTGTCTCACAATCACAATGAAATAACATTTTAAAAAGATTACTCCCTGACACTTTACTGGATTATATGCTCACTGTATCTGAAAGGGAGACAAAGATATTCTGGAATTTTCCATGGAGGAGCTCCCTCTCTCTAGACATGAGTCGGAGCTCCAAGCTTTAGTTAACAATCGAAATACAGGAGGTGTCCTGCCAGCTTCAAATTAGAAGGGGAATGGAGGACACACATGACAAGCTGACGGTCGGCCTGGGTTTTATAATTAGATGGCGCTTAAAATGATTTATAAGATGCCATTACAGTAACAAAGGCCCGTAACATGCCTGACAGTGTTTTTTTTTTATCTGCAGCTGATACATACACAGGTGTTGCGTTTCATGAACAGACTCGTTAAACATTTCTCTTTAATAAACCACAGTTTGCAGGTCAGCACATAGCTCTTTTAAAGCTTTTCTCCTTGTCATTGACATCTGCTGTGTCATGCATGCCATTTTGACTGAGATTTAAGGATTACTATTTAGGTAGCAGATGAAATTAATTTTAAATTGGTTGTTACTTAAGACAATTATGCAAAATCGTGAGCTTCCACAAATATGTTTATTACAAAAAAATCTTCTTTATGTTCCTGACAGGACATTGACCTCCAAATAAAAACAATGTAGGTTTCAGTCAGTGTATTGGAAATCATTTATGTTTTGTGGTGAAAGCAATAAATGTATCCAAAATACTGAAAAGAACATTTTAAAAACTTGTCGAACACCAGCTCAATATATCTCAGAACATTAGCACGCGATCGTGTTTCAAAATATTATGCTATCTCTCTGATTTCCAGCTAGGATTTGTCTTGGTCTCATTGATAATTGATATTGAAGGAATAAGTTGGAGGATGGAGCAAGTTTATGGATTAATAAAACTGCCATTAACTGTACTGTAAAATTTCAACCAAGAGTAACTGCAGGACATTGATTCATAAAAGTCTGTCATTGAATGCTTACATCAACAAATCAGAAAGCACAGGTCTATACAGCAGCAGGGAATGGGTGAGTGTCATGTCCTGCCCGTCCGATCCTTCTGTGTGCCACGCCCCCTCGTTAACTTTGTGTTAATCCTTCCGTTTATCAGCTGTCCGCATTTAAGTTTGTTTCCCCAGTCCGGTCATTAACGTTATGTGTCTCAGCGTGCTGTTCCCTGCTTGTTTTTTGGCTTGGAATAAACCTTCATGTGTACCCCTGCAAGTTGGAGTCCTGATCCTGCTTCCCCGCGCCGCAACCGGCACGCTTGTCATGACAGTTAGACTCTAATATGGGAGCCCCTTAATGGGTGGGTGGTATATTCCTGCTGTCTTGCATACCATCAAACTGAACAACAAAACATTAATATGATGTTAATGGAATGTCTACTTTTAAATACCTGTGGTGTTAAATTAACACCATCAGGCTCTTCAGTTAAATAAATTTGGTTTCAGCTGTAACTGAAATGCTTCACTCAGCGGCAGTATTGTGATATGTCAAATGAATCTGGTGTCAGTTGTAGGATTCCGCATTTTTTTATTAGCCAAAATAATAAACATTAGATTGGGGGATGAAGAATATTTTTCATTCATTCATTATTGCAGTGTGATTCAAATTAAGCCAGTCATAGAATGGTGTATTAATTTGTACAAATTATTGTCTTGTTCTTTTTCAGGTGGTGTTTAAAATGATTTGTTATATGTGCATTATGGATTTTTTCAAACAGCAGTCTCCACGTGGTAACCACTGCTTAGCCAGCTGTCAGTCAGAAATCAAAAGAGCGTGCAAACTTTCTTTATTGCCTTCTCTCCTGGGATAAACAGGTAGGCGAAGGAATATGCCTATTAAGATTTGCAAAGCTCAAATCAGGCTCCTGAATGAAAAAGGCGTCCTGTAGCTTGCAGCCTATTCATTCATTTAATTTGCACAGAAAGTGTACTTCAGATTTTTTTATAAAATGGCTATAGCATATTTCTTGTTTTCAAGTTGTTAATATCCAATTATTATATGCAAATAAGCAATTATCTGTTTGACATTTGATTTTCAGTAACATTATTTATTTTGCTATAGTAATGCTTACTTCCTCATCAATCTATGAAAAACTGATTTTGTAATAAAAGGTTAGAGCGCCATCTGCTGGTCAACAATACAACTATCAACTTCTACTATCCAGGGGTGCGTTTACCAAAAGCACCCATTAGCAACTTACATAGTTGGGGCCATTCAGTTGCATGGTTCCAACTATGCAAGCTGCTAATGTAGTTTGAATGTGTACTTTTGGGAAATACACCCCAGGATGAGGTTGCCAGATCATCCATCCATCCCACAAACTCTTTACCAAGTATTGGGTCTTTTAGTTAATGTTCTTGTTGCATGGTATTCTACAAATTTACTCCAGTTTTGCCTGAATGTCTATCCTTAGCTTATCTGAATTATCTGACTATACTGAATGGATTAAGGTATATGGTTGGATTAAGGTATTTCAACAGTGACATATTTTCTTTTGGCTTGGTTCTACATTTCAGAACACAATGAAGAATAGCAGCTTCAACCTGAGGACATTTCACGCTGCTGAGAACTGGGACAGAGGTCAGGCAGTTCTGTATGAAGCCACCAAAATCACCAGCAGGAGTCAGCATCGCCCTGATGGCACCTAAATATAATTTTGTTTCACCAAATGGACTTAACCGTTTAAGAGGAAAAAGAATAAATTATGTTTATTGCCATTATCTATGAAACATGTATGAAACATGGTGAAGATATGTTTTGTGCCTCTGAACCAGAAACACTAGTCATTAATAATAAAACAGTATAACTTTTAAAGTTAATATTTTTGCCAGGCAGTATCTCAAAGTTGCAGGGAAAGTTGCACAATATGCCTTGTAAAATAGGTCTGTCATATGTATGTATGATTCACTATTGCATAGTCTAATAACTGTGGTGTCAGTTGCCAGATCGCAATTTTTCTTTTGAGTCGATTCTTTTCTTAATCAACCATACAATGTTTTAAACTATATTTCATACTACCATATTATTTCTGTGTGTCATCCAGATATCTAAGCTACATAAGGCAGAACTTGTCAAATATTGGTAATTTCTTTACCTACCTGGTTCATGATATGTTTACTATGAAATGCACCGACTTCTAAGTTGCTTTAGGCAAAACCACATGCCAAATAAATAGGTGTAAAGTGTATTTGTTAGATCATTTCATCATTGCATCCACTTTATAACACGACTGCAGGCAGTCTTGCACACATAAAACATTTTATGCGCTTATGTGAGGTTTATATATATAGCATTCTCAACTCACAGCTATATAAGTTATGCTGCTTCATTTTCTTCCAGCTGGTCCCTGGTTTTCCTTGTCATATAAATGAGTGTGTGCTTCTCCTTCCCCCCTCCCTAGTAAAGATCCAGACCCAGGGGAAGGTTGAGGCTTGTCCTGCTCATCCATACTGTAAGATGTATTTTTCCCTGCCTGTAATCCTGACCAGAATGAAATGGATGGATGAATGGATTTCTTTTCCAAATACATCTACTTTTAAATTGTGTTTTTGTGCCTGTACAATGAAAACTGTAATTTAATATATAAGTTAACACAATATGTATTACATTTTATGGATTCATCAAACTGGAAGATTAACTTTTTACTTCTAATAAAACAAAATCAGAGTTAAATGTTTGAGGCAGAAATTACTATAATTAGATTAATTAAATTGAATTATAATTGAGCTGGGGAGTAGTTCAAGTGTCTTAAAAACTGATTATTGATTTGAAGATGTTTGTCTAATGCAAGATTTGTCTAAAACAGATAAAACCAGAAAACAGTGTACAGTCTACAGTGCAAGCATTCTCTTACATTAAAATTATTAGCAATTAGTGGACATCTTTACACAGAGCAACCTAGATGAGTGACTTTTGGTATTTGATGGTAATCAAGTTTTCAAGGTTGGTTTCACATAGCTCTGCATAAGATGCTGTAAGAATGTATTAAGTAACCCAGTCTGCCTTTCCTTCAGTGTCTCAGCTAGTGCTGGACTGTAACACCTGAGAATTTATTCATATACATTATATTGCCAAAAGTATTGGGACACCCCTGCACATCATTGAATTCAGGTGTTCCGTTCGTTACCATGGCCACAGGTATATAAAATAAAGCACCTATGCATTCAGACTGCTTCTACAGACAATTGTGAAAGAATGGGTTGCTCTTAGGAGCTCAGTGAATTCAAGTGTGGTACCGTGATAGGATGCCACATGTGCAATAAGTCCATTCTGGATATTTCCTTGCTACTAAATATCCCATGGTGTTAGTGGCATTATAACAAAAGTGGACGTGACTGGGAACAAAAGCTCCTCAGCCACGGTTGGCAGGAGAACGGTACTTGCCTGACTGCATTGTAAGTGTAAAGCTTGGTGGAGGGGGGATTATGGTTGTTTTATTCTTGGGCTGGGCTTGGCCTCTTAGTTCCAGTGAAACTCTTCAGCATACGGAGCCATTTTGGGCAATTTCATACTCCTAACTTTGTGGGAACAGTTTGGGGATGGCCCCTTCCTGTTCCAACATGACTGAACACCAGAGGACAAAGCAAGGTCTATAACAACATGGATGAACGAGAATGGTGTGGAGGAACTTGACTGGCCTGCACAGAGCCCTGACCACAACCCGATAGAACATCTTTGCGATGAATCAGAGTGGAGACTGCAAGCCAGGCCTTCTCGTCTAACATCAGTGCCTGACCTCACAAATACTCTCCTGGACGAAAGAAAATCCATAAAACATACTCCTAAGCCTTGTGGAATGCCTTCCTAGAAGAACTGAAGCTCTTATAGCTGCAAAGGGTGGGCCAACTCCATATTAAAGCCTATGTATTAATAATGGGATGTCATTAAGGTTCATGTGTGTGTAAAGGCAGCCGTCCCAATACTTTTGCCAATATAGTGTACCCTCCTTGTGCTTGTTAACTCTGATCTAAGTCACTATCTTATCTTCTGGCCATGTATTACCTGCTTAAGGGCACTGGTATGACGTCCATAAAAAGAAACAATATTTGTCTGACTGCTCATAGAATTATACTCAGCCGGTTCCCGCCTTCCATTGTCTGATATACACGCTCTGTGTACTTTTGTTTCTGGCATTAAACCAAGAAAATAGCCTTGCGCTATTGCTGGACCTCATCAAATACTGCAAGAATGTAATAACTATAGCTTTGACTACAGCCGTTTTGAAATGTCCCTGTGTTTATACTGACTGAATGAGTGTACAAAGGCTTGAATTACCTTCAATCTGCACATTGTTTGCTCGCAAGTCGCAGTGGCCATTGGACCTTGATGAAATGAACTAAAGTCTATTCTGGTTTCTTCCTGCAGAGAGCTTAACTGGAGAAAAAATGTGAAATGGGTTTTTTGCCTCCATAGGAGATGAAATCTTCCTTTTCAAGGTGTATTTAAGATACAATGCATATTGTATATGCAGCTGTTTAACTTTTTCAAAAATCCATGAAAATTCTTTAATTTGATGGTAAAATCTTTGGTGCTTGGGTCCCATGTGTGTGTACAAAGACACACTGAGCTGCACAACTACCTGGTGCCAGGCAGGACCTCATCTCTACTCCTGTATCATTGTACATTCACAGATGCCTTACTGCACACAACTGCTGTTCTAAGCTGTACATTTTGCACTTGTGGCAGTTAATGAGTCTGGCTGATCTTCTCTGAACTCTCTTTATCTTTTTAATGAATCAAGATGTACAGTAGTATGCAAAAATGCGGAGAGATGTTGGAAATACCATGTTAGGCACCTACAATCATATCACATTTAAAATGCTTGAATCACGCATACCACCCTTTGTCAGACAACGGAACTGCTTGAACTCGTCTGCATTCTTTGTATATTGAGTAGCGTGTTTGTGTTAACAAGCAGGGGGATCTTGCACATGCCACTACACACGCCCACGTTTGTATTCCAGTCTCAGTGAGGACCACTCATTTCTAAGGGAAAAACTATTCATAACATGACAACCTTAACCCCAACCCAGCCCTAACCTTAACCTTACAAATGACAAGACTTTTGGCATTTTTTTACTTTTTTGATTACAGGCTTTGCTATACTTGTGAGGTCCCAAGGACTCACCAGTATAGCAAAACCTGTACACACATACAGTGCCTTGCAAAAGTATTCACCCCCCTTGGCATTCTCTCTATTTTGTTCCCCTACAACCTGGAATTTAAGTGGATTTTCAATTAAATTTTAAGTGATGGACCTACAAAAAAGACAGATTAATGAAGTTAAAAGGGGAAAAAACTTGTTTTAAATAATTCCCAAAAATATTAAACTGAAAAGTGGTGCATATGTTTTCACCCCCTATGCTTTGAAGCCCCAACCACGACCTTCAAAAGCCACTTAATTAGTTAAATAAGATCCACCTGTCAGCAGTCTAAGTGTCAAATGATTTCAGTATATACACACCTGTCCTGATAGCCCCCAGAATCAACACCAGTGTAACACGCCTAAGTAAGGGGTACCACTGAGCAAGTGACAGCATGAAGACCAAGGAACTCTCCACACAGGTCAGGGACAAAGTTGTAGTGATACAACCCCTCCAAAATTCCTTTTAAATTCCAGGTTGTAAGGGAACAAGACAGAGAGAATGCCAAGGGGGGTGAATACTTTTGCAAGGCACTGTACATGCGCACAAGCACACAAATATAGTACTAACCAAATGTTTTCTGTGCCTAGGTTGTTTTATCATAGTCTTTTATAGACAAAAATAGATTACAGTATACACAAAACTACGAAAGCAGTCCTCAAGAAAGCTGAATTATCTCTAAATCTTGAATTTCTCAAAAGAGCCCCCATTTGGCATGATAACAGCTTAACTGACATAAGGCATCCAAATTTAGTAGTAAATTGTCCAGCATGTCTTCCCAGCTATACTGCAGTAATTCCCAGAGATGCTGGGCTCTCCTGAGTTGCAGTCTTGTCCAGTGCTTCCTAAATAAGTTCTATGGACAGTGAGTCCAGACAGTGAGTAGGCCAGGTCAGTTGTCAGAGATTCTTCACCAGAGATTTCTTTCATAACTTTTAATTTTAAGTATAATGGAATAAATCACATTTAAAAGTAGTCATCTTGGTTTAGGAACAAGCGTTCTAAAAAACTCTTTTTTAATTTATGTAGTTTTTTAATTATGTAGTTTCAAGCTGTCTGCACATTTATTCATTTATTTATTTCCTTATTTCTTTACATCGCTCATCATCACATATTTGCTGAAATACACCCATTGCGTTATTCTATTTATTGCCTCTATTGTATTTTTATTTATTCTATTTTTTTTTACTTTCTTTAGTTGTATTTTTAATTTGTTTAATTCATGACATATGCACCAAAAGAAACTCCTTGTACCTGGCGAATAAAAAATTCTGGTTCTTCTAAACTTAAAGCAATGTTTCTCAAACCAAATTCCAGCAAAAATGTTGACCATCAGGGGTCCCCGAGGACTGGTTTGAGAAACACTTACTTGGAGCTTCCACAACATAGGGATAGAATACTTACGCAAACAGCATACTTCTTTCTTTTAAAAAAAAATTCCTAAGAATATTTTCTAACAAACAATTCCACATTATTTTGTTAATTTAACTTACTTAAATTTCAAGTTTCAGTGCTTTAAATTGTTATGAAAGAGTTTGGGGACCAAGGGTGGTGTAATATTAAATGAATCACATTGAAAAATAACAAGATCTAAAGCATAATCAAAAAATCAGGGACAAAACAAGTTCAGAAACCAGTCCAGGGCAAGCATTCAGAAACAAGTAGTGTACAAACAGAAGCACAACAAGTCAACGGTTGAGCAGTCAGTATCTCACGAAAGGGTTTCATTCAGACAAAGACCTCAGGTTAACCGAGGAATGAGAAACAGGTTTGTCCAGGTGAAGTGAAGTACTATCTGGAAGGGTGTGACTTCAGAGTTACTGAAAGAAATCACAGTGATCCATATCTCATTCTAGGATTTTTAATGAGAGAATCGATCCAGGAAAAGAAGACTTCTGAGAGGCACTTCATACACAATAACATGTATAACACGATCAATTAAATCTGACAGGAAAGGAATCTAGTTTCTTTTGTTGCATATGGTCACACTACCAAGCTGAAGTGACTCAAATCCAATCTTTTACTTAAATGTGACTGAGATTTCTTCAGGGTTGGGTGGACACCCAAATCATTTCAAATCAGATCTCAGTCAGTTTTATATGTGGTCCTAGATCAGATACATTTGTGGCCATGCAGTTTTGCCTAAATGTATGTACTGAGCTTTTTTGTTGTTGTTGGTGATGCAGATAAGTCATGCAAAAATGTATCAATGTGCGTATGCAGACCATTCCGGAGAAAAGATGCATTCACAATACAGTTAGATACAGGTCACTTATAATTATGAATGTGAAACGTCAACATAGGCAAATCTGATCTGAGCAAAAAACTGGAATTGGACGATGACACTTGTAATGTGAACATAGCTATATTCACATAAAAAAAAAATCTGTTACACGTTCAATCTAATTCACTATAGAAACATGGAAATAAAATATGAAAGGGCAGAAAATAAGTGGACAGGGAGCTTCTATTTAAAATGAATATGACTAAGAATCCTTATTGTCACTGCAGAGAGCAGCAAAATATAATTTATCAGCACTCCAACCAGCAGTACAGAATATACAATATGCATAGACACACATGTATAGACATAGAAATGCAATTTACAATAGTATGTAGTAGCATGAGACCATAAACATATGAACAGTATTTGCGCGATATGGTTACTGCGAAATACAAGACGTAAAAATTGCAGATTGAACTTTGGATCCATGGACACACACTGCTATGAGGTGTGAATACATATGATCTCATTTTGCTGAGATATTACTGAACTAATAACACTAAGAGCTCAGTAGGCAGGATCTTATAATAATAATGGATGTACTATATCCTGTTGATTAAAAATGAGGTGAAAGACAGCTAACAGCTAGCATATAACTGTTTTGGTAACTATATAGTATAATCAAAGTCAATATCTTTCATGTTCCAGTGATATTCTGAAAACATAATGGTTGCTGATCTGCCAAAGGTTTGCTCTCCTGGGCACCCAATCCTGTGATTTTTAATGGTCTGTTTTTCTTAATGGTCTCATCAGTTTATGAAACATCTCAGCATGCCTCCTACAATTTCTCTACCAATGCCTGTCCTAGAATATGTGCATACTCTCAGTACTGTTCAAAGCAAAATGCATTGTATTTGAGTGGGCATGACAGTTGGGGGTCTCCATATGAACACTCCATACCTCGGTCTACTTTTAATCAGCATGGACATATACACAGTATATGCATCCTGTGAGTTTTCTTCTATGGTTTTAAATCCCAGAGATGACATGGTTCTTTTTACTATGGCATTTAACCTACCGAATGCATAATGTGGTGTGTTTTGTGTGCTACCATCAATTATTGTGTAAGTACTTTCTCTGTAAGCGTCTTTGAGTTAATGTAAAAGTGCTATATAAATAAAATGTATTATAATTATTATTGTATCCAGGGTAACACTTGGAACGACCTTCGACTTTGAGATCCCGGTCGGCACATTTTTTATAGTAATGTATGATGCATGATCTGGCCCACCAACAGCTGAAGGACAAAACATACTGTGCTGATTCAGAAAAAGAAGAACACGATGAGCTTCTTCTATTTAGTTTTTGTTTAGGGAAATAACCATGCCTGCAGGATCTAGGCACAAAGTGACCTCAGTCTCAGTGTGGCTCCAATTTCAGTCGACTATTGACTGTATCATGGTTTTATAATGTGTTATACAGAAAAAGTAATTTAGTAAATCATATATTAGGCAGTAGGACTTCCACTGAGGTCTTATTAGAATAATTCTTAAGCAATAATAGACAAATCATAAAATCAATGTCAACTCAAGTTAGGCATATAGTACACTCGAGTTAGCCGGTCTTATTACCACATGCAATCCCTCTTAATGTAATCCAATAAAGCATTACTGTTTCAAATGACTAACAAGCCCAGGGAAATAAACTTCTTGGTTCCAGAGAGCGATACTGGCAACAATCATTATAATGACATAATAAAAGGAACAAATCTTATTCTCCCTGGTCATCACTCCTTGTGTGTGTCTTTTTGGAATACATCCAGTGTCACCATAGAAACTGGCATTGTTAACTGCAAAAAAGGTCATGACAAAGGACATTAGACAGAACTTGAAATGTGCAATTAATAATAGCAAAGCTTTTGTCTTATTGCATAACAACAGAAATAGATATTAAATCAAATGTGTGCTACTTTTTCCCAATATGAATTTAGAAATTATTTATCGTGGTCTCATTTTTTGTACATCGCAAAAACCTGGCATTTTAGCAAGGTGTGATGACTTTTTATAATCACTCCAATTAATGTAAAAATCGACAAATTCCCAAATCCTCTAATTTAGAATAAATGCAACAATTCCTGATATATCTATTATGGCTGTACTCATTTCTATAGAAAACACAAAGATACACAATTCCTTCATCTAGGTGCAAATAATCCAAAAATAGACTATAGCTTAACCCTGGGGAACCCATGGGGTCATATATGACCCTACCTTTTATTTCTGCCTTACATCCAACCCAAAGTAAAAACATTTTACTTTTGTTTTGGGTCATATAAGGTACACTGGGCTGCAAAGCAAAAAAAATCTTTACTTTGATGAGTGAGAAGAATGTAAGGCAGAAATAAAAGGTCAAAATGCCACCAGATAAATATATTAAATTTAGAGCGGTTATTTTCTCTGTTACTAGACCTAATGAACCTGAATAAACCTGAGCACGTTTACTAAATCCAATTTACATCACAAACTTGCTTTGGAAAATTAGAGGGCCTGTTTTTCTGGAACATAAAATAGATTTCACACAGATAACCCACCATCTGTGATGTCTTGTGTTTTTCTGTATAATCAGACCAAAATCCCACGCTGCACTCCTCCTGTAGCTTGGTGCTGGCCAGGGGGCCCTGATTTAGTACTCTGCGAACCAGATAACTCTTGGACAGAAAAAAACACCCAGGAGCTCTCCTGGCTAGATACAAACATTACATTATTTGAGTGACAATATAATAAAAAAGACAGAAGATCACAAGGAGAGATAACGTTTAGATTGGTTAGGTTATAGTCTTATGTCTCCTTTGGGAAGAAGGATTTGCTTATGTGGTTACTCCATGTTTTTAGGTGAGCATATTGTTCCCATGCTTTCTTCCTATTACTTTAGAGTCAGTTATTGGTTTTTGAAAATAAGCTACTCATTACGCCATTCAGCATTGTGTCCCAACTGCCTTGCTTACATTTTGCCCCGTTTTTCCTGGGAACGCCCTACACTTACAACAAAGACACGATAAATATTGTTATTGTAGGATTATGTAATAGAGTGATGTCTGACGAAGGTCATGCATCATTTTTAACAACTACAAGGTCTCTCACAAGCATGACTGAAGTGAAAACCACTGAGAAATACTGTCATGTCCAGTTCCTACATTCACTCTACTTACTACTGTACTCCTGCGGCACATGCTGTGCTCTTCATCCATAGCAACATAACAAACAAACGACAGTCTTGAATCTTCGCTGTTATTTTTACATGGCTTTTTTATTTTTACAGTTTTCAATCAAAGGTTTGTATAAATGATTACATACATGCAGTAAATCACAAAATTTATGCAAAATCACCTCTCAGCCCTGGCCAGAAAAAATGGTTGGATGAGTAAACATTTGTCTACTTGATAATACCTTTATTTGATGCCCAAATTATAAACTTAGTTTATTAAGATAAACATTTGCATTAAATAACCACTCCTTTACATATTTTCAATATATATTGCATATTTACTGTATAGAAATATACAGTGAAGAATCTTTTTCATTATGATTTCACTTTGTATACATCGATATGTGAGCCGATTGTTGGAATAATATCACACAAAAGTACCTTCTATACACTGGAATATTTCTGGAATTTATTCAGTTTTATTCAGCCAGATAATCTACATTTTCCAGAGCATTTCAAATCCTGAATATTAACACTCCAAAACTCATTTCTTTCCAAAAATAAAACATCAGCTTAAATTTAAATTTAAAATCAGTTTAAATTTACAAAATGACCAAATAGGTTGGAAAATATAGCAAATAGGTTTATCTATTACCATTATAGGTTAGAGATATTTTCACTGTTATGTATAATGCCAGTAAAGTCCAATTATTTGAGAAATCACCAATGAGTTTTTCTACAAACACTGAAATGACAACTTCATTATGGCTATGCTCTACTGGAAGACAATCTGTTAGTAAATAAAATGATATCACGCTTGCTACCATCAGCTCATTTAGACAGTGTTTACCACTGTGTAGATTATATTATAGTAACAGTGAAGAAAAGAAACCATACACTACATTTTATTAAATATTATGTCATCTCCTTACTTACTCATTGTAGAATTATAGTCATTCCTAAGACAAATAAAATAGAAAGCAGAATCCGAACTGATTTTGTACTCCATCCACCTAGAAAGAAAGAAAGATTAAAGATTTGAAAATTTAGAACTACATGCAAAAAATGTGAAAACAAGCTTTTTCTGTAGTTAGGTAACATTTGGTGGCTGTTGTGCAGGGGCATCGTAAAAATCTGTGCATGTCTGAAACTGTTACATTCATTATTGGAATGTAGGATTAGTGCCTAACTGACACTAGATAGTTGATTGAATGCTAAAATGTACACCTGTCCTGTACTCCCACAATAACACAATACTAATCAGTAATAGTAATAATAGATCCTTACCAGATAATGTATTTGGGACTGCTCCAGATGTGTTTGGCTTAGTGGTTGCTTGTGGTCCAGGTATGGTATTGACTATTCCCCCAGTTAGACCCAGGCCAAGAGTATTGAGATCAGACTGATATTGCCGTGTGATCCACTGATGTATGACAGGCACATTCTCATATGTTTTCAACTGAGGTAAATTTAAACCCAGAAGGTTTTTCACGTCATTCACAGTAAGAGCCTGGAAAGTTGTAAATCAGATTTAGCAAACTTCAAGTAGCCTTACACTTTTAAAAACAAATCAGTAAATATATAGTTGCAAATAAAACACATTTATCTAGAGCACACAGTCTGAAGCACACAGCAGAACTACTGAATATCTCTCATGCTGTGGCCAACCCACTTTTACTAGTTTAACGGCACAGAAGTAGTTTCATATAGTTTTGGCACACAGTCCGAAAGGGTTGTACCTAGTCTGGTAGTTGTCATGGATGTGTCTGGGGTGTAACTATTGCATGTCCAGTGGCCTATTAGGCACATGTTACTCTCTTGATAAAGTGCCCTTTAAATAACAGAGCGACAAACACTGCGCCCTTTAAAATAACTGTAACGAATACTGCGCCACTGACTTTAGACCAGATTTTTGTTGTTCAATAGCACAACTGCTTTCCATTGCCTCAAGATAGCAATGTGCCAACAAAACACCTGACTCCACCTCATTTTAAGATCTACACACCCATGGGAGCTCAGATGGACACAAGTACATTTGGTATTTAAGCGACATCGGGGCTGGATGGGAAAATGACTGCGTGGGGCTTATGATAGCAAAGACAATTAGGTCACGGCCGGAGCCACTATGCATGGGGTGCCATTAATGTTTGTACATACCAAGATAACTGATGAATCCAAACTTGTAAAAGTCAGCACATCCATGCTAACATTTGAGTTGGACAATGCGTTAATAATACTTCCATTTGCACCTCCTAAAAATGAACAAGAAAATAAATATTTAAGTAAGTAAGTAAATATTGAGTAAGCTATTTTATTTAATCCAGTAAAATATCCACATATTATTCATGTCTAACAGACATCAACACTCACCTAAATAAGGTTGCATTTCTTGGTACTGAGTCAGCGAAATGGTCATTTGTCTTGGATAGGCACTCACAGCTATTGCAAAAAGTGCTTTCTTCTGTGTAAGTGAACAATTGGATGTATCTAGAGCATTGGCATTTCTGCAAGTTTAAAGGGTGAATTATGAACAATAGACATTCAGGGTTAAACTGCAATTTAATATAACACTTTTATCAGCTACAAATGAGACTGAATTGTACAAGTTCAAAGTAATTCATACCGAAGACTTATTATGGTGATTGTCTTGAGTACATCAGTGTCAAGAGAGCACAAGTTTGTTCCACCTATTGAATTTAGTTCAGCAGTTCCCAAGGTGTTACCATTTGTACTTAAGTATTTTGTAATGATGGCTTTACTCTGAAAAGATTCATTGAGAGTCATTCATTAAATGGCATTTAAAAACAAATAATAAACATAAGAAAACTGTAAAAATCTTAAATGAGAATTTTTTACCAAAAGCGGATCCCATGCTCCATCAGACGAAATCATCAAAGCAGACAGTGTGTCAATGGTAGTGATGTTCCACTTACTGATGTCATCTAATGAGGTCACACGGGAAATTGATCCAAGCAACTGAACCTGTTCATCTGGAATGCCTGAAGGATATGCCTGTAAAAGAACCTAGCATTATGCTAATGCTGTAAATATGCTGTAAAAATGCTGTTTATACTAAATTTAACTACTTAATTTTTTTGTCATAGATAAAATTTTGGGAATAGCAAAGCAAAAATATTTTGATAATAGGCTATATGACAGAAATGGCTAATGTGAGTAACTGCATAAATCCTACACAATAAATTCCAAAAGAAACTTCAGTTTCTGTCTAGCTGCTTTACCGTTGTTTATTGCTCCAGAAGACAACGAACACATTTATGCAGCACCATAAATGAATAATAAATAATAATAACTTTTAAATTAATGACCAAGTAAATATTGCAATGCCTGCATTATATCTGATTCACTAACAAACTTAACTTGCCTACTAAGATTATTTTGATGCAGTTTTTGTGTGCTTCTGATTTATTTATACAGGTCATTTTACAGGTCTTTATATCACTCTTTACATTCATTGAGCCTTCTCTTTACAATTCCATGAATAAAAAGCAATTGAAGAAAATTCTACTGTACAGTATGCTAGAAATGATAAAATCTAGATATGTTCCCAAGAAATAATGTTGTAATCAGCCCACCCTTTCAAGAACACTACATATTTGCATAGATACATCCACACACATTTTGTATGACTTCACCTTATTTAACATGTCCAAAACGACCCTCTTAAAATCATTACTGTAAACTTTGTTTGACAGTGCTGCCAGGTTATTCTTTGCAATTTGAGGACTCAAACAGGAAGTGAACTGTGTGATGCTATATCCAAAGGGGAACGTGTCATCACTTATAGTGACAGCACTGATGGGCTCTGTGCAGCCTAAAAAAAATAAAAAGGAAGTTATTTTATAGCCAAAATGGATGCATAGATATACAGTGCCTTGCAAAAGTATTCACCCCCCTTGGCATTCTCTCTACTTTGTTCCCTTACAACCTGGAATTTAAATGGATTTTCAATTTGATTTTAAGTGATGGACCTACAAAAAGACCTACAGATTAATGGAGTTAAAAGGGAAAATTCTAAAAAATATTAAACTGAATTGTGGTGCTTGCAAATGTTTTCACCCCCACTTTCGCTTTGAAGCCCCAACTGCTACCTTCAAAAGCCACTGAATTCGTTAAGTACGATCCACCTGTGAGCAGTCTAATTGTCAAATGATCTCAGTATATATATACCTGTTATGATAGCTCCCAGAGTCAACACCAGTGCAACACCCCTAAGTAAGGGCTACCACCGAGCAAGTGACAGCATGAAGACCAAGGAACTCTCCACACAGTCAGGGACAAAGTTGTAGAGAAGTACAGATCAGGCTTGGGTTATAAAAAATATCCCAAACCCTGAACATCCAAAGGAGCACCATTAAATCCATTATTAGAAAATGGAAAGATTATGGCACTACAGCAAACCTACCAAGAGAGGGTTGTCCAACAAAACTCACAAACCGGGAAAGGAGGGCATCAATCAGAGCAGCAACCAAGAGGCCAAAGATAACCTTGAAGGAGCTGGGCGGCTATACTGCAGAGATGGGAGTAACTGTCCATAGGACCATTATAAGCCACACACTGCACAGAGCTGGGCTTCATGGAAGAGGGGCCAAGAAAAAGCCTGCCTGCCAGGCAGACCGTTTGAAATTTGCCAGAAGGCCTGTTGGAGACTCCTCAAACATGTGGAAGAAGGTGCTGTGGTCAGATGAGACTAAAATAGAACGTTTTGGCCATCAAGGACAACGCCATGTCTGGTACAAACCTAACTCCTCTCATCATGCTGAGAATACCATCCCCACAGTGAAGCATGGTGGGGGCAGCCTCATGCTGTGGGGATGTTTTTCATCGACAGGGACTGGGAAACTGGTTAGAATTGAGGGAAAGATGGATGGCACAAAATATAGAGAAATTCTTGAAGGAAACCTGTTTGAGTCTTCCAGAGATGTGAGACTGGGACGGAGGTTCACCTTCCAGCAGGACAATGGCCCTAAACACACTGCTAAAGCAACACTCCAGGGGTTTAAAGAGAAACAGGTAAATGTCCTGGAATGGCCCAGTCAAAGCCCAGACCTCAGTCCAATTGAGAATCTCTGGTATGATTTAAAGATATCAGTGTCTAGATGTACCAAGCTTGTGGAGATGTACCCAAAAAGACTTGTCACTGTAATTGCTGCAAAAGGTGGCTGTACAAAGTATTGACTCTGGGAGGGGGTGAATAGTTATGCACGCTCAGGTTTTTTTTTTTTGTCTTATTTCTTGTTTCACAATAAAAAAATAATTACCATCTGCAAAGTGGTCATTGTGTTGTATAAATTAAAAGATACAACTCCCCCAAAATTCCTTTTAAATTCCAGGTTGTAAAGGAACAAGAAAATGCCAAGGGGGGTGAATACTTTTGCAAGGCACTGTAATATTTCCTGAAATCATTGCTCCTGACTAGAGATACAGTAAGCCAGTCCACAGAGGAAACATGCAGTTTGTCTTTTACTAAAATACTACACAAAACTGTCTGCCAGTTTAATATTACTAGAAATATAATATGAATAATATTATATAATAACAAAATATTTTCTATTAGCATTGCCCAAATTTTAATAAATTTATGCTTAACAAGAAGTCCCTGATCACCGCTCTCCCCTCAAAAAAATTCTCGACTCATTGGAATAAGCAGTTCCACAAACCCTTACACAAGTGAAATTTTATGTGATTTTATGTGAATGAGATTTATCTCCCTATACCATTCAAGACACCTTGAAAAACACACAAACCAAAAATATACCAGTAACATGTACAAAGAACACACTAAATAAAGATAAAGCTCCAATATATTTTCAGTGTATGCTGTCTTTTTGTGTTTTTGTCAGTGAATTCCATGTATCGCTATACATATTTTTCGCATAAGTCCGGATTTGTGTAAATCAGTTTTATGTAACAGTAATTTTGACATGTTTAGTATTATAAGGGATGGAATAATCTAATAATATATAAAATTATATATGTGACTCAAGTGTTTTTTTTATCACTGAGCATGCACACATACACACTGTTCAATTCAGATAAGCTATTCACCAAAATGGATATCTGTGGACCGTGGAGTACCCAGAAAAACCTTACACAAAGAGTACATGTAAACCAGTACATCTTGAAACCACTGAAAAGATTGAAACAAGCTTGGCTGTTCATAAGCAAATTTTCAGTGCACACTTTGATCTGAGGTACACTGAACAAGGCAATAACTTGTGTGGGATATATGGTTTAGATATCTCAATCAAAACATATCTGAACTACGTACATAATTTCCAGAATTCATTGTTTCCCCTATTACTTGTAGGGAGGGGTAAAAGTACCCTTTGTGAATTACATCTGTTGGCACTCCATTCAAGGACAAAAGAGCAGTCTCAAACACTAACCTGCATCACGTTTTAATCGGTTTAAATAAGAATTTTGGACTTCATTAAAAAGGTTTATCATCGCATTCTTTCCTGTTCCCTTGTTTTGCAGATACCCCAGGAATGTTTTCAGGAATACTTGTATGACAGACTGGAAAAACACAAAAAAGATTAAAGTTGTTGGTTGTCTGAAAATGCAACAGAATACATTTCACATAAAATGAATATTAATAGGGATGTACTGGTGTGAACTGATTCCAGAAGTTGCTTGTTAAGTACAAGGGAAGAATGCCAAGGCTCTGCAGTGTCTGTATGCTCCATGTTGAAACATTTCTAGGAAAAAAACAAAAAAGCCTTTGATCAGAGTCTATAACGACAATAACAAAACTAGTTAGGTAAACAGTTGAATTTTGGCTGAATTCATTTGGTAAAAAATATCTTTTCACATTGATCATAAAAGTATACAATAAATCAGGGACAGTGGCTTAAAAAGTGAGTATTGTTACATATGCATTTTAAGTGCTCCCATCACCTTTCAGCATGTTGACAGCGAAAACGGAGTTTTTGGCTTGTAACATCAGAGTGTGCGTTGTTATCTACTTTGGCATCAAAGTGTGCGCCTTTCATCGTTTACATGCTCTTGACAGCGCGTTTTTAGTGTTTTCATGTGGAAGGAGAGTTTTTAAAAAAGTGTTTGCATGGACAGGATTTTTTAGAGTAGAGCACAGTCTACATTCCTCAATGCTTTGGATTTCAGTTAACTTTGAAATATTTCCACATTGTTGATATTTTGTCTCGTTTATTTTGATTGTTAATGATATCACTAAGTTGTCATTATGTTTTTTATTACAGACATCACCCCATTGTCACAAGCAGTACTACGAGGGCATGAGATTGGTATTGGAACTGATACGGATCGGTGCATCCCTATTGACAATCCTAAATTAAATTGGAGTTAGATTTAATTTGTCCTTACTTAATAGGCAATTAACTTCTTCAGACTGTTTGGAAAGACCTATACCCATTCAGAGTCTTCAGCTGACTAACTGGATTCTGTCTGCGAGCAATACTATACACCTGTATTTTTTTATACAAAGTAATCTGTATTTGAAAGCAAAGAAGGTTCACATACCCGTACTTGGTTGTACCAGCAAACAAAAGATTCTCCATAGCATTGACTTGGTCCATTGAGAAGCTGTTACAGTTCTTTAGCTTCTCCAGGATCGATGAATCAGAGTTCTCAATATAGGATGAATTTAGTGTACAGACCATGTTCCCAAGCACCTCCACATTGTTTGCACTGAGGCTTGTGCTTGAAATGCCCTATAATTTTACAGAATAGAAGAATTATATAGGATCTTTATTGTCATTCTACATGTACAGTGAAACTGTATGCTTCCCACCAATGCTATATATTATAAATAATAATAAGTTATTATATATTCAAAATATACATTATTAAGCTGAATACTGAACCTCTAGTACAAGTACAGTATTAACAATCATATATTCTTTTATCAGCATAAAAAAAAAAATAGCAACAGTCATGTGGGTAAAAAATTGCAGCATTGTAAATGGTTAGTAGTTTGGGAAGTATTTATATCATTACTCTTCCTTTCGTTTCTAGTTAAAGATCTATACAATGCTGATAGAAATGTAATAAATATATGGAATTGTATACAAATATACTAAATGTGTTTGCCAATAGCTCCACACTACTTACAAGGCATTGTTTGGCATTCTGCAGCAAAGTGGTTTTTTTGAATGACAACATGCCTGACAGGACATCAAAGTTTGCTGCTCCAACATTCATAAAATATGAGGTACAATTTGCTGTGACATCCGTTTCATAGCTGTTGACACATTTCAATAATCAGTATTAACAGTACAAAATAGCTACCTTTACTACTGTGTAGTATGATACATCATGTTCTTTTGATTTTATCGTCAAAATCAAAACTCCAATTTATTTTCACTATTGAACAGTATTTATTCATGGAACTTACTTGTAATACAACAGCATTTCAGGTGGATATTCTGCAAAGGCACCTATCTGACTGACTTTGACGTAATTATACATGCATGTTAACTGCAGAAGTGGGAAAAAAAACATGTTACAATCCTTGTTAACATAAAATCCTATGTAACCTCATAGAATAAATAACTCATAAAATATATAAATAAAAAACATAAAATCCTATTTAACCCTTAATTTTAGTCCTATTTAACCTTGCATCATAATATTTTCATAGCTAAGCAAACAGCAGAAAATATTCCACACTTTTTTGGTTTCGTAACTAACATGGCATGCATACCCTGTGTGGAGAATTATTATTAAGCAAGTGTATATTTGTATTATGTCTTCTGAACAATATTTTCAGTCTAAACAAACCTCTAAGAATGAACTGTTTTAAAACAGAGCGTTTCAGTATTTGGTACTTTCTGTTTGGAGAAAAACAGGGTACAGATACTTTCCTGTGCAGAATTATTAAGCAAGTTATATTTTTTATTAAAATGGGCCTAAAAGGACCTCACAGGGAGTGAAAGAAAACAAAATGGTAAAGTGCTAGTCAGAGGGATGCAAAACAATCAAAACTGTCAAGCCTTTAAAACGTGATTTCCATGCAATTAAACGTGTTACGGCCAACAGACTATCGTTTTATGGCCAAGACGAAGGAAGAAGCATGCAGACAGCAGACAGCACAAAGTAACTGCCCAAGATCTGGGTCAATTAAAGGGGAGACTTCCAGCAACTATTTAGCATCAAATGGCACCATTTTGCAAAACTGCAATCTGAACATAATCTCCGGAAGTACTAGGTGCAGTGTGCTACGTGATATTGCCATGGTCACAAAGGCAGAACCATCCTCACTCAACAAGGCACACAGGCTGTAACATTAAGAAAGGGCACGGATACGTCTCATAGGTTTTGTGGACAGATGAGATGAGAGTGACTCTTAATGAAGCAGACGGATGGGCCAACAAAAATCAACAAAAGAATGGCTTCACCAGAGGAAAATTTAAGTTTTGGAATGGCCCAGCCAGAGCCCAGACCTAAATGCAATAGAAAATTTGGAGTGTTCTTGCAAGGAAGAGCAGGCGAATATTAGCATGTCAAGTTGTGGCATGCTGAATGATTCCTATCCACCAAGATGGAATTCTCTAATTAAATCAAAAACGTGCTTCAACAAAGTATTAGTGTCAATGGTGTGCACACTTATGCAACCAGCTGCAAATTTTTTATATTTTTCCCCATAACAGATTTGTTCGTTTTTCAATTAAATTGAATAGGTGAATGGTCACATTACAGGTGAGGAAAGTTTTGAAATGGTTTATCGAAGTTTCAGTTTTCATAAAAACCTTGCATCTCTATGGGAAGGTATACAGCTTTTACATCCACTGAAGGCATGATCAAATGAAAAACTTGACTGGTTCAATGGACAACACTCTTGATGGTAATTGAGAAGAAAAGTGACAATACAGGGCACTAAATTTGAGGAAATTTGTATAGAACGACTTTGTTGTTCTTTACATATACTGAATGTGTTAGGGATAGGTTCTGTAGTTGTTGAAAAGGGATAAAGTCCACTTAGTTTCTGAATGCCTAATAATAATGCACACTGATAATCAAGTGTTTTTCTTTTATTTTTGTTTGTGAAAGCCTAATGTAGCATTTTATCCCTAAGTACTTGGAGTAAAAGAAAACTTCTGAATTCATTTTTTACATTCTGCCAATCTTTTGCTAAGAAATACCTCCAGGAATAGTACTTACCTAATAATTCTGCACACAGTGTATGATGAATAATCTAGTAATGTGTACTTATATAAATGGACTGCATACGTATGTACAAAAAACTAGGATGATGAACATGGATACACACAGATGTATCGACTCCCAGACTTACTTGGGTTTCCTGTAGGACTACATTTTTTCTCTTTTTCTGACAAGCTTTGATGATTTCTACTACATTATTGTTCGGTATTCGCTGTGCCCGTGTGCATGTAAATCCTTGTAGGACGCCTGCTGAAATGCTAGAACAGAACCATTTGATGAAGTGCATGTTGCACACTAAATTCAAGCATGTAGTTATAATAACTTGTATAATTTCACACAGAAGACAATTGATTGATTGATTCATACTTATCGAGTGTGCTTATTCCATTTGCTACTATGTCAAAGAAGAGAACTGCCTGTATGGGACCAACAAGACATACAAAATAACTCACAAGGTGATCAAAAGATCTCCTCCCAAAACTGCTTTAATGCTTCACTTTCTTAAGACTAATTAATTTTCTATGTGTAGTTTGTCATTCAGCATTTAAAAACCATTCTTACATTGCAATAGTTACACATGAAATAAAATCAGGGATTAAATACTGGTTTAAGTACCTGCTCAGGTTTCCATGTTTTCTTGTTTATTATATCTATCATAGTTTTTTCAGGAGAAATGGAAGAAAAGTCTAGGAGAGACCTTGGGATTTGGGTTGCCATAACATCAGGGACATTCATTAACACTGACTCCGCATTTCCATTTATACTAATTATCTTTAAAAGAAAGAAAGATTATGTTATTTATAAATAGCAATAACCACACTTATAAATAAGGACAATATTCATCCATCAATTCATCTCTTAATCTCATCTCTTATCCTGGTCAGGGTACAATATTATTACAAATACAGTTCATTGATGTTTCGATCAGAAAAACAGTTACTAAGATACACAAATGGACATGTACTTTGTAAGATACAGTGCCCACATACCTGATTAACAAAGGTGTACTGTATGATTGCTGGAGCATTCATGAGATTGGCAATGAAGGTTGGATTTTGTGATACGTTTAAAAGTTGTGACGGTTGTATATTCATGAAAATCCTAGCGGGAACTCCTGTTATAATAGTTCCGAGTTGCAGCAGTGTCTGACCACTGTCTATCTATTTATGGAGAGGGTAAAAAATCATTTTCAACCACAGGATGCAAAGACAGATCCACATTAGTCACCGTTATTATTTAACATTCATATTTCACCTATATCAATGTTACCTATTCTATAGAGTATACAGTGTAATGTTAAGTAGTTTGAGACATTACATTGTAAGCATTTGTTAATAAGCATTTTGAAATGTACTGTATGTAGGTTATAACTTGATATTACACATAACAGATTCAGCTAAAATTAGGGCTGGTACGGTACATGCAATGAAATGAATTAATAGATTTATTGACACCCGAAGAACCTAAAATGACATGTAGATGTTCAACACATGTGGCTGATACAGTTGATACAGTTTGAGAACATTTTGTTTTCCTAGTAAATTATACCACCACTGGACAGAGTAGCAGCTGTTAAAACCTAGACCGTTCACCGGCTTGATTATACCAAACTCAGATATGTTGCTAGAAACACATCCAGTGTGCCAACTCATTTGAGGCGATACCATCAGAGTGTTTATACTACAGGAGCAAGACAGAAGCTGCTTTTGTAAGGTAGTTGCATTTTGTCTGCTTTTTAAGATACAAAAACTGTTCCAGCTATAGTTGTATTTTCTTTGACTCTAACTACTGATTGGTATTTCACTTTTAAGGACTCTCATGAGATGCATAATATTGAAATGAAAATGAATAAATTAGAAATAATACCTTTAATTTTTCGACAATAACTTGTATAATGGCTATTGCCTGGCCTAGGTCCCAGCCAGTCACAGTACTTAGCGTGCCCAAGGATGATATAAGGACATCTGGCGATGCTCCCAGAATTTTGTCAGTGGTAAATCCTGCAGATTCCTGGCCCAGAGTAGTAATCGTATCGCTGCTGACTGGCAAATTTCCGGCCAAGGCTGCAGTGATCTTTGGGTGGGGGGGGGTTTATTTCAGTATGCTCTTAGACTCATTAAAGGAAGTTTCATACTATTCATTCTACTTATTTACTCTTTAAGACAAGTAACAGATGCATTAAGAAAACAGAACACAGTTAGCTCGGATTCCCACCTGAGGGTCAATCTCACCACAGGCATGTGTTAAGGTCTGGAGGATAACCATAGTGTTATTCTCGCTGAGTTGTGAGTAAGCTGTTCCAGGAGCAGTACAGCGGAACTGCAGTGGAAGTCTAATCAGGATAAATCAACATATATTCATTCAGTAAAACAGGATGCTTTTCAGAGTAAGAAACCAAAACATTTGTGTGAAATTATCCCATAGTTGCCACATGCAGAATGCCATACAATATCAATCCATCCATTTTTCAGCCTTCTTTGAGTTGCCTATTGAATATGTCGTTATTAAAATCTAACTAGGAAATAATAGGAGGGGTCATGGTTTCTACAAAGAGAACTTCTATAAATACCTATTCAGCCTCAAGATATATTTCAGCATACACTCTTCCAAAGGGATACAGAGTAGGTGCTTTGTTGCCTCGTTCAAGACTGTTTCCCATTAAAGTCCCGTATCGTCTAGTAAACGTCTTGTTTTACGTCTCCTCATTACGTCACCTGCTCCCTTGCTCGCCCCCGACGTGACAATTTCTATGCCAGATGGTAAACCTGATGTTTTTACAGTGCCCTAATTCAGGTCGTTAATTAGGTTTTTGTTTATGAATCAATAAGAAATATTAGTAGTTTAATTCCAGGATTAAGCTATACGTGCCTATGGTTTTGCCCAGGTGAAAATAGATTAGAAAAGTGAATATGATAAAGAGACAGAAATGTAAACTGAACAAATAAAAGGTACAGTAGTACTTTGAAACACTTACAGCAATGGGCTGAAATTGGGATTCTGTTGGTAAATGAGTTCTGTGAAAAATGATGAAACGTTCTGTGGCAAGCTATTCGCACTGAAAAGCTGAAGGTTTGCAGGGTCCAACATAAAGACCTGGAGCTGCAAAAAAAAAACCAGAAAAATGATCTTACAAAGCTATTAGCTGTTAGCCCAGTAAACAGAATCAAAAAAGGGTCAAGGTCAGGGGTGGCCAATCTCATACAGAAAGGGCCATTGTGTGTGTGAGTTTTCATTGTAACTCCCTAATTAGGTTACTAATTAGAGGACTGACTGGCTGAACCTATGGTTTCCTATGGTTTTTTGGGTTTTGGGTATGGGTTTTTTACAGCAACCACGGTTTAACTATGGTGCCTCATGGTAATTATGATTACTAAGCTCCTACCCATAGTATTACCATGGTTTACTTATAGCATTGCATGGTAACTGCAGTGAAACCATGATAAAACCATAGTCATAGACTCATGGTTACCCAAAAAACCATAGTAAAACCATGGCTCATTTTCATAAGGGAAGAGTCCTCACACCTGGGTTTGAAAAGCTGACCTACAGATTATGCCAAAAACCTGCATACACACCAGCCATTTGCAGATAACATTGGCCATCCCTGGTCCAGCTGATCTTCAGCAATTTTCATTATATTAAGTTCAGACTCTACAAAGCAAATCTCACACTAGTGCATGACAGTGTTTATTGGACCAAAACAAAAAAAAACTGTGGAGATGGTTGCCATATTTGGGTTTGAGAAAAGACTGCAACAATTATATCCCTGTATATCTGCAGTAGACAGGTAATTCATACCTTTGTAGAACCAAACTGGTTAAGGTCATCCAAAGTCAAAAAGCTGATAAATGACCCAATGTAATTGACAAACCAGGCAGTGGAATTTAGGTTTGGGTCAGCAGCCTGGAAACACTTTGGCTTGACTCCTACAAGAAAACAAACTAGCTATACATTAAAGTGCATGAAAGTGATGTGAGCAAAACAAATAAACAAAAAACTACTTTTAAAATAAATTAGCAAACTATCTAAGTTTTTCTTCTTCTCACAAACCTCCTTTAACATGATTTCAACCAAGCCTGGACCAACCTAACTTGGGTGTAAGCCCCATATCAGTCTGGTCCAGCACAACAAAAAATGAATTAAGCTATTTTTTTTGTAATAAGCACATGCACATGTTGTTCAACAATTTCCCTTCAAACTTTTCAAGATAAAACAGTAACAATTAGTTTATAAATCTACTCAGTGTGAATGTTTTAAAAATACTATAAATACTGTATGTATTTTTATATTCTGTAAAAATTTTTAAATATCCAAATTACCAGACAACGTTATCAGTTAACAGGACACTAAGACATTCAATTATAAGGCAGGAAAGCTCATTCTAGAAATATTCTCCTTAAAACATTTAGAAATGTTTAACCTTGAGCTTCTTAGCTCTGCTTTGTTTGAATTTAATGCATGATCTTTCTTTTCTCTACAGAGCAGTAAGAACTACAACCTTGGAAAATAATCATTTATACAACAAATGCATACATTGTAAGCACATATGGATGATACTAATTTCGTAAATACATTTTATGAGCAGTTTATATTTTGTATAAGTGTACAAGAAAAAAATCATAAATCAATCATCAATTTCATTTTAAACAAGAAAATATGTAATTTTTTGTAACATTTGTTATAGTGCAAACATGACTTATACTGAAGGCACCAAAATCAGTGTAAATAAGGGTGACTCACCTACGCTGAGATAGCTCCTAATGGTATTGTACACATCTTCCTGGTTGAAGTCTCTGCTGCTGTAATTTCCAAGAACTGAAACACTGAAAGATAACAGAAATAATATGCATAGAAAAAAGATGTCACATTTTCTAAAAGCTGCAGCAATTACTTAGGTCACAATGTTTCCCAAACTGGTCCTCGGGGCCCTGCAGACAGTGCACATTTTTTGCTTCAGCAAGAAGCTTGGAGGGAGCAAAAACATAGACCATCTGTGGGTCCCGCAGGACTGCTTTGGGAAACACTGGCTGAGGAGATATAATTCAGTGCTTACAATTCCTCAAATACGAAACAGCTGGCACTGAGCATTACGGTGGAGCTGATGAGATCCTTGTTGAGAAACTCTAGGTAGGGATTCAAAACCTTAAACCAAACACCAGCATCTATCTTACTTTCACTGCTTATGGCTAAAGGCCAAACACATGGTAAGATTTCTTGTCTCACATCAGGCATTTTTTCCTGTAAAAAAAGAAAGTAGTAATTTTACAGCTGGATAGATACTTAAATTTCATAAGCCCCCTTGAATTGATAAAGATACACTGTATTTATTACTAATTTCCTAACAGTCCTTTTTTAACATTTTTTCAAGGAATGTGCTCATTGTAAATACCCTTTCAGAACTAAATGAAGAAAAAAAGCTGAAAGTGACAACCCAGCCTGCACCTGACCTTAACTCCATTGCAATTTGGGATGAAATGGATATAAAGGTCAAGGCTATAGAGCCAGATAGTGAAATTAGTGTATGCACTTCTCCAACTGTGCTGGAATGATCTTTCAGAACAAATACCTTTAATAGGATGTCTAACATTTGATCAGCTGTAATCACTGCAAAAAGTAGCTATTCTGATGAGTCGTAGATTTAACCCATATCCTGTTACATATGTTTTGTTCATCATTTGTTTAATATTATCCATAATTGCCATTCTGTAATTGTTTTTACATTTTTTTAAAACATTTGTTTTACAATTTACATTTTGTAAGCGCTTAAATTGTAGTAACCCATGAGAAATTCCCCAAAAAGACAATTAAGTCTGGTTGCATGAACGTAACAAAACACTTACAGTTTCCAGGAAATCAGAAATCCTGCTGTAGTAATTAAGTAGAGCACATAGCTCAGCATTGCTATCAATGATGTTTGGTCGGCTGAGAAGGCTATTGAGGTCAGATGGAGACATGGAGTTAATTAGCTGTAAAATAGTGAAGACAAAGACATGATAAGAACTTCGGAACATTCATTTCACATAATCCCCAACAATATAATTAAAAATGCTATTATAACACATTTGTTTTTGTTAATCTTCATTTACCTGTGATTTTTCAGACTCTGGCATCAATAAAAGTATCGTACTTAAATCTGGGAATGGAAACCCAAGGAATAAGCCATCCAAGAATGAGTAGAAGCTGTTGTTTGAATAGCAACGTAGCGGAACTGGTCCTGGAAGGATAATGACAATAAAACCTTACCACTTACAGTACATGCAATTTTATGTATACACTGGTAAATAGTGTGACTGTTAGTTTTACTTGCGTTGTTATACTTGCATTGACAACCAATACACAAAGACACACATCCAAGGCAATGCAATGTGTCTAACTTCCCACAATCTAGTCTGACAAATGTGTATTATGCAAACACAGGTACATTTATGGTGTTTGAACTGGAGAAAAAGAATGACCTTTAAGCTGGTATACTTAGTTATAGTGTATAGTGTGAGTCATTAAACCAGTCAATAAAAACGAAACAATCAGAATCTGTCATTTATACGTAACCCCCTTCTCAGATGAAGCGTGTTCATAATGCCATAATGCCATAATACCTTTCTGCAAGCTCAATATCTGATCGTAGATTTCATTTTGTGTGTCAGCTTGCAGGGTAGAACGGACAGTGTCAAGCTGCTCCATTCTGAAAATTACAATTCATAAAAACTTAATGGACAGTTACAGTCAAATTAGGCAGTGAAAGAAAAAAATGTCAAACCTAATTTAGGCATTTAGATATATACAGAGGCATATATCTTACACAAAACAGCCATCCATTTTTGGAGCTGGATATCAATTCACACATTATTGTACTTTGTTTTCATTCATCAATACCTGTATACCATTGCACCACATGCTGCCTTCAGAAATTTGCACAAATGATAACAGGTGAAATTGCTAATTTATTGGAGATGTACTACAATGAAAAGTAAAAACATGAACTTACAGTGTTTGTATAGTTGCGCAGCTCCTGTTTTCAAAAACATTAAATAACGGTGGCACTAAAACTGCGCTCATGTTTGTTAGCAGGGGACTAAGTCTGACTTGCAGCCAATACAAAACCTCAGTGTCTTTAATGGACGGATTTGAAAGGATTCCTCTTTGAAAGACTTGCTGGAGCATTGCGGTGAGCACAGAGGATGGAAATTTACTTTCTTGACCCTAAAATTGAGAGACGTATAGCATTAGTATCAAACATGGACAGATTTCTTCCCATTGCAACTCAAGAGAGCTCATGATGAGTATATCAAAAATAAAGACAGCACTATGTCAGGATTGGTTCCCATCTTGCCCTGTTCTGTATGTCATTTCCAATATGAGTAAACTATGAATAACTGTTGTGAAGGGTGCTAAATAAAAATAAATTGAATTGAATTGAATTCAATAAACAAT
This sequence comes from Petrocephalus schoutedeni, assembly GCA_026780765.1. Taxonomy (NCBI): domain Eukaryota; kingdom Metazoa; phylum Chordata; class Actinopteri; order Osteoglossiformes; family Mormyridae; genus Petrocephalus; species Petrocephalus schoutedeni. The sequence continues at coordinate 20,808,083 of JAODKL010000095.1, read as the reverse complement.
AAATGATCCAGGGTGGATAATGACTGTGTAGTCAGTTCACAATCACATCTTAACAGTTCAGTTTTGTACACAGTAATTATTTGCCATATTTGCATATATTTTCTGTATTTCCAGAAGAATATAAGAATATATACAGAAGAAGATTCCTTCCCAATTCACAGTTGATAAAATTTCCCTGGCTGAATGTCTGGATTTCCTGAAAAAAGGACTGACATGCCAACCATCCTTCCAGAAGCCCCTGTATGATCTAGTCACTAATTTGTGAACTACTACACCACTGTAGAAAGTTGCATCTTTCCCCGGTTCAAAGATACATATGTTTGAAGTGGACAAAAAAAATCCATAGCACTCAACAAAACCATCATCCAGATTTTGGTGTTTGAAAGTCATAGAGGTGGAGCATTTATCTGAGGGAATCATTTTAGAGTAGAGCAGGCATATCAGCTATTCAACATATATAAAATTGCAGAGTAGTATTGTTTGAATAATAAATATAATTAAGGAGAGTACAATTACACATATAAATTAGACTATTGAAATAGGAAACATTCTTGGAGAAAATTCTTTTCTTAGTATAACAATGCAATTATGCTAGCATTTTAGTATCTGTATTTGCTTACCTGTATGGCTCTGCTAAAAACTGAGAAGAAAGTTGCTAACTGGGAATCATTTATATAACTCATTAACAGACTGACATCTTCAGGACTGTTCAGCTGCCCAGGAGTATAAGCAACCTCGGTTAACTGAGTCAAAGTCAAAGCAGGTAGGGCATCCCACTAAGGAACATATAAAATAACAAAAAGAAAACCTTACAATATGCAGCTAAACACTGAATTTACTAACCAATTACTGGCAAATAATTTGTTTAATAGAAGAGCAGTTCATGTTTAGATATATTTTTCTCTGTTCTAAAAATCTGCTATTCGATTTTAAAACTGATTCATTAATAAGTCATGGCTTCAGTATGGCATACCGGAGAGAAACTACTCAGCAACTTCTGCAAATCTGACACCGATGCAAACACCAAAAACTTGCCAAAATTTTTTTCAAGCCACTCTACAGTGCTTTCTGTGTTAGTTTTGCATGCAGCATCTGAAAAGAAGAACAGGATATTTGTCTGTACGCATGGTATTCTTAGAGAACATACTGTACAATAAGAGAAATGCTAAAAGTTGTGTGGTATATTTTGCATTATCATAATCATCTATTTAACTCCTAGAATACTGAGTATTTATTTTTTCAGATAACTATTATGTCAAAATTAATCAATTAGCTGGAAATATTATTATTCATGAATAAAAAATATATATATAAAAAAAATTACATACCTGACTGGGACAGGAAAACTTTTATATAATTCTGGTAAACTAAAAGCTGCTGTTTTTGGCTCATTTCTGAAAATTTATTACTGAAGATCTTCACACTTAAGGGGGAAAAAAAGCTTCTGATTATTTGTCATTAAAAATGACATATCCTTAATATATACAGTACAGCACAAAAGTCTTCGGCAGTCATATAGAATAATTTTTAAAAGATCTTCATATTGGTGTAAAACTTTGCTATTATGTCTACCAGAGTGTGTTAGCTTACCCATTTCAAAACCTCTCTTAAAGTCACCCGAGTATTTGCAGCAACTGTGTACCCTATTGACTTTTGAGATACATAAATGTGCTGAGCTTAAAGGACTTCTGCATGTCACATAAAAAAAAGCTTTTGAAATGGTGAAAAATGCATTATTGTGCTGTGCACAATAATGGCTATACGTACGCAGCCTGGTAGGTCTCACAACTGAAGCTCTTTGTGCCGAGACAGGATAGAAACTCTTCAGACACTGATGGCAAGAACGGTCCGAGTCTCCTCTGGAACCACTGATTTATGACATCAACATTTCTTAGGGATGTGGAGTTCAAATTGTCAATTTTGATTTCACTGATCACATCCAGCATGTTGGAGACAGACAGACTGCTCAAGCTGATATTCTGTTAGAATAAAATTAATTATATTATTCATTCTTATTTTCCATAAAGTAAATATCTTTCCATCCATCCATTTATCCATCTATGGTTCTATACAGTCATACACACAACATTTTTTCATGATTTCTTATCCCATATAGAGATTTAGTGGCTTTGAAGATTATCACAGAAGGTAAAGGGTACAAATAAGGGGACACTCTGGATGGGATGCCAGGCTACTGTAGGGCAAACAATTACAGACTGTGGTCAACTTATAGACAACAATTTATTTGACCATATTTTTGGACCTGGAAAGAGAACCAGAGTACCCATACCAAATTTGTGTGAGCACAGAATGCATAAACATCACATACAGAGCTGTAGGCTGAAATTCACTGTGAGATGTGAGGTCACAGTGGTATGCATTAATAATCAAAATGACTTTGCTCACCGGGCTGTAATACAAGTCAAGAATTTCATCTAGTTGCCCTGAAATTTGGTTGAAGAATAACTTCCAGATTTGTTTTGAAGTAGTGATGTAACTGTTCAATTTGCACTGTAGGAGTTGAACAAGATGATGTTCTGACATGCCTGTTATCTATATGAGGAACAGTAAACCATAAGATTTCTCAATGCAAGCCATACAACATTCAAATTTGTGAAGAAATCTGCATGAACAATTAGCCTAATTGTTTACAGAAAATGTATTGCATGAAAAAAATTCTCATACCGGCATACAAGCATATTGTTCAATACTGTAACTGCAGAGTGTATCTGTACTGTACTTGTCTTTAACAAGCTCGTTATACATTGCAGCTCTGCAAAAAAAATAAATAAATCAGCAAACCGATTCTACAACAAAAAAGCTGGAAGAAATACATGGATATCATCTACTAACATAACATATCATAGCATAACACTATTAATATATAGAAGAATCAGGAATTATACAAATGTAATTAATATTTAATTTGCTCAATTTTGAATTTACTTACGTGTCGATTGCATTGCAGATTTTGGTTTCTGATAAAAAGTCAACAAATTAATATTATTTCTGGAACATAAGCTATGATAGCTAAGATTATTTCCCTTTACTATTTCACTTCACTACTATTCCAGTGTACATTTTTATAAAAAAAGGCTATGTTGTACTTTTATGTAATGTCAGTCAATCCATAATTGTTAAAATAGAGTAGTACACAAGACAGGGAGCAGTACAGAAACCATATCTTATTTATATACCACATTCAGATATGAAACAGCCACCACCTAGGCAGTGGTGGCCTAATGGTTAGGAAAAATGCAGTTATGATCAAAAGGTTGTTGGTCTGATTCCCCGACCAGCAAGGTACTGTAGCACTGAAGTACCCTGAGCAATGTATTACCCCCAAGCACTGCTCCCCAGGTGCTGAATCAACTGCCCACTAATTCACATATGGTTTAAATGCAGAGGACACGTTTCGTTGTTGTGTGCTGTGGTGTGTCAACAATCAAGCACTTTCACAGAAAGCTTATACATGAGTATAAATTAAACTTACCATTAACTGATGTCACAAGGCACTGAGGGTAAAAATCAAAATTCATAGCAATTAAGCTACTTCAGATTAATATACATACATTATGTGATATACTTTTGTAAAGGTAATATCAATTATATATGTATAGTTAACTATAGTGTACAATGATACCTTACCTCTCCTGTGGGCTTTGGGCAATCTACGGTGAGAAAAAATGTTATATTAACCATTTTATGCAAAATCATACTGTACATGCAGTCAATGAATACAACTTGCAGACTTCATAATCAATATTTCAATATTCATAAGTCACCAGCATTGTTAAATAAGTTTTAACACTAACCTTGTTGCGCTGCCTGAATTAACTGCTTCTTTATTACAATAACAATTGACTCTATATCAGTAGACACTGCTGACAAGGCCACATCAAGGTTCATGAAGCTGAAGAGCAACAGAAATAAAATTAGTATTCATTCTGCTATAAGGGTACATGAAACACTTAAAATCCAGAGGGCATCTTTGCTGCGTAACTTACATGGTTTTGTAGGAGTCACAACTGATATTTACCTGCAAAAAAGTAAAACAAAGTTTAACATAGTAAATAATTTGAATGACCCATTACCATTCTATAATGAATGTTATATACAGATACTTATTCAGGATACCTCCTGTGCTAAAGAAACAAGAGAAAACAGGAACTTTTCGAAATTTCTCTCCTTTGGCGAGTCCAAGAAGTACTCAAACACCGTGTTGATGACGACACTTGGTTTTTCAGGTTCATTGTAGGGAAAAACAATCAACTCCGCTTCCTGATATGGTGTGAGAACATCCAGGACATCCAGCTAAAAAAGGTTATAGGTCACATTAAATGGTGGAAAAGTTCAGAAATAATTCATTGTGGTCTTTTTACATCATAAAAATCTGGAATGTTAAGAGTTGTGTTTAAACTTTGTACCCAGTGGAAATTCTACATTGAGTGGTGCGTAAGTTCTGTCAATATGCAGTACCCAGCTATGTAATTTAACACATACTATGCATGTGCTCAGATATTTAATGTCAATAGTTTACCCGTTTTTACAGTTCATCTGTTGTGCTTTCAAAAATACTTACTGCTGAGAAGTTTTTGAATAACATATAAAAATCCTCTAGATGTGCATAGATGGAAAATGCACCAAAATTCTTAATCAGCCAGTCCTTACTATTGCTTGTTTGAGAAGTGCAGCTTGGATCTATAATTTACACAAAATTTGAGATGCGTAGTTATTAAAAAATATACAAAAATATCCATGTATAGTGTAATTAAGATGACATTCATATCTTTACTCATGTTTTCATATGAAACAAGTGACAGTGTTTTGGAATTACATCTTCCCATTGTTAAGGAAGATAATACCTGAGGTGTTTTCCCGTGACAGAATATGGTAAATAAAGTAACTATAGACAAATTGCTGTTGCTTTTCACTGATTTCTGAGATGCTATTACTCAGGTCCAGTACACTGAAAGTAAAAAAAAAGATTTCTTAGAACACAAGGCAGTCGACAATAAAAATTACAAGATGCAGCATACATTTTAGGTATAATGTGTGCAATTGAGCTAAAAATTAGGAAAATTTTTCAATTGTGTAAATAATAATAATAATAATGTTAGCATTATCTTTTATCAGTTTCCATACTGCTTGCTAAAATCACCAGATGTGCCTGTTCCCAGTACATACTGTACTGTGCAAAAATGTTGCAGGCAAATACGATGTTTAAGGCTATTTATCTGGGTAGTGAGTAAAACACAGAATATATGCAAGTTAACAGTAGCAACATAAAATAAATAATTTCTTCTGCTCTCTAAAAAGTTACTGATTTCTTTTTGGATGGCTAGATGAGCACTGCTTTGGGTGGCAAACCTCTTCTCAGGGGCGCCTCAGTCATTCTGTGCATTGAATAAATTTCCCCACCAGTTCAATTAATTTATCGAGTATAAGCCGAATTTCTCAGCACCTAAAATGTGCTGAAAAAGTTAGCTTCGGCTTATACTCGAGTCAGGCACCAGGGACGTTTCTAGGATTTTCATTTAAGGGGGGCTCAGCCCCCATAGATGTTTAACACATATTTCCCATGTGACTTGAAAAA
>JAODKL010000095.1:20766733-20784972 GCA_026780765.1 Petrocephalus schoutedeni | reverse complement strand
AATAGAGGAGAGACTAGATTTATATATATATATATATATATATATAGATATATATATATATATACACACACAGCTTGGAAACTATATGTTAAAGGCTATGACAAGCCACAGTGTTATTCAAATTATTACATGACTTACATCATTTGTATGCTCATTGAGTCATTCAATGAACATTGATGCCCTCTACAGGATTGTCATCTTGAAAGTTTCCATTGGCATCTGGAAAGAAATGCTTCATGCAAAATGAATTGTATTCTGCAGTGGCTTTGCATTAACTAACATTAACTTTGCCTATTTAAATTAAAGTATTGAAAGTATCTAAAGACTGCTAGAAAAACGGCCTTTGACTAAAATCCAACCCACTACATATTCTATATGTAAAAGAAAATATGAACATGGATGTTGGCCATGTTATTCTGCCATTTTTCAGTGGACAATATCTCCTCTCCTATCTCTGCCATTTACATGTTTACATGGAGGACCCCTGCCTGTGTGTTAACAAGAGAAACGGGAAATAATAATAAGAAGAAGAATAATAATCATCATCATCATCATCATCATCATCATCATCATCTATTATAGCGAAGGTCATGTGAGCAATATAAGTAATGACAAAAATTTGTAGCTTGCATGCTTGCTTTGTAAGCTGCGATTTCCTTTCGCGAATCGCGAGGTAGATAAAACATTATACTACCTTTTTTCACACTCCGCTGCTGAACGTCTTGTCCGAGGTTTTTTGTATTTTGGATTTATGGAGCTTGCATTAGCCTCCCAAACCTCCTTCCATTTAAGCACCAACTGTGCCTCGAGAACCGTTTCTTTTGTCGTCCAGTTTGGTTTTATTTTAGAATCTATTGTCTTGCTATGACTTTTGCCTTTGACCCATAATATATATAACATGTGCATCTATTACTGAAAATTGATCGGTGATGTGCTAGGTGTTACGCCCACAGGGGCGGCGCAGCACAGGGGCAAGCAATAATCACCTGACAACAGGTTCTATATAACACAGACGCGATCACTAGTCAGATTGCGAAGTATTGTTGCCATCTATGACACGTACCGAGCACTCATTCGTCTATTGTCTCTCCCGCTTGCCTCGCCTGTTCCGTCCTTCCCTGCTGTCCTGCCTGCCTCTGCGATCCCGTCTCCCTGCCTGCCTGCCCTCTCCACCCTGCCTGCCCGATCGTCTCTCCTTGCGTTCCTCGTCCCTCCGTCTCCTCGTCCTGTCTCTCCACGTAGGACTGATCTACCCGGCATCTGACCCTCCGCGACCATCCCGACCAGTAGAGGGATTCCCCTTATCGGCTTTGGTGCACTTGATAATAAACGGTTCTCCACAATATTGGGGTTTGCCTCTTTCCTCGCCCCGAAGCCTGACACTAGGTAGAATTTAGTACAACCAATTAAAGGTATAATCACAAAAAAGTGTGTTGTATAAAGCCCTACATTAACGTTTCATGTCACTAATATATGCTCCTCTATTGGTTGAACTCAGTAGTTGGGGCGGGATTTCATTTGTAGTCCTCATTTCACAACACTTAAATGCTGGCTCTATCAGCACTTAGGAATTGGACTTAGACTTTGCTGAAAGTACCTTTTAGCATCTTTATACAACGCTTTTAGGTCCTACTTTTTGCAAAGTATTTCTTGACTCTTAAGTCAAAGTGTATGACCAATATTAAGACCATTCCTAAGAAGCCCCAGATATACATTCCACTACTGAGATGCATGTGAGACCATAAGAATTTCAGAGACCCTATTAGCGACAAAGGTTCAAAATCTAGATGATTCATTCTTGAAATACTTTAAAACAGAAATACTATCTATCCTAAAAATTGAGTCCTGAAGTGGCATATACAGCCCCTTCCTCCACAGACTATCATGTGGCTTGCCACAGTTGCTGCAGTAAACATTAGAGGAATGGAGATAGATTTAAGTGGAGATACTCTAGGTTTTCCCATAACAAAAGAACTACGCACTGATAAACGTGCATTATGCTACAACAGGTAGCTATAGCTATCTTCACTAGCATCACTAGCATCTGTGAAGTGGTGTAACTGTGTAGCAATGACTTCAAATTCCAGAAGCTTCAAACATCTGGCTACCTTAAAATCCTCTAACTGACTGAGATCCTCAGAGACTGAGCAGGTGATGTAGGTATGATCTGATCCCATCCTAATCCCAATCTGCACAGATCCTGTAAAATCCTTTTGGCTTCGAATACCACAGGACTCAAGAATCCTAGATGGTCATGGATCAAACTACCAATGGAAGGAATTCCCCTTATTGTGAGACAGCATTCTTTGATCACAATCTTAAACTTGAAGTGCTTGACTGAATGCACTACTGCACTCCCAGTATGTTTTCCACAGAAATTTCATTATGATTCAAATCCCAATTCTTTATATCCTTTGATCTCTGTTCCCCTGGTATCATTGCCTCCAGGATAGGCTCCAGACCCCTGTGACCCTGAATGGGACAAGTGGGTGCAGAAAATGGATGGATGGAAAGTAGAAAACCACAGCAGTGTCCCATTACAACTTTTGTAACACATATAGCCGAGACTCCTGAAAACTAATTGTTCACAAGCAGCTTCATTATAAGTCATCTGAGTACCATTACCCAAGGTGAAGGTTGGTCTGATTTTGTTCATGAAATACTATCTCACTCCTTATGCATTTCGAATTTTGGGGAGAGAAGGACCCTATCACATGCATCACGGGGCATAAGGTTGGGGTACACCCTGAACTGGATTCATCGCAGGGAACCCATACACACAAACGCCCAAACACACAATCATACAATAAAGGACATTTAGAGATGTCTGTACTGAGGAAAGAAACAGCACTACATGGGGAAAACATGCAAACTCCACGCACAGGAGTCACTACTGCTCCCACCAGAGCTCCTGTACTGACCAAGTTGTGTGTCCCATAATTCCTCAATATGCAGATAAAATCACAAATCATTCCTGATAATGCAGCAAGAATAATGGAAAGACTGACTGGACAGAATTAAATGTCTATTTTATTGTAAGAATGAAGAAATGAAAGTTTTTTTTTGTTTTTTAAATACTAACACTCTAACATCTAACACTGGATATTGTTCCATTATGTTTATTTCATATATTTCACAAAAGTTGACAAGGTTAATTTTATAACACACACAAGAGAAGACTCATAGTTTACTAATTATACTATAGAATTGTTAGTGAAAACATTGTCAAAATACCCCCTTTCCCATTAGAATCACAATAAAAATCATGTACGAAAACTTGTAAAAGCTTGAGAACCTTAAAGAGTAGAAAGACCAAATGATTAATTTACTGGAAAGCTTGAGGTTTTAGATCCACTTGGCATGGGTGATCACAACATTGTTAAACTGGAGGTCAATTTTAGTGTCCTTCAAATTATACAATGTTAGGAAGGCTGACTTTAATGGTATGAAAATGAAGCTAGAGACAGTTAACTGGATGGAGTTAAGTGATAAAAATACGAATTAATTCCTTATTTTGCAGGTACAATTCTACTTTCAAATCTACTTTCAAAACATCTGCACAGAAATTATGATTATTCCAAAAAGAAGAGTTAAAATCCACTGTGCTGGTTCTAGGTGGTTTCCTCCATTATGTATCCCATTCCCTGCAGATAGTGAAGAAAAGCAATAGTTACTCATGGTTCCATCAATATCATGTAACACCACAACCATTTTAATACAACTATGCAAATATTACCACTTGTGGGTGCATTTTTCGTTGTTGCTGTTGTTGTTGTTGCTGTTGTACTGGTCGAAAAAGGTCCTGGTTTTCCTCCAGTGAGACCAATTTTCAGGGTGTCCAGGTCAGATTGAAACTGATTTGCAATCCATTTCTGTAGCACTGAATCATTCTTAAAAGTGTTCAGATCAGGTAGGCATGATCCCAGGAGACCTTTCACATCTTTCACAGTAAGATTCTTCAAAAAGAAAAAGAAAAAGATACTTGCATTAACCACAATCTTAATTTTTTAACATTAACATTTTTTATTTAAGATTATATATAGATATGCAGATTACATTGGATTAATGTTTATGTTTAAGGAAAAAGTGATGATGAAACACCATTGGAATATATATTAATTTAAAATGGTAAAATGCTGTAAACCAACCATGATGACATCTGTGTTAAGACTTTTGAAAGTCGCTATATCCATGTCCATGTTCATGACAGAGAGAGTCCTTATGTCTTGCAGACCTGCACCACCTATAGATGCAAAATTACTATTAGTAAACAGCTGCATAAAGAACTATTTACAGTCGTGGCCAAAAGTTTTGAGAATTACACATATATTGGTTTTCTCAAAGTTTGTTGTTTCAGTTTTCATAATGCCAAATTGCATATAATTCAGAATGTTATGAAGAGTGATCAGATCAATTGCAATTAATTGCAAAGTCCCTTGTTCAATTGGGGTTCAATTGTTCAAAAAGTTCAATTGCTGTGAAGAAGGCTTCAGGGCACCCAAGAAAGCCCAGCAAGCACCAGGGCCATCTCCTAAAGGTGATTCACCTGCAGGATCGGAGCACTACCAGTGCAAAGCATGCTCAGGAATGGCAGCAGGCAGGTGTGAGTGCACACACAGTGAGGCAAAGACTTCAGGAGGATGGCCTGGTGTCAAGAAGGGCAGCAAAGAAAACACTTCTCTCCAAGATAAACATCAAGGACAGTCTGACTGTAAAAAGTACAGGGATTGGACTGCTAAGGACTGGGGTAAAATAATTTTCTCTGATGAAGCCACTTTCCATTTGTTTGGGGAAAATTATTTTCCGGAGAAGTAAAGGTGAGCGCTACCATCAGTCCTGTGTGATGCCAACAGTTAAGCATTCTGAGGCCATTCATGTGTGGGGTTACTTCTCATCCAAAGGAGTGGGCTCATGCACAATTTGCCTGAGAACACAGCCATAAATAAAGAATGGTATCAAACCATCCTTCAGGAGCAACTTCTCCCAACCATCCAGGAACATTTTGGTGAAGAACAATGCCTTTCCAGCATGATGGAGCACCGTGCCATAAGGCAAAAGTGATAACTAAGAGGCTTGGGGAACAAAACATCAAAATTTTGGGTTCATGGCTAGGAAACTCCCCAGACTTTAATCCCATTGAGAACTTGTGGTCAATCCTCAAGAGGTAGGTGGGAAAACAAAACCCCACAAATTCTGACAAACTAAAAGGATTGATTATGCAAGAATGAATTGCCATCAGTTAGTATTTCGCCCAGAAGTTGATTGACACCATGACAGGGTGAATTGCAGAGGTCTTGAAAACGAAGAGCCAACACTGCAAATATTGACTCTTTGCATAAACTTGATGCAATTGTCAATAAATGCCTTTGAAACGTATGAAATGCTTGTAAGTATACTTCAGTAAGAAACATAAGAAATTTACAAACGAGAGGAGGCCATTCGGCCCATCAAGGTCGTTTGGGGAGAACTAAACTAATAGGTCAGAGATTTTAAAATCTTATCTAGCTCTACTTAGTGCAACCCAAGGATTTGGCTTGCACTACGCTATCAGGAAGACTATTCCAAATTCTAACTACACGCAGTGTAAAGAAGTTTTTTCTCAACTTCAGTTTGATATGTTCTCCCACTAATTTCCAACTATTGCCACGAGTTCTCTTATTTGAACTAATGTTGAAGTAACTATTTAATTGGGCAGCATCCAGACCTGTTGGCATCTTATATACCTGGATCATGTCCCCCCTTAGTCTCCTTTGCTCAAGGCTGAATATATTGAGCTCAACTAACCTTTCCTCATAAGACATTCCTTTTAGCCCAGGAAAAAATTTTGTAGCCCTGCGGTGAACCCTTTCTAAGGCAGCAATGTCCTTTATAAGGTAAGGTGACCAGTCCTGCACACAATATTTTAGGTGGGGTCTTACCAAGGAATGGTAAAGTCATAACATTACCTCACTTGACTTAAACTGCGCACACCTGGAGATGTAACCCAATATCCTATTAGCCTTTTTAATTGCTTCTCCACACTGGTGAGAGTGGGACATGGAAGCATCAACATATACACCAAGGTCTCTTTCACAATCGGCTTCCTGTATTTCCGTGGCACCCATAAGATACTTGTGTCTTATATTTTTGTTCCCTATATGGATCACCTTACACTTGTCCCCATTAAACTTCATCTGCCAGGTAACAGCCCAGTCACTAATTTCACATCCTGCTGTAGCTTCTGTACTCCTGTTACCGTATCTGCTACACCACCCAGCTTGGTATTTTCTGCAAATTTGACCAACTTACTGTATATATTGGTGTCAATATCGTTTATATAAACTAGGAATAATAGTGGGCCCAATATTGAACCCTGTGGTACCCCACTATGAACGCGAGACATTGTGCCCCTAATAACTACTAATAACTACTCGCTGCTTCCTATCTGTTAACCAGTTATTAATCCAAGTTGCTAAAGTTCCTAAAATCCCTGTCACTTTGAGTTTAAGTAGGAGCCTCTTGTGGGGAACAACATCCTGTTTTGATACTCATGTTTTTTTCCGACATCATTAGTTTCCATTTGCGGTACAGAGCCCTTTTCCTCCTGACTTCTTTATTTCAGTAGTAAACCACCTTGGTTGCAGTTTCCCAGATTTATATTTTCTGTATACTGGTATGAAGTCCCCTTGCACTTGTAACAATGTGTTTTTTAAGAAGACCCATGTCTCTTCAATGGTTTTGTCACTTAACTCCATCCAGGTAACTGTCTCTAGCTTCATTTTCATACCATTAAAGTCAGCCTTCCTAACATTGTATATTTTGATTTTGGACTTTGCTTTAAGGACACTAAAATTGACCTCCAGTTTAACAATGTTGTGATCACCTTTGCCAAGTGGATGTAAAACCTCAAGCTTTCCAATCCTATCCTGATTATTAGAGAGCACACAATCAAGTATGGCTTCTCCTCTGGTAGGGGATTTAACAAACTGGGTAAAAAAGCTCCTGTACCAATTCTACCATCTCCGGTTCCTGTACAGTAGAGCCAGAGACTAGGTCCCATTGAATCCCAGGTAAATTAAAATCACCCATAACTCCCACATCATTTTTATTACTCATTAGCCTGATGTTATTGTATAAAGTTCTGCTTTCCTCCACAACTACATTAGGTGCCCTATAACAAACACCGATAATTAGGCCATTTCAGTTTTTAGTCTCTAGTTTTACCCATATCACTTCTGTAGCTGTACTTTTGTCAGTGAGCTCCCTAGCCTGCAAATTCTCTTTTACGTACACTGCAACACCACCTCCCTTCCTGCCTACCCGATCCCTACGAAACAGCATGTAACCAACAATATTGTACTCCTCACCATTGTTATCACTCAACCATGTTTCTGTTACTCCTATAATATCGTAAGAGTCAGACAAGATTAAAGCTTCAAAATCATGGATTTTGTTTCTAATGCTCCTAGCATTTAAGCATAGACAGCAAAGGGTAGTCCTTTTACAGCCCCCACTATCATTATTATTTAGGGCTTTCCGTCTCACCTTGCCACTATCCTTGACTAACCTCCCTGCACCCCCAGTCCCTAGTTTAAACACTCCTTGATTACTCTACACATACGCCTCCCCAACACACTGGTTCCCCTCCGGTTCAGATGTAACCCATCCGGCTTGAACAGATCCCATCTGTTCCAGAAGGTCCCCCAGTGCCCCATAAACCTGAACCCCTCTTCCCTACACCACCCTTTTAACCACGCGTTAAATCTTCTTATCTCTGCTACCTTAGCCTGGCTTGGGCGTGGCAAAGGAAGTATTCCGGAGAATACCACCGTGGATGTTCTGCTTTTAAGCTTATCTCCGACTTCTAAAATTTTTTCCTGCAGAACAGTCCTTCTATCCTTGCCTATGTCATTGGTGCCAACATGCACCACGACCACTGGATCCTCGCTAGAAACATCTGACAAAAGGATGCTAAACAGAGGTCCACTGTTTATTTTATGAAGTCTAATGCTGGAAAATCTTGGCTCAGTTTCCCAAAGTTTTAAGCCTTCCACAGGAGTGATTTAGGGTACATTCAAAGAATAAGAATATGTTTTTATTTATATTGTCACTAGATAAACTAATAATTAAATTTCATAAGTTAATTAAATTTATTTAATTTCATACACAAATAAGCTTGCATAAACTATGCATGCATCTGCATATAATGTAAGAAATAATGATGTCTTACCTAGATAAGGCTTGATTAATTGGTAAAAAGGACCAGCATTACTCATGTAAGTGCTAAAGAAGGCGCTGGCCTTTAGGTACAGCAGATTCTTCTGCTCAGTGGTGCAAGATGATATATCCAAAGGATTGGCATAACTGTTGGAGAAAAAATTATAAAGACTTTCTCATAAAATCTATTTTATTCAAGTATAATGCAACATTATCCCATTTTTATGGGGACATTTCTTACCCAAGGCTACTTGATTTTATGGTCTTAAGGACACTGACATTCAGACAGCATAGGTTTTGTCCACCAATTGCATTCAGTTCAAGTGTTCCCAGTGGTTTGCCTGCAGTCCCTAAGTACTTTGTGATGATGGCATTACACTAAAAAACAAAATGAGCAACATCATTGACATCATCAACAGCAACAACAATTAATAATAATAATAATAATAATGTAGAATGACATTGAATTACTACCTGAGATGGTTCCCATGGTCCAAATGATGGGTTCATCAAAGCAGTCAGTGCGTCAATGGTAGTGATGTTCCACATATTGATGTCATTTAATGAGGCCGCATGGGAAATTGACCCGAGCAACTGAACTTTGTCATCTGGAAGACCTGAAGGGTATGCCTGAATGACAAGAACATATTACATTGTTTGTATACACTTAAGGTTCCTGATTATCTCCTATTATAACTGGTCATAATCCTTATTTTGACAGCAGTAAATCTGTCAATAAATGCAACTGAAAGAAACAAAGATAAACTGAAATTCATTACCTGGTTTAATTTGGTGAGAATAGCATTCTGAAGGTCTGTTTGAACAACTTTTGTTGCCAAGGTTGCCAAATTGTTTTTCACAAGATTAACATCCATACAGTTGAAGTTTTTCAACCCAAATCCGAAGGGGAATGAATTGCTGCTTATTTGAATCTGAGTAATGGTGCTACCAGAACATTCTGTGATGACAAGACAAGCATAGTTAATACTTAAATTAAAGAATTAAAGAAAACATGTCATACAGTGTATCCTTTGTTAAACAAGTTAAATAAACGTACCTGCATCCCGTTTACTTATAACAGAATTCACCATGTCAAACAAATTTCTCTGTGTTGCTATGCCAACTCCATTTTCCCTTATTTGTGGCAGGAATGAGCTCAGAAATTGGTTTTTCACAGACTGTCAAAAACAAACAGAATTGTTGATTGCTTCTTGAAAATTGAAACCAATGTAAATAATAAAAGTACATTTTTAAAAACATACACTTATGAACATGTTCCAGAATTTTGTTGTTAGGTACAGGGGAAGAGGTTCGAGATTATACAGAGTTTGCAGATTCCATGTTGAGGGATTTCTAAAGTGGGAAAAAAATAAAAATATATGTATTAAAAAAACCTTAGCAAATGAACAAAAAATGACTTTACCCCATGACCCTGACCAATATAAATTTTTGAAAGATGGATGATGGAAAAATATGCTTTATGTAACAATATCTATGTTTATTACCCATATATGGTTGCCCCAGTAAACAGGAGATTTTCAATAGCTCCAACTTGTTCCATTGCAAAGTTGTTACAGTTCTTCAGCTTCTCCAGGATTGATGAATCAGAGTTCTCAATGTAAGACCCATCTAGTGTACAGGCCATGTTCCCAAGCACTCCTACAACTTCTGCACTGAGATTCGTGCCTGATATACCCTGGAATAAGTCACAAAATTTGTTAAAAATCTTGTTGTATTATTTCAAACAATAAATATATGTATTGAGATTACTCCCTGATATATAGGAACATGTAAAAGTAACAGTGATGCAGTTTTTACACAAATTGAAGATATTGAAGAAAAGTAATACTCACAAGACAGTTTTTTAAATCGTTCAGCAAAATGGCAGGTTTATTGAGGACTTCGGAGGGAATACTAAAATCTGCTGCCCCAAGTGCAGTGAAATACGACTTGCATTGGCTTTGTCCAACCTTCTTATAGCTACAAAACCAAAAAAACTAAACTCAAAATTTACTACACATAAAATGCTATGCCAAATACTTTTCATTACTAATTAATAGTTTTTATTAAGTATTGAGACTGTAAAAATGAGAGGTGCACCATACAGTGTTTTTCAGACCAAGTACGAGTATCTATGCTCGCTTTCAGTTACTGACCGATACCGATACCAATTATGGCTGTGTCATGTCTAAGAAAAAATACATAACATTTTAACCTAAAAATATTGGGAGAAATAATGGTATTGAAATAGCCCCACCACTGAAGCACCAAGCAGGACACTTAATTTTGTTTTTGTCCAATTTTTTTTGATAGTTTAGTAAAGCACAGTTTGCTATCATTTGGATTTCATTGTTAACTTTGAAGTATTTCCACACCGCAGATATTATGTCCCGTTTATTTCACTTATTTATTTGCTAATGATATCACTAGTGTGTCATTATGTTTATCAGTTATAGACATCAGCCCAATGTCACGAGCACTTCTATAAAGGCATGAGCATGCCATCGGAACTGATACCGATACTAGTATCTGTTTCAGTGCATTATATTATGTAACAAAATATGTTCATTTTAAAAAATTTTTAAAATAGTTTGGCACTGTACCAAATTATACAAAACAATATAACATAACATACAGTATGACCAACTTACTTATAATATAACAGCATATCCGAAGGATATTGTGTAAAGTCAAGTATTTCCTCATCTTGAATGTAATTGTTCATGCATGTTAACTATGAAAGAACGACATTTAACAAAAGATAATCACATTTTGAATAATGTATGATGCATACAGTGCAAGGCCTTATACTGGCAATTTTACATGCAAAATAGATTTACTAAATCTGCAAATCAGTTATTTAACAATATTTCAATTTATATACAATTTACATACAAAATAGATTTACTAAATCTGCAAATCAGTTATTTAACAATATTTCAATTTATATACAAATTATTGTACACTTACTTGCGTCTCCATTAGCTGCACTTTTTTTCGGCCTGGTCTTAACCTGGAAGCTTTGATGAGTTGTATAATTTTGGAAACTTCAAGATTTCTCACTCCACTGCAAGTAAATCCTTGCAGTATAGAAGATGAAAGTCTGCAGTAATAGAAAATGTTATTCATTCTCTTATAATAATTATAATCAACAATTATATATGTCTTATAACTGCATTAATAAAACAGAAAATAGTGAGCTTTCTATAGATTTAAGATCTGTTTTGCAAGTGATTAGCACATATTGGAAAAAAAAAACTTACCCTTCAACATCCTCAGTAGCATTTGAAACTGTCTCAAAGAACACAACAGCCTGTGAATGAGAACAATCAGAATATGAGATATTGCAGGGAGTGGTCTAAAAAGTATTATACATTAATTCCATAAGGTATTTAATGTCTTCAGTCATCATTAGTCAAAATGGTCCACAGTATGAAAACAAAACCTTAAAAAATTAAGATTTATTGAATTACTTGTTCTTCATCCCAAGATTTCATATTGACTGTAGATACTTGAACGTCAGGGAAAAGCAGCAGAGGTCGTGGTATTTTGGAGGCCAGTTCATTAGGAACATATTGCATTATTGTATTGGGGTCTTCACTGATGGTGATGATCTTGAGGGAGGTTAAAAAAACATTAATAATCAGAATATATTCAGTAATAATCAGAAAATATTATCACTGTATATATTTTTGCTGAAAAAGTAGATACAGTTTCACATATTGAAATCTACATTTTGTTGATAATTGTCTTACCTTTGAAACATAAACCTCCTGTATAATTGTGGGGGCTTGCAAGATGTTATTGATAAAAAGTTGATTTTCAGTCGTAGTGATGATTTCAGAAGTGGGAATGCTGTCAAATAATGTTGATGGAACACCACTTACTAGACTTCCCAATGACAACAAGCTGGCAGCACTGTCAATCTGTAGATGACAAATATGGATTGATATTATTTATTATAAGTATTTATATTATTATTACATTATAAGTATTTATTCAGTGTGTAGAAACAGACATATTTGGACAGAAAACGTGCACATGCTAGTGTACCAACAATTTATTGTTGTCCTAAACCACGTGTTTCCGTTTCATTGTCCAATCCCTGGACATTACACACATGACATACAGGTCAGGGCTCCGTAACGGAACTACCTGGCCAGGCCACTAACCTAACTGGTAACCATTCTATGCTTAATGTGGTAGATGGTAGATAGGATTTTAGTGACAGTGACTAGAAACTGTTTGGATTAATATACTGCAAACAATGTGGGAGGATACATTTATTTGGACTGTGCAATTTATTGGATTATTATTTTATCAGCAATGCATTTTAAACTTTGTCCATGCTGCTAATACTAACATTTACACCCTATCTATTGGTAGGACAAATTTGTTTGTTTAGAAAATTTGTGTGCATGAAGAGGGAAAAAAAAACAAAGCTTATATACGTATAAGTATATAAGTATATATTTCATTCTTTAACACAGTTGAATGTCAGTAGCTATGCGTTTATTTTTTTTACTTAAGAGCATGGGAGAATTGACCCTTGAAAGGTGACCACAAATGGGACATAGGGTGAAAGAAAATTACTTTACCTTAAAGCCCCCTCCCAGGACAGCATGTATGATTGTAGTGCTCTGGTCTAGGCTCCAGCCACTCACATTACTCAATGTTGATAGAGAGGACATGAGAACATTGACTGAAGTTGAAGAAAGTTGCGAGACTGTGAACGCAGAGCACTGTTGTCCTAAATTTGTGATTATATTTGAGCTGATTGTTTGGATATTTTCAGCTAAAGCTGCCACACTCTGAAAGAAAGGTGTTCATCGTTTGCTTGAAATCATGATTATAAGACAATACACACATCATGCACATATATATAGAAGACCAAGTAGAAGCCTCACATCTGAATTATTGCAGAACTTGTCCAGTTCATTCAAAATACTGAGGCTCACAGTCTGATTTTGATTGTTGTAGACTGATGTTGGGACTGCACAAAGAAATTGGCCTGGGAGCCTAAAGTACGAGAAATACACAGAAAAGTGTACTTATGAAACTTATGTTATATAATATAAGTAATATAATAATGATAACAATAATATATGACATACTGTTACATTTAGTCCTGGTAACCCACCGGTTTAAACTTACTAAAATTAATTTAGGCCATACAAAAATTATTCTTGTTCAAGGCCAAAACTATTTGGGCCAGTATAGTTGTAATAATTCATTTATGTTATTTATATTTGTACATAAAAAGAAAAATAAAAGAAAGTATACTTAAAAACATTACAGGCACTCTTATTTATCATTACTTACATCAGTGGGTCGAAATTAGGCATGTACATGTAAATTTGGGAGGTACAAAAAGAAACAACATCCTGAGGTAATGTTTGGCTGCTAAAGAGTTGAATATTTTCAGGATTCACCAAGAATAATCCCATCTGTCAGAACAAAAAATAAGCATATTATCTTGCTGACATGTTACTCAAAAAAGACATTATGGATCCATCCACATTAATTCGCTACAATCATCATGCAGAATTGATAGAGTTATTATAAAAGTCACTAAAGGAAAACAACATACTTCTTCATTTGGGACAAATGAGATGAGATCTTCCAAAGACATGAATGAGATGAATGTATTGAGGTTATTGACAAACCAAGCAGTTGAATTCAATTGTGGATCAGCAGAGTCATAACATTTTGGCTTTGTGCCTTTAATAAAAAGAAACAAATATTAATATAATACATGTGTAATGATTAGTACTTAGGATAACACTTAAACTATCTGAATTTTTACGAATTGGGATTCCGCAAAAATGATTTACCTGTATTCAGATAGTCCTTAATAGTATTGTAGACATCTGTTTGAGTGAAGTTTGAGTTGCTGTAGATGTAATTCCCTCCAAGGAAGGCTATGCTGAAAATTAACAAACCAATACAAGTAAATATATTGGTTAATCAATTCTGACAAATCACTGAACACCTGAAAACATGCTGGTGAAAGACTGGAATTCCCCAGTAATACCAGGCGAGTCATGCAGCACAGTAAATGTTCTGCCTGCATTACTCTAATTAAAATTACTATGATAAGTCCCAATCTGTGGCAGTTGGATAGTTTCTACATAGCAATAAGCTTTCAAAAAAGTGCTTACAGGTCCCTAAATGATAGACAGCTGGCATTTTGTATTTCAGGGAAACTGATGAGATCCTTTGTGAGGAACTTCAGGTAGTTTTTCAGTGTGTTCCCAAACCAAGCATCAGCATCAGCTTGTGTCTCACTATTCAGGGCTAAAGGCCACACACAAGATAAGATTTGTTGTCTCAAGTAATCTGGAACATCAGCCTGTGAAAAGAGAAGTTTTTGTTAATTACAAAAGGCCATGAACAAAATTGCTATGAAGTTTGTGTGAAAATATGTTATTTTAAATTTGTCTTCATCTGTTCAATGGTACCTGCAGAAAATTTTAACTGGGGTGGCCATCATGGGCATGTTATGTTTTTGGGGAGGCCACACTGCACCATGGGGTTGATTCTCCTATGCCTTTTTTTTCACTTAAGCATGTTCTCCCATCTCCCAATTGGCAATGCATTCTAAACTTATAGTCAGTGCTACTAATAATGCATTAACATCATATATATTGCTTAGGCATACAATTATACAATTGTTTTGAAAAAAGAAGAAAAGTTCAAAGCTAAATCCCAAAAAGTATATAGCTATGTTCATTCTCATGAACTCATTACGACAGCAGATTGATTTGAGCTAATTTTAATGATTAGCTTGGCAAAAGACAAATGTTATTGTATTCTGCCTCCGCCTGTGGGATAAAACAATTGAAGAAATTAAGCTACATCTTATTATACTAATTGATTACCTATTGCAGCTTACACGCAATGAACTTAAAACATAAAAAAACTGCAACAATAGTGCCTATTTGAGGAAAATTGCTGAGGAATCATTAAATCAGGTCAGGTAGGGGAGCATGCGCACCACATGGCGAAACATCACAGGATCCCAATTGGCGACTCCCCATGCAGACACGCGGTCCAATCCCACCCTCCGGAAATGGCCATCCATCTGCCACAGCCAGGTGTTACATGGGGTCCCCTCGGCCTGGTCAAACCTCTCAGATCCACTGCAAGGAGGATCCGACGAACCGGATCGTCCTCGGGGAATTTCGCCACATGGCCGTAGTGCCTCAACTGGTGCTCCCTCATAATGCAGGTAATGCGCCTCATTCGGGACTCCCTGAGCAGCCGATCGTTCAACACAAAGTCGAACCAATGGTACCCGAGGATGCTCCAAAGAGACACAGTACCAAAGGAGTCCAGTCTTCGTCTCAGGTCCATGTCTCGCAACCATAAAGCAAGACAGGAAGCACCAGGACTCTAAAGACTTGGACCTTCGTCCACTTCCAAAGATATCTGGAGCGCCACACACCCCTCTCCAGCAACCTCATGACCCCCCACGCTCTCCAAATCCATCTAGTGACTTCATAGGAAGAGTCACCAGAGACATGAATGTCGCTGCCGAGGTAAGTGGACCTCTCAACGCGGTCGACACTCTCCCCGCAAACAGATACACTACTGATAGTTGTGCTTAAGAGGCCATTAGAGCACTGAATTTTTGTTTTTAGCCAGGACACTCACAAATCCAGACTCTCAGACTCTTCACTCAGTCTCTCAAGAGCCCCGATCAGAGCCTCCATCGACTCCGCGAAGATCACAGCATCATCGGCGAAGTCAAGATCAGTAAATCTTTCCTTGCCAACTGAAGCCCCAAAGCTACCGGACCCCACAACCCTGCCCAACACCCAGTTCATGCAAGCATTGAACAGAGTAGGAGCAAGAACATAACCCTGATGAACCCCAGAATCAACTGGAAAGAACGCAGAGGTTCTCCCACCACTCAACACAGCACTCACAGTACCAGTGTACAGGCCGGCCATGATGCCCAACAACCTCGGGGGTATCCCGCAAAGTCTCAGGATGTCCCACAAGGCAACTCGATCAACTGAGTCAAACGCTTTATGAAAATCGACATAAGATGCAAAGAAGCTCTGCCGATATTCGCGCTTGCGCTCAATGAGGACCCTCAGTGCTAGCATGCGGTCGATGGACCTCTTAGGCGTAAGACCAGACTGCTCCGGCTGCTGGTAGACAAGCAAGTGGTCACCTATCCTATTAAGGATGACCCTAGCAAGGACCTTGCCCGGGACTGAGAGCAGTGTTATCACCCTGTGACTGCTGCAATCCAGGCAATCACTCTTCCCTTTCCAGATAGGGACAACAAGTCCCATTTTCCAGTCAGCAGGGACGATGCCCGCCTCCCAAATGGAAGCAAAGATTGCTTGCAATGCCAGGAGGACAGCCTTACCACCAGCCTGGAGGAGTTCACCTTGGATACCACAGATCCCTGGGGCCTTCCCCGCCACCAGCTGATTAACCACCCGCGAAATCTCATTGAGATTGGGTGGTTCACAGCTGATTGGTGGGTCAGCCTCAAGAACCGTGGACCCAGAGATGTCCATCGTACAGGCTGAAGGATCAGCTTTAAACAACTGCTCAAAGTAGCCGGCCCAGTGGGTCACAACGGCAGTGCCATCCGTAAGGACCGTTCCATCACCTGCCCTGACTGCTACTCTCCGCGGAACAGATTCAGATGCGCGTATTGCCTTGATTCCTCTGTAAGCAGGACGTGGGTCGCTAGACCACAGATGATGTGTGACCTGCTCACAGATTCCTCTAACAAACGCCTCCTTATCTGCCCTCAGAGCCCTAGCAGCTGTCCTTCGCAGCTCTCGGTACAGCCCGGAATTTCCTCCAAACCGTGCACTGCGACTTCTCTCAATAATATCCGTTCTTAGGGGTATGGGAGTCCCCAAATTGCTGTGCCCTGAGATGGGGAGGTGCCCTATGCTGGGTTGTTCGCCCCAAACGTATGAGGCTGTAAGTAGGCCTATATAATGTTACTAATTTTAATTTCATCTATTTAGTTATGTAATTATTCTGGAAAACTGATTTGTAAATTTTGGCATGAGAATTTTCTGTTTGTTCTTATTTTGATAAATGTATATTTGCTAACCTCAGCAGCTAGTAAGGAAATTACTTGTATCACATGACATAGATGGATAGATGAATAGATAAATATTTTTATTGCCATTTGCACAGGTACAAGTCACTACAAGTACATTGGAATATGACAGATCGCGCATTGATTTTCCATGTGCATTAATGAGAAACAATGCAGAATTTCTCAGGGCATTATTTAAAATCCTACAGTAAAACATCTTTAAACTCTGCATAAGTAAGTGTAATCATTGCTCTATTAGATGGTGTTAAGGTTTTGAACTAACATTTAGATGGTGACCAGATAAATTGCTGCAAATATGACAGATCACACATTGATTTTCAGTGGGTCTTAATGGGAAAAATGCCAAAATTCAGAGGGAAATATTTTTAAAATCCTACCGTAAAACATCTTCAAACTCTGCATATAGCAAGTATAATTATCACTCTATTAGATGATATTAAGGTTTTGAACGAACATTTAGATGGTGACCAGATAAATTGCTGCAAATACGACAGATCGCGCATTGATTTTCCATGCGCATTGACGGGGAAACCATGCCGAATTTCACAGGGCATTATTTTTAAAATCCTACAGTAAAACGTCTTTATCCTCTGCATATAGTAAGTGTAATTATCACTGTATTAGATGGTATTAAGGTTTTGAACGAACATTTAGATGGTGACCAGATAAATCGCTGCAAAAATGACAGATCACATATTGATTTCCATGCATATTAATGGGAAAAAATGCCGAATTTCACAGGGCATTATTTTTAAAATTCTAGAGTAAAACATGTTCAACTTCTGCATATAGTAAGTGTAATCATCGCTGTATTAGATGGCATTAAGGTTTTGAACGAAAATTTAGACGTCGACAAGATAAATTGCTGCAAATACGACAGATCGCGCATTATGCCTATTTAAGGTGGACCGGATTTTGCGAATAAGAAACTGGCGAATAAGAA
>JAODKL010000095.1:20734197-20761409 GCA_026780765.1 Petrocephalus schoutedeni | reverse complement strand
CTTTAGCTACATTCACAATGGCCCACTGGGGGCACAGTACTTTTCAGGCCCCAGTTGACTCACATGATTTGGTAGTCAGTGCAGTTGACGTAATTGAGTGTGAGGGACAGCATCTCTGCATTGAAGCTGGGAAGGAGATCTGTCAGCTTGATGGTGAACCAGTCGACCCAGTCCTGCCTTTCAAATTCGGGGAAATGAATCCTGATGACTGAAAATGTCCGATTCATCATGACTTCCCGCACTGTAGGTGTGACATCTTTCAGCTGGGGATCCACAAGACATATAGTTATACCATTGAGTTTGCTTCTTATTGTTTTAAATATTTCAGCGACTTTTACACTTGAATGCCGTCACCTCAGGATTTTTTGCCAATTCGCTCAGAAGCTCATCAACATTCTGGAAGGCCTTATTCTTCTCCAGGTGGTCAAATATAGCATCCATCTCTTCTATGTTGTTTCCTACACCAGAGCTCTCTATCATTTCTGCTATTTGGCTTGGTGTCAGTGCCACCAATGACTCAAACTAAAAATGAGAAAAATTAGAGAAAAGATATATTCGTTCATTAAATTGTAAGGCTGTTTAACCAAATGCAGACCCAGTGAAATATTTTTCAGTGCAACTTACGCTGGAGAAATTGCAGTTGAGTCTGAAAAGATCTTCCAGAGGTGCAAAAACAGAAAATACCCCAAAATTCTTTTGAAGCCAATCTGAGCTGCTATAGTTAGAGACACATCCAGTATCTGAAAATAAAGCAGAAACAATACCTGAGCCATCTGTCTTTCTAGAATTCTTTTGAAAGGCTACCGCCAATGTGCGGCCATTCACATATTCTGGATGGTGGAAATATCAGCATCATGAAGATAGAGAAGAAGTGCATAATTATATCCTAGACTGAAAGAGATACAGACCTAAAGTATCATTCCTTGATAGGAAGAGGTAGCTGAAATGAGTGTAAACCAACTGTTGTTGTGTTGTGTCCATGGATGAGATTTGGTTGCTAAGAGCCTTTATGCTGAAATGGAGACATTAATTCCATTAAGTGCAGTCATTCCATTCAAAGGTTAACACAATATCCATTACTATCGAAAGCACCCATGAGTCCATGACACAGACGGTCATGTTTGTACGCACACAGCCTGGTAGGTCTCACAGCTGAAGTTCTTTGTGCTGAGACAGGATAGAAACTCTTCAGACACTGATGCCATGAATGGGTGGAGTCTCCTCTTGAACCATAGGTTGGTAAAGCTGATGTCTTGTAATTGGGTATTGGTGAAGGTATCAATTCTGACTTCTTCAATTGCATCCAGGACTACTGAACCAATAGAACTATTGATCTGGGTGGACTGAAGGAGAGGAAGGGTAGCCTGTCAGTGAGATCTTGACAATGACAACAGACAAAGCTATTAACACGGACTATTATTGCCTAAAGGTTATCAAATAATATCTAGTAGGTCGTAAAATGAGGATGCAATGTAGAAAAAATGCTTTTGATGGGCTTGGAATTTGGTGTACCATATCTGAGTATGAATCCAATGCTTCATCAAGGACTGCAGAGAATTTGGTGAAAATGAGCTTCCAGGTTAATAATGGGTAAATTACATTAGTGGCCAGTTTGCACTCCAAGATAGTGACCAGATTGTCCTTTGTGAATTCCGCTTCCTTTTGGAAAACGAAAAGAAAGACAATAGAATTAAAGTGGCTCTGGAGGCAATTTAACAGTTATTCCAAATATTTGTGATATGAGCACAGAATATGCTCCAAATGCTAATACATTTAGGAATATAGTGGAAAGCAACATACTGAGGAACAGACAAAATCAGCGATGTTGAAGTTGCATGGTGCGCTCTGAGTTAATGGAGATCTATGGAAGAAAGTGGCGGGAAGTCCAAAGAATTTATATCAAGTCAATAATCAGTGGTGGGACATTAAAAAAACAAAAAATGTCATATTTGTAATTCACTCTTGCTCTCATTTGTTAGTTTAATTGTAATGCTTCCAACACAAGCAATGCGACAAAAATGCATTGTGACAAACAATTCTCACAGTAAAAGAGCCCATAAAAAAATTCTAGAATATTCTCAAATTATTTGCAGAAACTCCTACCCTTGAAGAGCAGAACAAACATCTCTCTCTGAAAAAACACAGAGAAGACGGGGTTAGTGTCAACATAAAAGAAACAATCAAAATAATTTTTGTTTGCTGATTTTTTTCTCCAGAAAGAGCTCACCATTGATTGGTGTATCTTTGCACTGGAAAAAAGAAGAGAAGTGAAGAACATGTTACAACTTACAAAGTCATTGAATTGCTTTGTTTACCTCTGTCGTATGTGTAAGTAAATGTAAGAAGTTCAATAGAAAACTTGAATGAATTTGCTTAATCCCATAATTAACTTACTGAACCAGCGATAGGTAGAGGTGTGCACACTTCTTGGGATAAGGGGAGGATGAGAAAAAGTATCACAGAGGAAGGTATTAGTGTTTTTCTCTTAAAATTTTTGATGTACTAATATTTATGAATAAAATATTATTTAAAGTTACAGGTCAGTGCTACAGATCTCTACAGCGTTAAAAGAATCCCTTGAAAACCTACTTTTAGGCGCTCTTTGCATTAGCGAGACCTTGCTGGATTCAATGCCATGGGTGAATTCTCTCGGAAGATATTCAATGATTTGGTCAAGCCCAGTTAATCTGAGTGAGTATGAATAGAGAAAAAAAAGTTACCATGTGTCTTTGTAATTTGTCAGGTGAAAGCCTCGGTTTGTACAACATAGGACCTCAAGGTAAGCTGTAAACTCTTACATGGCACGGTACGACTTGCAGGTAATGTTTCTGGGGAGCACATCCAAACTTGTAGGTTGAAGGCTAGGCATCAGAACCACCAAATAGTACTGGAACCAAACTTCAAAGTCGTTTGGTCCAAAGGTATCAAATCTGGGTGCCAGTGCTGTCAACGTAAGATTTAGCATGGTATCCCTCACAGCAGAGTTTTCGATGATGGTCATGTTTCTCTGAAAACAAGACAAATATTGATTTCGAACTATGTCTTCATATTTCCAAACAGCCGTGAATATCTTGAAACTATTCAGATACTAAAGCCAAATTCTGAGAAACCTTGAATCTGAGACAGCCGTAGTTACCTTCTCTGCAGATTGAGCAAAATTGTTAAAGAACTCATTGAATTCCTTGCTTTCTAGAGAAGTCAACAAGCTGCTGAATACATCGATAATAAAAGTTTCATTTTCCAGAGCAGTATTTAGGGTATCCAGTAACAGTTCCACTATCTGTGCTGAAGAGAGTGAGTGAAGAACTTCCACCTGTTTAATATTTAAAATAATACACAGAAAGTTACTCTCAAAATAATGTTGCATTCTATTAACAAGCAATCTATTTTTTTGTGTGTTGATTAAGAATATTTACCGCAGATATATTTTCTTTCATTTTGAGCAAATCGTCTAGTGTTGCAAAAATAAAATATTGACCAAAATTTTTTTCAATCCAGTCTTTCGTTCCATTTGATTCTGATAAACACCCAGGATCTGTGTATTGAAATATGTTTTTACTTCCATTTTCTTTTCACATTGTTGAATCAAAAACATATGTATTTCATATCCATAGGTGTTTATAAATGATAAATATCTATTTTACCTACCTGATGTGTCTTTTCTTGAGAGGTACATAAACATGAAATTTCTGTATATCATTTGCTGTGTTATGATATCCATTGTTGAAAACTGCTCATTAAAACCATCCACTCTGAATAGAGATACGTATTGTAAAAAATCAA
Organism: Petrocephalus schoutedeni; assembly: GCA_026780765.1. Taxonomy (NCBI): domain Eukaryota; kingdom Metazoa; phylum Chordata; class Actinopteri; order Osteoglossiformes; family Mormyridae; genus Petrocephalus; species Petrocephalus schoutedeni. Next base: position 20,757,626 of record JAODKL010000095.1, on the reverse strand, counting down.
TGAAATATATAAGATGACAAAGTACAGTAAGATCACCCAAAACTAATGTTAAACTCAGGTTTTATGGTTACAGTTTTATACTTACATTGCTTGATAGGACTGACAGGTGAAATTTTTAGCACTCAGGAGCACCAGGAATTCTTTTGTCACAAATGGTAAGAGTGGTTGAATTTTTATCTTGAACCATATGCTCATGCCTTCACCACTGTTTTGATTGTGGTTATTTGTATTTAAAGCCCCAAACAGATCAATAACAGTGGATTCTGTATCATTATTTTTCTTAGTAAAAAAAAGAACATTATTACTACAAATAACTTTTAAACATTGTTACTGTACATTACTTCACACTGTCACTGTTGCACTCCTGTAATGTCATTGTAGCATCTCACTTGAACATGAATGACTGAATGATCATATAAACAACCCTCTGGAAACAACATAAAGCCTGCAGAGGTAACCAATGTGCATACTTAAACTTAATGCAAACTGGTAACTGTCACCTCAAACTAATTTATATTACAACGTTTTCCTACACCCTCAATCAATCACAAGGTAAGAAGTTAGTCAAGTAAATACATATAACCTACTAGGTTATTGTAAACATTCAGGGTGGACTCCATGATTCTTGTGAGTTCATTCTCAAGCATTAACAACTTTTCTTTAGAGAAGCCTTCATTGTGGTAAATGATACAAATCAAGTGGTTGGTGATGTTGTCCAGAGCATTTAAGATCTGAAGTGAAAACACATTGAAAAACATTATTTAAAAGGGACAAATACTGTTATTTTACTTTAATTTGCTATAAAAAAAAAATATTTTTTACGTTATTCATAAAATAGATATTTATTAATCCCTAACCATTCTATGAATTAAATGTTGTTAAATGTTTTAATATGATGCTTTGATTCATGCATGTTTTGTTTGTTTTTACTTGATCCTTGATCCTCATCTGCCTGAACTACGAACAGCTACAAATATTCTTTTTTATCCATGGCATTATCCTCAACTAGAGGGAAGGAACGACCCAGGATGCAGCCATCAGGGAAAAGGAGCATTTATTTGCGGGCATCGAAATGAAAGGGAAACCAAACATTACAATGGATAGTATACGCAGCGGCTGATGGGGATCACGAGACTGAAACACACTAATAAAGGGAACTAATCAAGGAACAGACACAAGGCAACTGTGATCGGTTAACAAGACGGCAAATACACAAGGCAAGATAAACAAGGATCAGGTGTAGCTGATTTGCAGGTACACCTGAGGGAAACAAAAGGAATAGACACGCATGGCGGGGCTGGTCATGGCAACTATGGCCGACAACCTAAACCCTGTGTACCTCACTTTTCTTCTCTTTCGTTTTTAGAATATCATTTTGGGATATGTGAGGTATTTTTTTTCAGACTTTGTTGGCAAGTAAATCAAACCACTGCTCATTTCTAGGTTATACAGGTCACTACACTACACTACACTACACTAGGTCATTTCTCTGGATATACAACAAAGAAAAGAGAGCAGCTTCAAACTTACCCATGAGCTTGCATAATTTACAATGCGTGCATTACAAATTTCAATAGACGTATTGCCTGATGTCTTGTTTTGGTAAGGAAGCCTAAAATGAATCAAAATGAAAAAGTCTGTGTCTGTGGGTTACTATTATTATTATTATTATTACTATTATCAACAATAATAATAATCATCATCATCATATTCTGTCATTTAAGTGAAATAAGTAGCCATTCTTTACAGCATTCATCTAAGCATAGCATTTTATATACAGTGATTGATACACACCCTTTTCCTGTTATACCCTGGCTTGCCTCTGAAAATTAAAAAAAAAGGCGTCTGTAGTTGCACATTTCGAACTATGTAACTGGGTGAAGTCATATGCATAAATAACAGCAGATAGATAGCTATGTTTGCATCCTCACCATTTCCATCTGTTGTGTTGCGCTGGAATAGAAAATGATGTAGTTATTAAAAAAAATATTATTGATCTGTTTTATCTTACTATTTAATCTGTTTTTCTTGCATCCAACCTTTATCATTTAGAATATTAGAATATTCCTCCTATGTGTACAATATGCTACACAAATGCACGTATGTATATAAATTAATGCATCAAAGACACTAGTGACTCTAACATATAATAAAAGCAGTAATTTATAAATACCTGTCCAGAGGCCTTGGGTATTAGAAAGCCTGGTGTAGAACAAATGGTTACATATAAGAAACTTTAGTCTGTCTTACTACAAAGATGTTGCAAAATGCATTGTTTTGACTTATTGTCTAACAATTATTCAAACTCACCAATGACCACCAAGGCCAGGAAGAGCGTAATGTTGGGAAATTTTCCCATCCTCACATTTGGATGGGTCTATATCAACAGTATATGCTAAATAAAAAGAGAAAATATTATATTCAGAAGTCAGGATTCAAAGACCAGACATGTGAATTAGGTCATTATGCCATTTTAATTTAACATGAAAAGAGAAATATATATATAAATAAATATATATATATATATATATATAAATGTAAATAATCACTCAGCTGACCCAGATATATTTGTGTTGAAAACTATTAAATTAAGGAATTATGGAGCACTAAAATGTCAAAATGTCCTTCAGTGTTACTGTCCTGATTAAAATTGTCATGACAATTTAAAAATTGTTACAAAAAATACAAATGAACACCCTTAGCATAATTGCATTACTGACTGCCACAATAAATATAAAAACTTTTAAAAACTTGAATGATTTATGTTATATGTCTGCACATTTCAAATGTCATTTTTTGTAACAGTTTTATGATCTAAAAGTACCTAAAATAAATTTCACTTAATTGATAATTGATATTTTCTGTGCTGAAATGATATGTTTTGGTCAGGGCAACAAAATACCATCATTCAGTATAACACCAGTATTTAAATTACAAAACCTTTTTCTTGTTGAATCAGAGACAAAAACAAATGTCAAGGAATCTCTAATATGAATCACAATAAATATGAATTATTGGCTTTTTATCTACATTTTTAAAATTATCTGCCTTTTTCAAATCATTTACCTTTTTAAAAACTAAAGTTGGACCGTATACAGAAATTATTGCCAGCTTGTTTTCCTGTCTCATTGTTCAAACTGTCAATAGGTGGCAGCATGAACACAGAGTCTTTCAAGGAAAGTCATTCAACAAATTTCCATTCATAAGCAATTTGTCTAAATGTGGTCTGATGATGATTTGAGATCATTTTCTAACCTTTCCCAGCTTTACGATAATCACTTGATAATGCGTCTTCTGCCATCTCTCTTTTTTTTCAGGTTTGCTATCATCTAACTCCAGCTAGCTTTTGTTGAAGTCATTAGTCTAAGGATTCATAAACTTTTTCCAACCTACACTGCTTCAATGATGTATTCAATATTTAAAATAAAATTTGGTTGTTCAATATTATAACCTAGATGAAGATCATGCCTTATTTTCAGACTAATTTATACATTACTGCAGGTAATTTTCAGCTACTTTTTCTTTGTGCTATACTTACATATATACATATCTCAGTACATAGTATTAGAATAGTAATAGAATTTCACCAGATTTTCACAGTCGTAAAAATAATAATTTACTACATTGTTATTATTATTTATTATTAGCGTTGTTGTTGTTGTTATTATCATTATTATTATTTTACAGTACAAACATAAAAGTAACTACATGTGCTGTACCACATGCTGAAATGTCATCATAAGTGTCACAATGTAGCATGTGCATTTGTCATTACAAGCTATTGTATAACCCAAGATTTAATTGTAACAGCCTTTACGGGAGTTCATTTGTAAGTAGTTGTCTGAAGTCAGAAGTTCTTAGCTGGGAACTGCTTGTATAATTGTGTATGTGATGAATAATACTTTGCACCTTGAAACATTCATTATCCCTGTACCTGTTCTACATTATGTGAGTTACATGCACCGTCTGATGATTCACTACATACCTTTCCATCAAAGCCTGTTTGAAACCAATGCCACTTACTGTACCTGGGGTCACTAAGTACATTCTATAAAAGCCACAGTTAAATAACAACACTGATGCAGGTAATTCAAGACCCTAGGCGGAACCATGTTTTGCTTCAGGTCCCCTGAATTTTATAGTCAGGACCCCTTCAAATTGTAGGGGCGGGAAGGGGCAGGGGGGTCGAGGGGTGTTTGTATCATCCCGTATGTGGCACCCCTATAGGCCCCCTTATGGGTCAGTTCCTAGAATTGCCCCTGATGTCGCAGTCAACAAACTGAAATCATTCATATGTACAGACTATAGTTCTGGATTGTTGCAACACAACAAAAACTCGAATATCCAGCTGCCCTTGTATGACATGATTTTGCACTCCAGATGCAGGTAAAAACAGACTGGGACAATTTGCCAATCAGGTTCACTTGCATAAATATTTGATGGCCACAAACTCAGAAAAGTAAAATACAATCAGAAATATGAACTCAAAAGCTTTTATTTTTATTTTTACTAAAAATAAATTAAAAAAAATAGGCCCGGAAATACAGTATAACTATTTTGATTCCAATGCGTGTTCAAACAATTGTTTTTTTTTAAGAGAAAATATTTTATCATGAATGCAATGCAACATAAATCCAAGACAAAATAGTAATATAGCCGACATGCTAAAAAAATTATTTTTAAAATATTTAAATTCCACTTTAATAATAACAACAATAATAATAATAACAACAAGAGCAACATCAGGAACCAGTCATAATAATAATAATAATATAGAACATATTTAATTACCTGCAATGGCGTCTGATCTATCTAACTGAAGTGAATTGTCCGACTTGAAGTGAAGCTCATCATTCGGTCAGACTGCAATGTTCTAAAGGTGTGCACGCAGCAAAAGGTGGGGCTTGTCATGTGTACACTGTGCAGATGATGCCAAGATGCTGGAATGTTTAAAGCAGTTTAAGGTTATCACAATATATATATATATATATATATATATATATATTTCTGTTACACCAGTTCAACAACTACAAAAGTTATAAGCTGCCCTCATTTCCCCCCTGATATTTTGCTACATTTTGCTATTCTTACTTGCCTGATTTGTAGCCTCCAATGTGTGCCTATTGCTTTCCTTCATTTTGCAACCTGCAGTAGCTGCTGGCTATGCTGCTGCAAGAGAAATAACTACATTCCTGGCCTTAATAAAGTACAAATGTGGCAGGCAAAATCACCATGCCCAGTATCAGTGAAATTGGGTACTGTTTCTGTATTATGTTCTCTTTATAGAGCTGGAAATGGTTAAGGATTCCACCTTGTCATATGTTACTGAAGGTTATACTTCTTATGACTGGGAGGGGACAATGTGTCAAGGTAAAATTCTGATAACATTCAACTGTCATACATCATTTCTCTCAATTTATGGACTCTGCATGGGCCAGTTACAAGGTGTACACAATGGAAAGCCATAGTTATGTATTCATGCAAAATCACTGATGCCAGTGCTTTTCGCTTACTGGTAACAATGACAAAATTTTTAACATGACCTAAGCAAATGCAGTTCTTTATGCTTTTCCCCTAGCAACTCGAAACAATATCCATATTCTCATTTGAAAACAGTTCCTTGGTGAAGGAAAATTCATGAGAGATGGAGAAAAATTGGGTAGTACCTATTTCTCCATGCATAGAATTTTAACAGACTACATGCATTAGAACCTAAATATTGTAACAATTTCCTAAATATTGTAAATATTACCAATGACTGTGATCCACTTTAACTTTCACTGATGAATATTAACAGTAAAATACACTTTTTTTTGTGGAAGCCCCATCCGAGAACCATATATAAAAATGTAATATTTGTTGGCTTGCAAGCATACTCAGCCTGAAACAATTAGTGAGTTTAATGGAAACACCAATTAACTTTGGTAAAGTGAAAAAAAAACTTCATTCACAGCTTTTCCCATCCATCAACTACACTTTTTTGGTATATTTGAAAACTTAAGGACAAAATTGTCAATACAATTATAGTGTTTGTTATTATTGTATAATGTTCATTTATATTAAAGCTGTTAAGGTATGTTAAGATGTTAAAGTATACTTACATGCTGCTTATGAATGTTATATGATGTATTGCAAATGTATTATGAAGGTGCACTGAATGTTCTGCATAATGAATGTAGTTACTGAAGGTGCAGTTAATGTAAAGTGCTAGCATATATTTTATGCAGCATGCTATAGAGGGCTAAAACAGTAACCCTGAAACAGTATTTCAGTCCACTGTGTATTTCTGTAGGAATGTGTTGATAATAGAGAACTCTTGAGTCTTGAGTCTAGCCATTTGACCTTCAGAATGATTAATTTCCTTTTAATTTAGTGGTCAACCTAATTCAACTGTTAGTATTTCAGGTGTGAACTGCTTTAGGGCACTGATGTTAGTATATCCATTAGCATAGACAAGAAGGCAATTATCACAGTATGATTGGTTTGCTGTTTTTCCAAATATTTAAAAACCATTATTGTCCTTTGCAGAAGTTAGAATGAATTGCTGTGAAATTTGCAATGATTTTACCAGATATTTATTATCATATCTACTAACAGAAAGTATTTTTGAAAGAGGCAGAAGCTCATCAAAGAAAGACGAGTGAAGTATTCCGATTGCCAAGATATTCCAGACACTTGACAAGTTCCCACTTTCAACATAGCTGGCACATCAGACATTTTTCAGTGAGTCACAGGTAATCAGTTCTAGAAGACCTGCTTTATTGTTCAGTCTACTGACAGTAGTCTTTCATATAAACCGTCAAAGTGTTTTTAGTGTATTTAATTTCAAAACATTTGCTTTATCTGTAAAACTAAGACACCTACCTAAATACCAAATGAGAAATTAAAATAAAATCTAAACAATTAATTTGGAATATTTCAAACTTTGCCAGTATTCTCAAATAGTACAAGTTACTAGGTATCAAAGGAATGGAGCAGTAGTATTTTAAAATAATATATACATGAGTTTATATACCTGAATATATACTTATCCCTGGCTAAGTTCAGTCGCTTGAATTCTTTTTTGAGTGATTGTCAATGTAAGATGCTTGAGTATAGAATGAGGACCTGCCCAAGGGAAACAATGTTCTTTAAACAACAGGTAAGGTTTCATTCTGGTAAAGAGAAACATATTTGTCTTATTATTCATTACTCCTAAGTCTAAACTTCTACAAAAATAGAATGAGTATGATTCTCAGAATCTCAGAATTGTATTGCTTCCCTCTCAAATGTATTCCAATATTTTAAATTTTTGTATAGCCAATCCCTGCAATCAATACTTATCAGCAGTACCAGGAATTTTTTCTTTTTTATTCGTTCTGGATATGATATTAAATGCATCATAGTGTTGCAACTAAATATTAAATACAGTCATAAATCCAGAGTAATGCTGAAATAAAAATCACACCCATTAACAATTATTTATTCCATAATTAGTACTTGTAAAAACAACTAGACATTGAGTAAACTATAGAACTTTCATACTTTTACAAGTTTCTGATACAAGGCAAAATATGCTAGCAGACATGCTTCAGCTAACCACAAAAGTCAATGTATGGCATGGGAAGGCAGATTCATAATAGAAGATTTTGAGAAGCTCAGAGTCACCTGATTATATTTGCAAATAAAGGCTGTAATCTACTAAAAAGGCATATTGTCAATTGAGTCATCCTCTATATAGTTAAGCAGGGTTCCCCAGTTGCTTTTCATAGAGGGACAAATTCTCCCAACAACACAAAGCCATTTGTCTTTTGTGGGCCTGATTTGGCCCATAGGCCAGGGAACCCAAGGTAAAGAAACACTGACCAGACAGGTTTGGTTAAAAAAAGAAGAATGTAGATCTGAGGGCTGGTTTCTAATGGTTGTGGGTTTTGGGTGCTTGATTATGATATGGGGTTCTGTGTTCCACTCAAACCACTGTCAATTCACCCATCAATCATGAAATCCATGAACATCTTAAATAACTTCATAATACTTTTGCATTACTATTAATAAATGCACCCTATCCATTGAAATTACAAAGAGTTGAGTGAATGGGCTAATAACTAGTCAAGACAAGTCCAGTAAAGTGTGGTTTAAGCAGTAGACTATGGGGGGGCACTCCACAGCATAAAATTTTCAGATAATGTGTTTATTTATTAATAACTGTATTCACCACCAGTGACTGTAAGTGAGACAGCTATTGAATGTGAAGTGCACATGCAAACATTCAGATATTAGTAAAATTTCTCCCACACAGAAATCTGGAAAACCAGGGTGTGTTGTGTGGTTTTGTTGAAAATTTTATAGCCAAAAAACAGTACAATACAAAGGTAACTTTACCACAGTGTCAGAGTTAAACATTGCACCTGAACCCACTTTCTGAGATTACAATCCAAAAATTAAATGGTGTGCATTGCACTGTGTTTGAACAAAGTACAATGGGTAGAATTGATGGACTAGCAACTAAAAAATGAAATACCATACCCTTTAAATATCCAGGTAATACTATACAATGGTATTCCCAGGCCAATCGAGAGATATAATGGATGTCTCGTAGACAAATGCTTAGACCACCTCAGCTGACTCCTTTCAATATACTTTGAGCCCTAATGTGGTTTGCACAGAAGTCCAATAACAGAGCACTTCCGGGGATCAGACTGAGCAGGCCATGCCTCCCAATCACACCCCTCCAAGTTTCACTGCCATTACCTACATGAGTGTTAAAGTCCCCCATTACAACAATTAAACCCCAGGGGAGGCTCATTTCAGCACCCCATCCAAGGTCTCCAAGAAGCCTGGATATTCTGAACAGGTGTTTGGTGCATAAGCACAGACAACAGTCAGAGCCCATCTATCAGCTCAAAGCCAAGGGGAGGCAACCCTCTTGTTGACCGGGGTGAACTCCAAAGTATGGAGGGCTATTAGTACACCCACACCTGCCTGACACCTCTCACACAGGCTAACTCCAGAGTGGAATAGAGTACAGCCCCTCTTGAGGAGCTTGGTCCCCTGTGCTGTGCCTTGAGGTGAGTCTAACTAATTCTAGACAAAATCGTTCTAACTTCTGCACTAGCTCAGGCTCTTTTCACACTACAGAGGTTATATTACATGCCCCTAGAGTTTTGGTAGCCAATGATCAGTCTGCCGAGGTCTCTGCCTTCAACTGCCACCCTATCCACAATGCACTGAACCACCATGCCCCCAATGCATTTGGTGGGCCCACAGAGGGGTGGACCCATGTCACTTTTTGTGCTTTGCCTGACCAAGTCCCATGGATAGAAACCCAACCACCAGGTGTCCACTTGTGAGCTCAACCCCCAGCACCTGACTCCAGGATGGGCTCCCTAATCTGGGTGATTTTACATGGTCCTTTTTCTTTTCCTTCACATAGTATGAAAAGTTACAATAAGCAGAGTCACAAAAAGATAAGCAGATATTTTCTTTGTATTCAAAAAAGAAGCTTTTCTAGGTACTTTGGTCACATGTTACATCGTTTTTGAACTTTATGGAAAATGAAATTGATATGGGCTGGATTTAATAATGGATTATAAACATATTGCCAACCTGTACTTTAAGACCACTTATAAGCCAACAAAATCCCTCATCCTCCATTATGGATAATGGCCGATCTTCCAATGCAATCATCTCCATTATTTCAGTAGCAGTCTTTAGCCCTGATGCTACTAACTTTAGTTTATTGTATAAACACTGGCCCACGATATTGGTACATTAATTGACATATCCATGCATTTCTGCACATGGTTTGTTACATCTTGATATGACAATATGTTAAGAAAAATAATAATAGAGAAATATATTGCTCAAGAATTGTGAGGGAAAATCATGATTCATATTTTACCCAGAATCGTGCAGCCCTACACTCAGGCATTACATGCTTTTCACAAATAGTATTTATTTTAATTGTGTGAGCATCAATCTCTTGCATGTCTCTTGCAAATGTAGAGAAGTGAAATTTGCCACAACTTAAGAGTACGAAGTACAAAAGTACAAATCTGGGAAAAAAAAACATAAATACAGTAATAAAGGATTTGTACTTTGTCACTTTGTACCTCTGGTTATATTGCACTACTTTTCTGCCCTTTATCCCTGAACAAGAATTTATTATTTTATTTCAAAGATTTAAAATTTACACACTTTGTTGCATTAGACAATAAATCTTGACATTCTGGAGGTGAGTGCTGAATGTTTACTCTTTGGTATTTAATTGGTCGTTTTTTAATGGAGTAATCAGTTTTTATTACATTAATCAATAAATTACACAATTTAGCACATTTTTTATTTTAGGCGGGCATGCATTTTTAGAAGAAAAGCCTGCGCAGATTCAATAGCTTTAGCTATGGCATTTTTACTGGAATCAGCTCCCTCTTTCTCTTGACAAATGCAGTTTGAGTATCTAATTACAACCTTTGTTTTCCCGAGATACCTTTTATTTCTTGATTTCGAGAAGACTTTGGCTATTTTGAGTTCACAGAGTTGCAGTGAAAATGTACAGATGAAACAGTTGTATGCACGGTAATGGGGCATGTTAAAAGTTCCTCGGTTTGAGTTTTCTTTAAGCTCTTTAAGTAATAAATGGAAAGCAAAGTTATATTTCTCTCCTTATTTTCATGATGTGAAAAATTATCCAATTGATGACTCAGATACTGTGATACAAGCCGAACGATGAGTTTTGTGATCAGTTGCATCCCTAAACCATATCTAGCAAGCTACCTAGGGAACACACTTCTTATATCGCACATAGGGTGATCGCTAAATACATGTTAGGTGGGAGGAGAATCATGCATGTGTCACTTTATTCAAGGAAACAAACAAAAAAGTAAAAGAAGTCTAAGTGTCAAATGATCTCAGTATATATACACCTGTCCTGATAGCCCACAGAGTCAACACCAGTGCAACACCACTAAGTATGGGCTACCACCATGCAAGTGACAGCATGAAGACCAAGGAACTCTCCACACAGGTCAAAGTTGTAGAGAAGTACAGATCAGGCTTGGGTTATTAAAAAATATCCCAAACCCTGAACATCCCAAGGAGCACCATTAAATCCATTATTAGAAAATGGAAAGATTATGGCACCACAGCAAACCTGCCAATAGAGGGTCGTCCACCAAAACTCTCAGACTGGGAAAAGAGGGCATTAATCAGAGCAGCAACCAAGAAGCCAAAGATAATGCTGAAGGAGCTGGGCGGCTCTACTGCCGAGATGGGCGTAACTGTCCATAGGACCACTATAAGCTGCACACTGCACAGAGCTGAGCTTCATGAAAGAATGGCCAAGAAAATGCCATTGCTTACCAAAAAAAATAAGGCAGACTGTTTGAAATTTGCCAAAAGGCCTATTGGAGATTCCCCAAACATGTGGAAGAAGGTGCTGTGGTCAGATGAGAATATAACTTTTTAGCCATACAACGCCATGTCTGGCGCAAACATAACACCTTCTCATCATGCTGAGAATGTTTTTCATCTACAGGGACTGGGAAACTGGTCAGAATTGAAGAGAGAAAAGATAGAGAAATTCTTGAGGGAAACCTGTTTGAATCTTCTAGAGATTTGAGACTGGGACGGAGGTTCACCTTACAGCAGGACAATGACCCTAAACACACTGCTAAAGCAACACTCCATTGGTTTAAAGAGAAACAGGTAAATGTCCTGGAATGGCCCAGTCAAAGCCAAGACCTCAATCTAATTGAGAATCTCTGGTATGATTTAAAGATTGCTGTACACAAGTGGCATCCATCCAACTTGAAGGAGCCGGAGCACTTTTGCCATGAAGATTGGGCAAAAAATACCAGTGTCTAGATGTGCCAAGCTTGTGTACCCGAAGAAACTTGTTACTGTAATTGCTGCAGAAGGTGGCCGTACAAAGTATTGACTCGGTGAGGGGGTGAATAGTTATGCACGCTCAGGTTTTGTTTCAAAATAAAAAATAATTTGCATCTGAAAAGTGGTAATTGTGTTGTGTAAATCAAAAGATACAAAAGATCCTTTTAAATTCCAGGTTGTAAGGGAACAAGTTGGAGAGAATGCCAAGGGGGGTGAATTTTGGGGAAAGAGTCATAACCACTTGGCACTGCTGATCACCTAGCTCCAGCTCTAAAATACTCGTATGCCAAGTCAGAACTCTGTCATCCTTCTGCGAGCTGCAAACACTGAGAACAGCACGCAGTATCCTACAGGACCCTTCACATGCGCTGTCCCCAGCCTTTGAATGGCTTCCCTCTGGGTGCCGAATCCGCTGCCCGGATTGCAGGACACTGAGGAGAAGACCCACTTTTGTTCCAAGGGCTGTTCAACTTTTGAACTCGCAGCCACTATTATCCTCTGCCTTTATGCACCAAACCGCATAAAGGTATAAACACATCCCTATTCCCCACTACGCATAGTTACCCTCAACCTTTATGCACAAAACCGCATAAAGGTATAACCACATCCCTGTTCCCCACTACCCATTGTTACCCTCTGCCTTTATGCACCGAAGCCCATAAAGGTATAACCACATCCTCATTCCCCACTACCCATTGCTACCCTCTGCCTTTATGCACTAAAACCCATAAAGGTATAACCACATCCTCATTCCCCACTACCCATTGCTACCCTCTGCCTTTATGCACTAAAACCCATAAAGGTATAACCACATCCTCATTCCCCTCCTCATTTTTGCACCTTATGTAGAGTCTGTTAATCTGCTTACTTGCAACAGCAATCTTGCATCTTATGTATATATTGAGAACCATTTTATTACTTTATTTATTATTATTATTATTACTTTTTTATTCTTATTTTATTAGTTCTATTTGTTTAATGTCTAGTTCTGTGTCTGTGCAACACTGCTCTATGGGCCCCTCGAGGACAAAAAAAGTTTTTTGATTTGATTTGAATACTTTTGCAAGGCACTGTAGTTCATAGTGTCCCTTCTGACATGGATTACGCAGTCACCCTAATTGCACCGTATACAGCACATTACGGGTTTTATTACAACTGTGGTTGAAATGCTTCTCACAGATACGGCGAAATCAAATCATTAACTAAGTATAACCCAAACTCGACAAACATGTGGACCAGCAAGAAGGTTCCAGCAATATCAGACAATGATATCGATTGGTTGTCCATGGTGAAAATTATTATTCTGTGTGAGAATGTTTTTATTTGGTAGCTATTAATTACGAAACCACGGTTACTGTCGGCCTTGGGTACATTTCCCAAAAGCAGAGTCGCTAACAATGCAAAAACAATGTTAGCGACATTAGCAATATTGTTTGCTATAACAATGTTAGCAACTTACACAGCTGTAACTATGCAAGTGAACAATTCCAGCTATGTAAGTTGCTAATAGGACCTTTTGGGAAATGTGCTCTAGTGTGGCAGTGGTTGCCTTTTGCTGGCGGGTGACAGCCTCCCAACAGGGCTGTCCTGTTACCCCTGTCACAGAGAAACATATGGGACCTACAGTCATGGTTGCTATTAATGAACTAGTATTGCCTCAAGGTGTTCCCTTGAGAAAAGTGATAGAATAGTCCCTGTCCTCAGGTGTGGTTGTGGTTTTTGGAATGCAGTTGTTCCAGAAAAAAAAAACTTCTTTGCAAAGGTATGCAAAGTCATGATTCAGAAAACAGGTATTTGCCCAATCTTAAGAAGTACATCTATATTCAGGTAAATATGCAAATGTAAATCTATGCAAATCTATTTAGTGATATTTGAACTTCTTTTGATACTTGCAACTTCTTTCACTAAGAACAATACATTTTGCCCATGAAAGCTCATAAATAATAAATATGTATTCATTCATATTACTAATTTATTTATAGTTAATTTACTAATTTATTATATTATTATTTATAAAAAACATATTGAATTGAATATGTCAGGATACTTTGCAATTAAGTATTATGCTATACTGGAAAATACATAATATTTCTAAATGTATGCACAACAACAATTACATGTAATTCGTCATTGTGTATGATTATATATTATAAATCCCCCCATCCTGGGTTGTTCCCCGCCTCGTGCCCGTAGCTTCCGGGATAGGCTCCGGACCCCCTGCGACCCTGAACGGATAAGCGGGTTGGAAAATGGATGGATGGATGGATTACTTAATAGTACACACAATGCAAAACAAAAATTTAAGAATTCCCTCTGTTTTTTTTAAATCAGGTGGTTCAAATGCCAATTACTGTTGTGGGGGAAGCAAGCTGATGGTTAGATAAGCGTCTGTTTCGTGTGTCGTCCCCCCATTCCACCCCCACTTGTTATTTTGTATGTTATATAGAGATAATTCATTGAAAGTGAAGGCTCGAACCTATGTGTTGTTTGTCGACCTATTTTTAATGATTTTATTTATTTATTTATAATTGAGAGATTATGAGATTCTATAATTTGCAATAGATTGCACAATTATTTTTCTTAGGCAATTTATGTGTAGCACAGTCAGGTGGTAGAAGTTTTGTTTTGTCTGTCTGCTCGGTCACATGCTTGTTATTATGAATGACTGATAATTAGCTAATCGTTTGTTAGACAGGCTAGTTTACGCCTCTGAAAAGTGGCTATTTACCTGAAAAGTTATTTACTAATTACTCATTTACTAATTAAATCCGTTTTCCAAAAGTTACTCATAGGCAGCTACCTGCCCTCTTTTACATATTTCTCTCGCTTTCTCCGTTCCTTACACTTCTAAATGCTGATTTTGATTTAAATTTGGTTTCACAAAACCATTGAGCATCTAGCCAGCACAAAAGACTGGGGAGAGGTACCTAGCACATAGCAGATTAAAGTTAGGATAGTTGCAATTGTTCAATGATACCTTGTCATTAGCTTGTACCTATTGTTTATCTGTTAGGTGGAGTTAACTAACACTGACTAAACAATAATTGTTCAGAATTTGTAGTTTTACTAGTTAATAAGAAAATAATATAATTGTTCAATAATGTATAATGTGCAATTGTTAAATACTTCAGTGTGTGTTTAAGAATATAACACTATAAAAACAAGTTTATATTACTATAACAATTAAAAATGTGACAATAATCAATCTAAACTAACATTTAATCACAATATTTTACTATATGTAATCATATTTCACGAAGTTGTTGAACAAATTTGAGTATTCTCATCATGCAATCACATCATTTAGCAACTTTTAGCACCAAATTGACCTGCCTGTAGCAACTTGAAAAGTAGTTGGCAACACTGGAATCAGGTGGCTAATGCTGGTTAATGCAGAGGCGAAAGTCTTTGGATAATGCTTAGGCGATAGGACAGGCAGTTGAGAAAAGATAGGTGAATTTTTATGTGTGTTTGTACGTATTTGTGTGTGTGTGTGTGCGTGCCGGCATGCATTCATGTGTGTGTGGGTGTTTCTCAGTATGTATTCTTGCCTTGTGTTCTTGTGTACCTGTTTTATTTTATGTGTTTATCTTCCATTGCAGAGGACCAGTTCCAGTACTAATGCTGCATTCCACTTACCTCAGAGGTCACAAATCAGACCTGGGAATGATGTCACACCCAAGTTAACCAGTACAACAAGTCGGAAAGTTCTAGCCAGGTTCATTGTTAGCAATACCAGTTTATGATATTGCATTATGCAGTATTTTACACATACAAAGACCATAACAACATGTATACACACAGAGGTTGGACAGAACTGTGTATGTGTATACTGTGTATATATACATATACTGTGTAACTGTATATGACTGATTTATTGAGACACAGATAAGACATACAGTAAGTGCTCATAAACAATACATAACTACAGCTTTCACTTCAGTGGCTGAAGGGTGCAGCCATTTTGAATTTTGAGGTTGGGGTGTAGAGGTTCTAGAACATGTTGAGTACACCTCATGTTCAAACTAACATTATTTCATTCTTTTGTGACACATTTACAATGGATATATTATGCCACGACAGGGTAATTACAGTTGTTTCTCAACCTTTTCACTAGTTACAGAACCATGATGTCTTTATTCAAAACTCTAGTCACAAAACACACAATGGTAACCACTTGTGACACAAATTCTCTAACGTTCAAAATGTTGATTTTTGTATTCATATTCATAAAGAAATATTACACTCACAGAATTATGGGGGGAATTCTTTAGATCAGACACACATAAGATACTAATGGTTTTACTGTTTAGTTGTTCTTCCAAGCATTAGATACTGTAAGACAAAATTTGTGATACATGTCTCTTTGTGGTGCTTCATGTAATGTCATTGTAAAAAAAAAAAGTAGCAAAGAGTGTACTATAGACGCAGTGGAATCATTGAACAAATCCAAAATTCATTGATAAAATACACAACAAGTTCTCTTCAAACGAAAAAAAAAAACCCTGCACTGTTCCTAACCTGTCTTACAAAAAACAAAATAAAGTACTACATTTCACCCTCATGCCACAGGTTCTCATCCACATCGGAATGAATGTTTTCTCTTGCCAAGCATCTTGGATAGAATCTTCTGGCATGACGAATCCAGGCCTGACACTGATCTGAAGTGATGTCATTGCATGCCTTATCCATGGCCTGGAGAAGGGTCACTTGTTGATGCGGCTGCCTATCATACACTTCCCACCTCCAAATTGAAAAAAAATCCTCAATAGGGTTAAGGAAAGGAGAGTATGGTGGCAAGTACATGGTGGTGATTTGAGGATGGGCCTGAAACCATGCCTGCACCAGTTGAGCATGGTGGAACCTGACATTGTCCTGTACAATAACACAGGTCACACCAGCAGCTCTATGGACCACAGTTAGCTCATCAAGGAAGGCAACCAGGAGCTCTGCATTGTATGATCCATTACAAGGTATGCGTCCCACCAAACCATCTTCTGATATAGCCATACACACGGTGATGCTGGCCCCACGTTGTCCAGGTACTTTGATGGTTGCCAACTGGCCAATGGAATTCTGACCTCTCCTTCTTGTCTTGGCCAAGTTGAAGCTTGCGTCATTCACAAAAATGAATTTATGATGGGTTTCATCAGCATCCAGGGCCATCACCCTCCAAGTAAAAAACATGATGAAAAGGGAAGTAATGATTACAATGCAACAATGGAGAATCTTTCACTAACAGGCATCATAAAATTCAACATACATAAACATACTCAATCCTCAGTTGCTTCACTCTATCTGTATTTCTCTCAAATGGGACACGGTATATCAGTTTTATAGATTTTTGGAGCCTTTTCAAGTTGTGTGCAATGGTCTGCAAACTTATGGCTTCCACATTGGTGAAAAGGTCTTCATTGTCCAGGAAGTACTGTCTGATTTCTCCGAGATGAATGTCATTTTTTGCCTGGACCAAGTTGACCACAGTCCGCTCTTGTTCGTCATTTAGGAGTCTGTCTCTGCATCCACCATTTGGTTTAATTTGTATTCTGTAGGATAATTATAGGAGAAACTAGACTTCAAACTGTAAAATACATTTACATGGTCACATAACCCTGTGCTGCACACTGGTATGCAGTATACAGTCATCTGACAAATAAGAGTGGCCTACAGTACTGTGTTGTTTATTGTAGTGCATGCTGAAGACTTACCGGTTCTCATTGCAGAAGATTCTGATGATTGAGGCCACAGCTGATATTCTGAGATTTGGTTGAAGCTTTACAGCTGCCTCAGTCATTGTCTTACCACGATTTATGACCTGGTCTGCAACCATTGCTCTGATCTCATGGGACACTCTATGCTGTTGCTGCCGCTGTCTTGGTCTGTTACCTTGTCCTCGACCAGAGTCATCCACACCTCTCAAACTGTGCCCACGACCACCTCTCTGACAAGGCCCATGAGCACCTCTCAGATGTGGTGCTTGTCCTCTGCCAGTCCTATGAGCACCGTGCCTCCCTCGTCCTACTTGCCCACTTGCCTGCTCCATGTTCTAGAATTTCAATGTCACTGTGGATTCCCCGTATTTATACTGAAAAATACTGAATTTATACTGAAATCAATCATCAGTAACAAACTGGTGTCAGTGGATCTCATTATGGTGATATTTTTCTGATGTTAACCTGGGATATTATTCCTCGGATTTCACTGTGCTTTAAGTGGAATGTAACAGGTACTTATAATTTAGAGTAGCTGTATCCTTTACTAGTTAAATCACTGTAATAAAATGAGCAGAGAGTCATCTCAAATGCAATCTGTGAATTTTATTTTGAAATGGAAATACTTTGATGTTCAGTTGCGTTAATTTGAACTGGTGATTTAAGGTCAACGGACAAATGATCTTTGTTTTATGTATATTTTGTCCAAGGTATTAAAAAACGTGTTAAGAGTTCTGAAAAATGAGCTTTTTGATTATCTGTTGTGGGTTTTGTGACTAGAGTTTCGAATAAAGAGGTTCTGTAGCTAGTGAAAAAGTGATTGGAAAAAACTGTATAATGCAACACATAATTTGCCTTTTAACTTTTACAACTCAGTAATATATTTACACAGACTGATGGTATTCATTATATCAAATATTTTCAGATAACTGAAACTACAGTAAATGAATTGGCAGATACGCAGGTTCCACTGTATTTCAAATTAGTATATATCTACCAGTGTGTTGTATGATTCCTTAGAACTTACTGTTATGTTAACTTTTGAATGCTGACTGGAGTATAAGACATGACTTCTAGCTTGCATTTGCAAAACAAAAGGTGCTAATTGGCGCTGATGAGGAGTTGGTGTTTTTGGCTTGGAGCTTATGAGAATTTTTGTAGACTTCAGGAATTATAGTGTTAAAATCCTTATTTTATTACTTATTTTGAGTTGTTTTGGGTGCCATAATACACATTGATTTATCTAGCTTGCAATGCAGTGATTTGCTGCTGTCATGACCACCCCCGCCCTGCGAGTCTATTCCCTGTGTTATTCTCAGACGTGACTCCTAATTAGCCACACCTGTCATGAGCTGCCGGGTACGGACCAGGGAAGCATGAACAGGAGTCCAAAGGATTGGGGTAACACAGGGTTTATTCCAGGAATCACACAGGTAGGGAGCAGCACGTACATAACTTCAATGACCAGACTGGGGTACGTACTCGAACGCAGACTGAAATGCACAGGACTAACAGTGAATAAAAAAGAAACAGCTGATAAACTCAGGGATTCCACATGAGGGGGTGTGGCACACAGGAGGATCGGATGAGCAGGGCATGACAACAGGGCATGACAACAGGGCATGACAACTGAGCCTTGTTAGTCTTGCCTCCTGTTCCTGCCCCCTTGTTCACCGATCACCATTGCCTAGTGTTTGCTCCTTGATTGGTTCCCTTTATAAGTGTGTCTTAGTCTCGTGATCCCTGTCCGGTCATTGTTGATGCTGCCCGTTGTTTTGGTTCCTGTGTTTCCCTGCCTGCGAATAAACACCCCGTGAAGGGTTTTGCCTGACAGTCTGCATTCTGTCCTCCCCTTGCAACGTGACAGAGGATCTGAGGATTAGTAGATATATACTAATCTCAGAGTTTTTGTGTGTTGCATCAAGTTGTTCCTAGAGAATCTTGGAGTCTTCCCACATTTCCTGGAAAACCCATATTTTAACTGCATTTTCTAGTTATGGACAAGGGGGAAAAAAGAAAAATGGAAAACAAAATGTCCATAAATGGGACATCCTGAAGTTTTTTACATGCATGATCAAGTTATGACTGAGTCATGTTTTGCAGTTGTAGGGTTTCATTTAAGTTGACTGCTGTGTATGGTTTTCAGTTTCACAGCAATTGCAAGTATAGCTGGTCAGAACTATCATATTTGCCTTATGGTGGGGAAGCACACAACAAGGCTTGACTGGGAAGCCATTTATTTAAAACTAAACTGGAAGCGGCAAGTCTGTTATGCTACCAAAGCAACCATCAACAGACGGGCACTTCAGTTTTGAAAAGCCACGGAAATTATACTGATAAGAATGACTGCTTATTTTAAAGTAAAAAGTCACACAGGTTTTTATATGCCACATTGATATAGAATGGGCATCCGGCTGCTGGGGTGGCTTTCCCAAAAACTTCATAGCGCTAAGTAGTTTGTTTTCTCGTAGTTAAAATTGATCGTTAATTAGCGAGCGTTTCCCAAAACCCTTCGTAGCTAAAGTAGCTCGTTATCTCGTTCATAGATTTATGAGTGGTCCGACCCACTAGTTCAGGAGTGTCAAACTACAGTCCTGGAGGGCCAGAGCCCTGCACATTTTCGGGTTTACCCCAGCTTAACACACCTGATTCAGCGCCTCGCAGCTCCTTGTGCTAATTCCCACACAGCTCTTCAGGTCAATTGTTTGTGGTGGAACGGGGAAAGAACTAAACTACACAGGGCATCAACCCTCCAGGACCGCAGTTTGACACCCCTGTTCTACATTGTTTGTTGTTTGAACTTTTGCATGCTATTTTTTTAAAAACACACTGGTGGTCTTCTTTGGCCAGCATAATAATGCCGATGATATAATAAGTATAATTTAGACACCCCCCTACACACGATCATGAATATTTATGGAAGCAAAAAGCACCACTTGGCCAAGTAACTGAATGCCACATTTGAAGTGTTGCCTAAAGAACAAATAATTAAATAATAGATAAAAAATTAATAATTTTGTGCGCCATGGTGGACTTCATAAAGCCATACAAAGTAACCCTTTCACAACCCTATCTCACTGCCTAGCAACACTTAAAAGAAAAACTACTGCAGATTACTCACATATGATAACACACACAAAAAGTTAAATATACAAAAACAATAAATATATGCACATGGAGAAGGTCTTAAAGGGCCAACATAACCCTAATCCACATTGTTAGAAAAGGCTAAAACAACTACCCGATTTTTGTCTTACAATCATGCAAAGTTCACTCACTAGTAAATATATATAAGGTCAATATATACATCTTGGCCAGGACTTCCTGGAAGAAGAGATATTGTATCTCAGTGGAACCTTCCTGGTAAAATAAAGGATAAATAAAATAAAATCTACCATCTTGGAAGTAAATCTATTATGTAATTATATTTTGCTAGGTTAAATTACATTCATGTGTTGTATGATTGCATTGAATTTCTTCTAATTGAAATGGTTTAAATCTGTCTTACTGTCATTCCAATTCAACATCTTACAGTCAATTCAAATTCCAGTCAATGAATAGAATGGGGCATAATTCATGAATTCTGGACAACCGTGGTATGCTACATAATGTATAACCAATCAAAACTGCTATATGTTCAGTCACATCTTTCAATCTGACAAGCAATGACAGAGAATTATGCAAGTCAGCCTACAGTAATACAACATCCAGGAAGCTTGTCTAACTGCTCATCGGGAGGGGATGCCGTGCATGAAAAAAATGTTCTTGGCACTAATTATCCAGGTAACATACAACAATCAAGGACATTTTACAGACATTGTCTCCAAGTGACCTGGGAGTACACATGGTGCTTCTATATAGTCCAATTTCGGAGTATCAGATGCCAAAGGATGGTGCAAGGATGAATGTGCTGGTGGCAGGTTATTGGGAGGCACCAGTCATCCTCTTAGTGAATACCTGCTAACTCCAGTGTTGAATCCCCAAACCATGGCTGACCAGAGGTATAACACTACACACCAAAGAACACAAAATGCTGTAGAGTGTGCTTTGGTCATTTGGAAAATTCTGGTGCCTACACAAGTCCTTGAGAGTTCTTAAATTTCCCCTTGAATGTTGCAATGCTGTTCTTGTGTGTAGTTTGCTGCACAGCATGGCAGTAACTATTATATTACATATATATTATATTATACTATTGTATATTGTGATCTGTTGCATCCCTAAACCATATATAGCAAGCTACCTAGTGAACACACTTCTTATATCACACGTAGGGTGACCACCAAATCCATGTTAGGTAGGACGAGTTGAGCTAGATAACAGGGTTTGTAAAGTACCATTTAAACCATTTCAATTAAAAGCATTTCACTTAAGCACGAGGCTCTTGCTGTGTGCTGATTGGTCAGTCTCCTATAATCATGCATGTGTCACTAATGTTAATGTGAAACAGCTGGCTGCGTCTTTAATTCAAGGAAACAAACAAATAAAAAAGTAAAAAGGAAACAAAAACATATAAGTACAAGACAAACCAAACAATTTAGCCGAGCATGGGAGGGTTTCAGTAAAGTAATTTGTAAAACCTGAAGCTCATAGCGTCCCTTCTGACATGGATTACGTAGTCACCCTAATCGCACCTTACACGGCACATTACGGGTCTTATTACAGCTGTGGTTGAAATGCTTCTCACAGAAAAAGAACAAATAAAAAAAAAACTAATCAGTAGCAATGTATAACCTGTATAACTCATGTATAATGTATAATGTATAACTCAACAAACATGTGAAACAGCAAGAAGGTTTCAGTAGTATCAGACAGTGATATTAATTGGTTGTTCACGGTGAAAATGTCATTCTGTGCAACAGTGTCTTTATTTGGTAGCTACTAACTACGAAAACCGCCAGCCATTTCCCAAAAGCATAGTCGCTAACAATGCAATAACAATGTTAGCGGCATTAACAATATTGTTATAACAATGTGCTATAACAATGTTAGCAACTTACACAGCTGCAACCATGCAAGTGAATGGTTCCAGCTATGCAAGTTGCTAATGAGACCTTTTAGGAGATGTGCCCTGGTGTGGCAGTGGTTGCCTTTTGCTGGCGGGTGACAGCCGCCCAACAGGGCTGTTCTGTTACCCCTGTCACAGAGAAACATACGGGACCTAGTCATGATTGCTATTAAGGTACTCGTATTACCTCAGGGTTTTCCCTTGTCAAAATTTGGAATGCAGTTGTTCCAGAAAAAAAAAAAAAACTTCTTTGCAAAGGTATGCAAAGCCATGATTCAGAAATTCAGAAAACAGGTATTTTGGGTAAGCCCAATCTTAAGAAGTACATCTATATTCAGGTAAATATGCAAATGCAAATCTATGCAAATTTATTTAGTGATATCTGATAACCTACTTGCAACTTCTTTAAGAACTTAAGAACATAAGAAGTATACAAACGAGAGGAGGCCATTCAGCCCATCAAGCTTGTTTGTGGAGAACTTAACTAATAGCTCAGAGTTGTTAAAATCTTATCTAGCTCTGATTTAAAGGAACCCAAAGTTTTAGCTTGCATTACAATAACAGGAAGACTATTCCATACTCTAACAACTCGCTGTGTAAAGAAGTACTTCCTCAAATCCAGCTTAAAATGTTCTCCTGCTAATTTCCACCTATGGCCACGAGTTGTTGTATTTCAACTAATGCTGAAGTAACTATCTGGTTGAACAGCATCCAGTCCTGTTAGAATCTTATAGACCTGGATCATGTCCCCCCTCAGTCACCTTTGCTCGTGGCTGAACAGATTTAGCTCAGCTAACCTTTCCTCATATGACATTCCTCTAAGACCAGGAATCATTCTTGTAGCCCTA
>JAODKL010000095.1:20681073-20699396 GCA_026780765.1 Petrocephalus schoutedeni | reverse complement strand
GGCACGGGGAGAACATGCAAACTCCACACACATGGAACTGGGCCGGATTCGAACCCTAGTCCCAGAGGTGTGAGGCGGCAGTGCTACCCACTGCACCACCGTGCCGCCCCCAAAATCAACATCTTTTACTAAATTATTAAATTATTTCATTACATGAATTTGGAGTCACTGCAAAATCCATCCATCCGTATTTCTGTACCCACTTGTCTTATGCAGGGTCACTGGGGTCTGGAGCCTATCCTGGAAGTGTTTGTACATGGTCAGAAGCAGGGGTCCATGTAAGTGGTACACGGGTACGCATGGGCGGAATAAACAGTAAAATGCGCAGCAGTTTTACTCGCATGGGCGGGATCAATAGTAAATTGCGCGGCAATGCGAGTACAACTACCGCAAATTTTACTGTTGATCCCGCCCATGCGTACTCGCATACCACTTATATGGACCCCTGGTCATAAGGCAGGGAATAACCCAGCATGGGGTGCCAGCGCATCGCGGGGCACACACATACACCTTTCAAGAACTCCAGTTCACCTCAGCATGTTTTTGGACTGTGGGGGGAAACCGGAGTACCCAGAGGAAATGCCATGACAACACGGGCAGGACATGCAAACTCCACAAATACAGAACCAAAGCGAAGACTCAAACCCCAATCCCAGAGATGCGAGGCGACAGAGAATAATCACTGCACTGTTGCCATCCCTTTCCACAAAATATGCATTAGAAATATGAAATTTTCTGCATGTATGCATGTTTATATGTCTATGATGGGTTGACACCTCAGCCTGGGTTATACCCTGCCTTGCACCATTAGCTTCTGGGATAGGCTCTGGACTCCTGTGACCCTGCATGGTACAAGTTGACATAGAAAATGGAAGAATATATGTATGTATTTATGGTAGCATTGCATCCAGTTCAAATTCATCGAAATATAATGTATAGAGAAATTCCTACTGGTACTTTATGAAATTGCAACTAGTTACAACAATGTAAATTGCTGCATCTGAGTAATATAGTGACATTAGATTGTTTTTATTTGCATTTATTATGCAATACGTCGACATATAGCATTTGTGTTGTGTTTTATACAACAAAGGCAGAGCAATTAAATCATAGATGTGTTTACCTGGCGCTGGAAAGACTTTGAAGTTTGAACTACAGCAGAAGATTACTTATTCTTGCCCTTCAGCTCATTCCAGTGTGGTAGACCAATTACAGGTCACGGAACTGCAGAAATAATATTAATAATGAATGGGAATGACATCTGTTGAACTTCAAAGCAACTCGTTAGTTTGACACTATAACATCTTTAAATGTCTAATTGCATTCAGCATAGGAAAACAGAGAGAAGGACCAATTGTTCATATTGTGTTAGCTAATAAGAAGAAGAGGCCTGAGATGGTGTTTGAATTTACCCTAAATAATTTTCATTGCTCACAATGAATGACTTAAATATGTGGTGTCCAACTTACTGGGACGTCAAGTGGTACTGTTTTCCCAACAAGTGTCTTTGGTTTTGACAAGGATTTTTCTTAATGAATAAAGTTCTTCTACTATGTCTTTCACCCAGTTCTAGGTTGATACATGGTTGAATAGATATTATGCTGACCTTCCAAACAGATGGTAACACGGGTAAAAATAATGTTTCTTCATTATGCCTACAATCAGTGCCAGTCGAAGCCTATGTGGAGCCTTAGGCAAGGTTGACTACTGGTGCCCACAACCCCACTTGCCCTGGCAAACTTAACGGCCCCCATCCCAGCAAGTTTCACCCCCAGTGCGAGGAGGATGTAGAGCACCATGTGTGGATTGCACTGTCAGAGACTGAAAATTAAATTGGCTTGCTAAGTCTGTGCCCCTTCAGATAATTGGCACTGATTGGCACTGCATAAAAAACTACTACGATGAATTATCCAAATGAAAATTAGATTGAAGTTTAAAATGACCCTTTGGTGTGATCCCACTAAACTACAGATAGTATTTGTTCAATGTTTGTACTTAAATATTTCATTTGCTATTTGTTTTACGAGGGTTGATTGACAAAGTAAGGTCTCCTACCATGTGGTATCTCTGGTAGTGGGAAAAAAACCTTGCTTGTTCTATTTCTCACAAAGGAGATGTTTAAATCCAGCAAAAGAACTGTTGAAAATGCCCGCTTTTCTATACATTGAGAGGTAGAAACAATTCTTTAAGAAGGATTCTCTCACTTTATTACTTATTTATTAATGTCCTTGGTATGCTAATTAATGTAGCAGCATGTGTCCAGGGCTACTGGTGACAGCCCATTTGCACATGCATTACACCTAGATGTGCCACCCATTGAATGCCATTTAGTGTGTATTTTAGTAAAACAGTCTTTGTCTGATGGCCATGCATGTAGGCTACATGATTTGATAAACTGGCTTTAGCCAGAAACTGCTTCTGCTCTTTGCAAGTGAATAGTGTGCTTAGGATCCCATTCCACACACTAACAACATATCCATAACCTTTTTTTCCCCCCTCAATACTGGTGAATAAATGATAACATGAATTTTTATAGTTGCTAATTTACTGATGCAGATATAGAATTTTGCAGCCATCATAAATTCATCTTTTGAGATTGAGTTCTTGTGTCTGTCTGTAAAATATGATATACGTATATAATAGTGGATTTTCCCAGTGCATGATGAATGTCACTTAAGTTTGCAGAGAGGCACACCTGAGGTGCTTCCTCATGTTCTCAAAAGGCCACTTTCATTTTCTCATGGAACTAACAGCCGACTGATTGCTAAGATTCCCCATATTTTTTTCTGAACATTAAACCCAGGAAATTTTGAGTGAAAAACAGCAATACTATTTTAATAAATATATAAATCTACCAATTAAACAAAAAAATTATTCTAGTTTTTGAAATTTTCAAAACAGCAGATGAGTAGCAAGAGAAAAAAGAGAGAAATTCATAGACAGTTTACGATTCAGAGCTCTCTGCTATCCAGAGCTCTCTTATGTACAAGTACATAAAAAACTGGCACTCCCTCTGCTTACCTGCTTTATTGAAAATATATCTGCTCATTTTACCCTAGCTTATCTGCTCACTATAGCTTGCTAGGATTTTTCAATGTACAAAGCAATTACATTATTATTAAAGTATTAAAGAAGTGTACATGCCCTGAAACATGTGGGATACAGACAGTTATCTGAAATATTCCCATCCATCCATCCATCCATTTTCTAACAGTGTCTCCCGATTAGGGCTGGGGGGGGGAGGGGGATATTTGATTTCAGTTATTACTCTTCTGCTGCTATGCATCGGAAGACAGGGGAAATATTTTAGCTTTAAAGCATAAGGTCTGGTATATGACTTACAGTGTTTGCCAACTATATCATTATGTATTACAATTTTAAATGAAGTTGGGGAAAGAGACCTTGAGCAAAAATTAATTTAAATGTAATTCTTAGTATTTTGGCCAATTAATGTAGAAAACTGATAAAATTCACTTTATACTTTATTTTTGCCATATATCAGAATTTATCTCAATTTGTTAAATGTTCACCCGTTTTGCATGAACAGAAGAATGTTTAGGTGTCATAACATTGGATGTTACATTACTCAGTTACAAACGCCTCAGGACCAACTGTGAGTCAATTTTCAAAGGCTAGACATACTGTCATCTACACTTTTCAAAGTGCCAAAGAGCCCCGTGTCTCAAAGCGTGCTCTTTCTCTCATAAACTTGACGTTCAGTTTCAGATTTGACTGTTTGCTTGCCATTGGCATGACAAACTGCCAGATTAGCCATTTGTGAGGAAATGTCACCGGCAGAGGGAACTGACTCATTCTACCCGTAAGCCCTCAAGATATGATAAACTCTCTGTGGGCCGCATGTTTTATTTATGAATCACTTTTTTTCAAGATTGATTTCAAATTTCATTTTTTTTGTGTTGTCGCCATGAAGGCACATATTGACCTTCTGGCCTAACAGAAGTTACACCACCAATGCAAATTCTGCAGTTGCAACTAGTGTAAAGTTTTACAGCTGTTTCACTCACATGGGAGTAAAAAAAAGTCACATAATTAGAAAAAACATGAGACTGTAATATTATTTTTTTTACATAGTATATAGTACATAATTTTCTGTTTATACTGTTAAAGACATGAGATTAATTAAGAAAAATACGGATTATAATTTTTAATCATCTATAAATATACACTTAATATTTATAAATTCACAATTTTTGATCTGTATTTAATTTTGCTTTGGTTTTGTAAGGACACACGTTTCTACATACTATGGGAAATCTAGAGACATCAGTTCGCTTAATCTAATGATTCCAGAGTGTGGGAGGACACCTGAGCACTGGGAGGACACACACCGCAGAGGGAACATGCATTTACACATACACATTTACACACACAGGGCGGGATCCCAAATCCCAATCCTGGCAGTGTGAGACGACATTGCGTCCCACTGAGTTATGAGGCCACCCTGCTTAATATAACTGCCTGCTGCTGCTGCAACAGAACAATCATACATTTACTTGCTGGTTCCATCTTACACATTAATCACTTCACATCCTGACGGGTACTCACCAACAACTGACAACCAGCTTCTAAAACAATTCATTATAATCACCTGCTGGTTTTACAGTGATTATTAATAGCGAAGCCCTGCAATTAAAAGGACAGACACTGAAAACTTAGTCAGAATAGCAATCAAGTGTCTACCACTGATGCATAAGCAAGAAACCTAGTCAGGGGTATTAGTAGACTGAGAGGCAAAATTTAAAATCTTTAAATATTCTCCTTCTAGAAAAGAGCACTAATGATATTCCATTTGAGAGTGGATGTCTACCATATAGACAGTCTTAGGCCCATTTTGAATGTCTTCCTATTGCTGAAATGAAATGCTCTTAGCTGTTCTGGATAATTTGAAAGCAGAGACAATGTGGCAACGGGTCGGATAATGTACTGAAAGATAAAAATGGATAAAATGGATTAATTCCTCCTTCCTTTGAATAAGCAACCACAGTTTGTTCCCTGTGATCCATGAAATAATCTGTCTGGAGAAGATATATGTTACATTTGAACTCATCTCAATGACTTCATTTCATTGTGAGCGCTGGAATGGTTTTATGGTACTGTTTAAAGCCTCGGGCACATCTAAATGATTCTCTTTCAGTTGCTCATATAGAATGTACAAGCAACAAATTTCCTTGTAGGGCACGAGGTGAACTTGAAACCAAGTTCGAACACCGTAAGGGATAATATTATTATCTAATAAAGCACTGCACTTGCAGTTACAGTACTTCAAAAATGTACAGTGCTATAAAAAGTTAAAGGATGTGAGCTATAGTACTGCCATTTGATGGAGGGGTGGTGCCAGGAAAATATTAGCAAAATGTGGAATATAAATATATATATATAAATCAATACAATCATTGTAGCCACAGCTCCTTTTTTTCAAGATCAGAGTGGAAAATGAATACCTGGCTCCATTAAAAATGCAAGTAGAATGTCTCCCATCAGGTCTTCTGTCCTGTGGACCTCTGTGAACCTCAGTCTCTTAAGGTATTTTATAATTTTGATATGAAGTGTTCCAACTGAGTCATACATTGGCATTTGCAAGCTGTTGTGGGACATTGGTCAGAGAATTTGTAGGAAAATGACTTAATTTCGCACATTCAGGTGAATGCAGCTATTCGCACGCTCAGAATGTTACGAAATTGCCACTAGAGGGGCATGTGGAACTGAATCATTACATTCGAAACGTGTTTTATGTTCTCTGGCAGTTTTTCTCTGGTTAGTACATTTTTATGTTTTAAAAATGCCCTCACATACTCCATTTGTTTTACCTCAGTTCATTACCAATGGCCCTTTCAAATCAGGGAGCCGCATTTGGATTTCCCATTTTCTATTGAAATTGGGGACAAAGAGATTTACAGTGTGTCTCACTCTCCCCACAGAATGGGCAGTGAAGCTGTGAAACTCCATCTGATGAAATTTTCACATATGGACATACTTTTTATTTGTATGCTGAAGTATCCACTTCACATTAAGCTAATGTGTGCCCTCGGGACATGCTGCCACAGAGAAGCACCTTTTTATTAAACCAAAAAGCAAACAGAATAAAACAAAAATACATCCACTAAATTTAGCTTAAGGACAAGTGTGCCTATATCATAACATTACAGCAGAAAATAATTTTATAGATTTGTTTTAAATTAATTTCAATCATTATTAAGATGCAGTGTTTAATAGACACTGGGGAATAATCAGTTGTATTATACATATATAAAACTGCATTGCCTCCTGTTTTAAGAGAATGCTATTTTGCAAAGAGCTGAACTTACACTAAGCATTACAGAACTGCACCTTGCTGTGGACAGTCATCACTCAAGCATACTTTTCTTTTAATGTAACCCTGGAAATATGTAAATATGCAATCAAAGAAAAATAACTTTTAATTTTGATTGTTTTGATTTCGTAACTAGAATTAGGGTCCAAAGGGGACCATGCATATTCCTTGCTTTGAGGATGTAGTAATAGCAGATTTGCTTAAATTCCTAGGTTGTGGCTATTCATTTGTGATATCTCGAAACAATACTACAAGGCATTTTTTGTGAGTCAATATGCATTTTGTGTATGTGATTCAGCTCAGGTGATCCTGAAAATTGAAAATATGCTGCATCCAAACATCTACGGGGTTTGTGTTACAAAAAATTACTTTAGACATTAAGTCGGCAAGTGCACTTTATATATTAACAGCTAGCCCTTTAATTATTAGACTATAAAATCCCTCATAATGAACTTCTCTTTTCTACAAATGCGATATTAAATGAGTGCATTTTATCATGTTTCCATCTGTGATGCCACATCCTAACTCTTACTTTGCTCACCTCCTCTTTACACTGGAAGCCTGCAAGCTCTTCAAAAGGCAGCATTGCTGGAAGGCAGCTGACCCTGAGCAGTCCTCTGCTGCTGCACTGAATCATTGTGCTAAATAGCATACATCAGTATTCTCTGATCTGTACTGCTAATCCCTCAACAAGCACAAGAAGTTAGCTACTCAAAAGCTTCTAACCTTGCTCCTGTTCTCACAAAGGACAAGATGTTCTGCCCCAAAAAATTACTGATCTGCCATGCCAAATATTCATCATCATGCTAATCTTTGAATGACAGATTATTCCATACACCAAATTCACTCCTCAGATCACTTTAGATATAAATTGTTGGAGGATTCACTGAAACATTCAGATCCCCCAGGCATATGTGATCTTGCTTATGGACTTCAGTACAGCCTCCAAGACATCATGACTGATCTCCTGTACATCAAATTGCCCCATCTGAATATTGGCCTGCAACTATACGTCAGTGGATCACCAACATCTCAAAAAACACCAAAATACAGCCTCATGGAAATGACACAAGAGGAAGGGTCACAGATGGTAGTCTGTGAGTAACCTCTGAGGTGGAGGCTTGAATCCTGTTTGCATGGCTACCCTGTGCTGTGCAGTTTTCATTTATTTATGGGAACTGGTGTCTCTATAATGTGTGTCTTGCGATGGACTGACATGCTGTCCAAGGTGGCCCTGCTTAATGCCCTCTGTTTCCTGGGATGCTGGTTGTATCTTATTGTTCCTTACCAATGACCCTGCACTCCATAAGCAGTTGGGAGATGGAACACCATGTAGTATATCAGACTTAGAAACTTTTGTTACCTTAAAGTATAAAATCAAACCAGAAGGCAGCAGAATGCCCTGGTTGGGAAGCCAGTACTATCAGCATAAAAAAATGGAGAGTGTCCAGTTTCATCAGATACTGAAAACGATGACAGGAACATATATTCTTAGGAACACTGAATGCCGCAAAATGTTTAAAGATTATTGATTTTTTTTTTCCATTGCCTTAGTGTACCACCCCCCCACCCCTAATTTATCTACTGTGTTACACCATAATCCACAATTAAACCACACTGGGCAAATCTGTGATAATTTTAGAGACATAAAATAAGTCAAACTGCTTAGAAAGAGGGGTTTTGTTTCAGAATTTAACTCATAACAGTACTGCATTGTAGTCAGGAGAAGGTCATTTGGATATATAATTTAACTAATTATTTCCAAATGCTATACATAATTCTCTCTGCACTGAAATCTGGCTATCATAAGATATAAGATGAATCCAATTAACCCCAGTTAAAAGGAGAGCAACAATTCTGCCAATAGCTTTCCTACACACTCAGGAGATCAGTCTTCACTTTCAAAAGAACACCATAGGCTTCATCAGACTCCTATACAAGAAACTTCTGAGACTCATTTTCTGAGCCTGCAAAAGCTTAATGAAGGTCCGTAAAGACATCTAAAAATCAGGACCAACTGACATTCCCCTTTTTTGTTAAGAAGCAATGTAGCAAAAGAGCATGTCGACTCTCTTTTTGATGTC
Organism: Petrocephalus schoutedeni; assembly: GCA_026780765.1. Classification (NCBI taxonomy): domain Eukaryota; kingdom Metazoa; phylum Chordata; class Actinopteri; order Osteoglossiformes; family Mormyridae; genus Petrocephalus; species Petrocephalus schoutedeni. The sequence continues at coordinate 20,690,981 of JAODKL010000095.1, read as the reverse complement.
TGGAATAGGGAACACAAAGCAGGGGGAAATCTTTGAAGGGAAAAAAGAACATATTTAACACCCTTGTGATTTGAAAATTTTAGGTGGAAATGTCAATGGTGTTTTAATGAAAATTCTACCTTAATTTTAAAGCTTGTAGCAAAGAACTTTTGAATAGAATTTTACAACAAATTGAACTGGGCTGCAGATAAATTCTTTTAAAAATTTTTTGCATAAAGCAATGATATAATTTATGCTTTAAGGAAAGGACATAATTTGGTGCATATAGCATAACAATTGCATTTAAACCATCTATCCAACAGTGCTAACCACTGCACCAACATGCAACCCCTGCATTTGAACCAAAACTTATAAACATTTAATTTGCAAATATGCAAAACCTATGACCAGATGTCCATCAATATATCCCCCAAAAGCTTCAAAACACTGGTTTTAAAATCCTCCCAATATAAGTCAATGGGAAAAATGGGGTGTCCAAAGGGACGTCCCAGTAAAATGGATGGGGAGATAGCATATACTGTAAAAGCCCAAGCACAACCCATCACAACAGGATGAATAAGTGTGGAAAGTTTGATGGCTGTACTCCTAAAACTGTAGGAAAAAAGAACAGTATTTTTTCAAGCCAACATAATAAGAATAAGAATAACACACTGTTCTTATTACCTATAATGGGGCCATAGGATGTGAAGACAGCTGGCTGTAGTGTACAGTAAAGTATACAGTGGCAGTACAGCAGTGTATGTATGGTATACAATGAAAATAAAGCTCAGAATGAGAGAATAAAAAAGCTGAAAATAAAGCAGAGCTGATGCATTGATCTTGGACTGATCTTCATTCTATGCACTTCCTTTCTTGGACTCTAGTAGGCCTTTTTTACAGTATACGAGGTGGGAGAAAAAATTACATTCCTCATGAACATTATGTTTCAATTATATAATACAGGTGCAGGTTAAATTAAGTATGATGCATAATACAATATAATATTCATATTAACCTACAAAATATTGTACCTATTAAATTCCCAAATCCACTGCCAGTTCTAGCAACAAAAGATGTATATAAATTTAGGACTAAAGTATTGTGCAGGAGACTTAGGCAAGTCATTTATCTGAGTAGTAGGTGAATATTGCCACAGAAAAAAGCACAATTTAGCATGACAACAACTTAACAGTAAATAAATAAAAACTAACAAGAATTTCTTCTGCCTACTCAGGCGACCCAGCTGAGGATCGTCAGGCCTCAGCTTGTGCCCTAGCAGCAATCTCCCATGGATCTTCCCTCTTCATCCAGAGCCATCTGGAGGCTTTCTCTGTAGCTTCTTTTGCTATTATAGACAGCTCTCCTTCTCCTTTCTCCTGTGCTGCTGAACACAGAATACACCCTGCAGAGGGACTGCCCTGCAAAGCCTCTGCATCCTACCTCCTGCAGTCATGCAGCTCAACCTCCAGCCTTCTCTGAAGCAGTGATAGACTTGGCCTTCATGCTTTTCTCTATACCACTCAAAGGTCCCATCTGCACGCTCTTCCCATGACAAAGTAACATCTGATATAACCATGCTCTTGATTGAGTCTGCTACCAGGATGATGGCAGGTCTAAATATGGTCTAGGCAATATGCTTAGGGAACTTGAATTGCCTGCTCAAGTTAACCATCAGCTGCCAGTACTTTGCCGTGCTGAGAAGCCCTGATGGTATTTTGGGTATTCTCTCTGGGTGAGGTGAGTGGTTGGCTTCTATAATTTCTCTATTAGCACCTCAGTCTATTTGATACTCCACCCTGCCTCTACTGTACATATGGTTGGATAGATACCTTTGAACAAAGTACAAAAGGTTTCACCTTGTGCTCAGCTCATTGGGATTGCATGTTGCTAATATAGTTCTAATGAAATAGCCAAGCTAGCTAATGTTACAAGTCAACAAGCTATCTAAACGAATAAATCAAACAGCTTTATCAAACAACAGTTTGAAATATAGTTGGACGTCTACATTTATAATGTACATCATAACATTGGTTGGAGCTTGTGCTTTTCTTCTCTGAACTTTCTATACGCTACTGACGTAACGGATGTAATGCAGCAAAGGTTTTCAGTGAATCAACAATTAAGTCTCAGATCAGAGAAAATTGTTCTGATAGCGTAAAGGCAGAGGTGACCTTTTGCAGTGGAGAAATCAATGCAGTCCTTCTTGTGATTTCAAGGATCTGTGAGCAGATTTGAAAAAATAAAAAATAAAATTATGCAATATAGCGTGAGTGTCATGCCAAATATGTGAAAGTGCAGATGATGGCTAGAGCAGAAACATCATGAACAAGATGCAAACAAATACATACAAAATATAAATAAGTACATTTTAAAGTGAGTGTTCATGTGTACCGTGCCTGTATTAGAGGTACGTGGCAAGGTACAGGAGTATGTGCAAAAATTCATTTGTAGGGGGGTTCAGCTTTATATGTGACAGTCCTTAGGGGACGGGAAGGGAGCTTGGTTTTGGAAGTGGTGGTAAAAGCTTTGGGGACAGCCCCCCCCCCCAAGCGCAGGTTGAATGAGCTGGGGAGGACACCATAAACTGCCTGAACCATGAAACTGATCCATTGTGGTTCTGCCCTCCAGAGATCTGGTCCAGGCACCTGGTTCTCTCATACCTACTGCCCCGCTGGACCTTTCCTTTGTGTTGTCTGCTCTCACCTCCTCCTGGACTCCTTGCCCTGAGCCTTATCATAACAGCGGGTAATTAATTCATATAATTAGTTTGCTAACTAATTTAGGTATTGATTAGCTAAACAAAGTCTGTTAGTGGTTGAGTCATAAAAATACATTGTTATATTGAATGGTTGCTGCAAATATTGAGATGACTTTAGGAGAGGTTTTGAAATGGATTAGTTGACACACTTTGACAGATGCGGTACCATAGTTGTACACTATCATAGAGATCATTTTCTTTGCCTAATTCTTTTGCACAGTTCTCTAAATGAGTAATATTTACAACCCTTGAACCAAACATTCATACTGGGGAAGCAGCTAACAGGTAATGTATTTGCTATTTAATATAACATATTTCTGATTCATTTCCACTAATATGATGTTGAAATGTAAAAGAAAATGGAAAATATTTTGTTTGATAATTCAAATTTGAGGGCAGCCAAGTGGTGTAGCAGTTAGAACTGTTGATTCACACCTCTTGGACTGGGGTCCTTGATCTGTGGGTTGAGTTTGTCATCATGGGGTTTTCTCTGGGTTCCCCCCACAGTCCAAAAGAATGCTAAGGTGAATATGAGATCCCAAATTGTGACTATGCAGGACTGGTGTGTGCCCTGTTTAATAGCTTGCTGCCCCATCCTGGATTATTCCATGGCATAGCATTTCAATACTAGCCTTTCAACTTCTCATATTTTATAAGACATTTTAAATTCCCCATTTATTATAATCCTGTTAATATACAGATATTTTTTAGAAATTCATATTTATTCACAATTTATACATTCACTGAACTATTAATTCCTGATAAACATATACAATACTTAAGCTATCTATTAAGCTTTTGTGAATAGAAAAGGGGAAACTCCAAGATGTTTTTAACTAGCTATTAAGACTAAAAGCTATTAAAGTATAATGCCTATTATGTATAACCTTTGTCAGTGTGGGCTCATTAAGAAGAGATTAAAAATCCTAGAATGTTCATTGCAACACTTGGAAATTGAATGGAATTAAAGAACATTTGTCAAATTATGCAAAACAACATTGATTTCCCGTGCCTATTTGGAACAAGATACCAACTATTTTTTTTTTGTATATTAGATGAAAACATTGGTCCCTTCTTGTGGTTGAGAAACTTCAGTGGTGCTGTTTGGAGAGGGGTCCAGCTGCAGAGCTCCTTAGCTCCATGATTAGCAGTTCCGCTAGAGGAACCAATAAAATGTCATAATATTGCATGGCATTCTCCACTGACAAATCAATTAAGTTTCAACTTCATTTTTCATCATGCACACCAAATAACACTACTGATGGAAAATTTGTTCTCAAACTGAAAATTTTAATAAAAGCTACCAGAAGTATTCCATTATTAAACATACAATGTTAGTTCCAACAGAAATATAATCTATGCAGACATTATTTTCTTATTTTATTAATGTTATGATCAAGAATACAGGACCATACCAAAGAAGAAACAAAAATATACAAGACTGAACACAAGTACTGTAACTTCTTACAGACGCCAAATCTAACCCTTCTCGCAGAACCGGCGCGGCATGGTGCAGGCGGAAATGAGGGTGACAATCCACTTGTGAGTCAGACACAAGAAACTGGTTTATTGGGACTACAAAATGGATCTGACGGAAACCAGCAAAAATTACAGAATGGGGAAACCCAAGGACAAGCAAATGGGGAAAACCCAAGGATGAGCAAATGGGGAAAACTACAGGAACTATGACTAAACACGACTAGGGAGCAGGACTAGGAAGAAAAAAAAAAAAACAAGCCACATGTACCTAATACATACACTATACAATACAATGACTGACTAGCAAACACGACACAGGCAGGCACTTGCAGACACTGGAACACCAAGGTAAACAAGGAACAGGGGCAACTCATAATTAACCAATCAGGTGGGGGCACAGGAACAACGAGCAACAGGCAAAACTACTACATTAACAAGCACACAAACTGGTAGATGTAGGAAAAACAGAAAACTGAGAAACAAAGCAGAAACAAGGTTGAAAAGACTAAAAGACTAGAAAACAGAATGCACAGGAATAATAACCACGGCAGATGTTGGAATAAGCCAAAAACAGGGAAACACTTAAACAGAAAGCCAATGACCAGCCAAGGTGAGGCTGGCCTCAAACCTATGACCAGAGGGAAAACTAAGCCACACACTCAGCCCACTGAACTATGTGGCAGGCTTGGGAGGAAGGGAAACAAAGTAGGGTAAGTGACAGGGAGGAGGTCAGGAGGTCATGGGGAGGAGACACAAAGGACCCTTACAACCTTACAATAACATTAGATTGTATTTGCATTAAAAATTTTGTGATATGATACCATAACATTTTCACGGCATAATATTTTATCCTATTTTCTAATACTGTACATTATATGTTAAAAAGTCAAAGCACTTTTATTTTCGACTTCAAACCATGCTTAACTAGGAATGTATCGTATGTTCTTTGCGCAATCAATGCACTGCTAAAAGTCCAACTTCAGAGCCCCACAGCTCCACCAATAGCAGCTCTGCTGGAAAAAAATCTATCAATTTGCGTATTTATGTTACATGAATTGGAAAACAAAAATTGTATCTGATTTCAGAGGTCTGCCAAAAAGCCAATAGAATTATGCATTCATGTGACATGTGTCACATTTGCGGCAGGAGGAACGACCCATAATGCAGGCTGTAGGGATTGAACCCCTCCAAGGGGCATTTATTCCACAAGATGGGGGGAAACACAAGAGCAAAACTGACAGCAAGCACAGAAGGCATCGACAGTAACCGACAGGGGAGACTGGACTTAAACTGGCTAATAAAGGGAAACACATCAGGGACCAAACACAAGGCAGGTGTGCGGGGTTAACAAGGGTATTGAAACGCAAGGTAAAGCTAAACAAGGGACAGGTGTGGTGAATTAAGCCACGCCTGAGGGCAATACAGGGGAAAAGACACGCAGGGCAGGGCTGAACATGACAACATGAATGTATCTAATGTGGTTTAAATACTGTTTCTCATGTATAAGATAAGAGGTACATACAGTACTGATAATGGGGAGAATTCATGACATACAAACTTTCAAAACCTCTAGATAATTGTTCTGTTTACTTCTAAAAGAATTCTTACCTAACTATGGAATTTTTATCAGCCAGGGTCATGGATTACAGTTTTATTGTTGTGCAATTTGCAATGAAAAGTATTGTTCTGGTTCTTTGTCACAGGCATCTGTAGAGTTTAACTAAACAGCTGTTCGATTCTTCTGTCTTGGGCTGGAGAAGAATATGGATCTAAACAAATTCCAAACTTTGATTGAAGACACCTTTCCTGGGAAGCCTTGAAAATGTGTTTTTAATTGCTACACATGAGACATTGTAGCATCATTATTCCATATCTTATGATATGAAACATTTTCCTTGCAACAATACAACTTACATGCAGGGTAAAAGTATGGCATTGCACAAATCATACTAAACTGAAATCTTGTACTACGCCACTCTCACCAGACCAAAAAGAGACCTAATAATGTTTTATTGCTAGCAAGACAGTTTTCTGCTGATCATCTTTACGTATATTGTGGAAAAAGCTATTGCAGGCAGAGTTGGTGTAAAACACAGCTATTACCAAATAAAACTGTCAGCTGAAAAATATCATTTGAAGAACAAAGTGTTACGAAGTTTAAAAAAAGCAAAGAAAAGGTTCTCACCATTCATTTTGAGACAGAGCTAAAATCAATGAAAATTTGACAAATGGATTCGAGGCTGTTGCTCAGAAGAAACTGAGTGAAATACACTACTGGAAAATTTAGCCAGAAAAAAAAGATCAGGATCATTTCATCAAACCAAGTAAATGAAGCTGAGTAATTGTCAGCTGGCATTTTGTCATAGTGTGGGTCCCAACTTTGGTATTTTTAGACAAAGCCAGTCTAATCTCAGTAAACATGTATTCTTGAAACAGCCAAAGCTGAGAACAAACATTCAAAGATGCCCTTCATGGCATTCAGGGGGTAAGGGCTTTAAAATTAATTCTCTCTCAGCTATTTATGTGCAGCTGAAGTCCTATTGAGATGGGAAAGATGACTTTGTATTTTTGTCAACCATACATCTTTTGCATTGTAATATGTATTAACAAACATTTAACATATTGCTGCCTGTATGCATACAGTCTAGGAAGTCTAAGACCCTTCAAAATTCAAAGTTATGTTTGTTGCCTTTATAGTCTGACAATGAACCATTTGATAACAGATTATTTTGTTTGCAGTTACAGTTTATGTGTAGCACAAAAGCTACAATGTTCTAAAATTAAATTTTAATAATAATAACAACAACAACAATAATAATAATAATAATAATAATAATAATAAAGAGGAAGATACCTGTCACGGTCTGTCCATGTGATCCTGTTGTGCCACGCCCCTTGTTCCCCACGTGCGTATTCCCTGATCGTGCCCAGCTGCCCCGTGTTTGGTCCTTGATATCACTCCCTATTTAGTTGATCTGTGTCCTGCCCCCATGGTCGATTGTTGTATGTGTAATGAGTGTGTTGCTACACATCGTTCATGGTTTTTGCCTCTACCTGTGCCTGTTCAGTCCTGTCCGTCGGAATAAACGTCCTTTTGAAGTACAGCCTGCATCATGGGTCGTCTATCCCGCCGAAACCATGACAATACCTTATCAGTAATATGAATAATTCTTAATTACCATATCGCCATTCTTCTCCCAAATTGCACCAAAAGCAAACAACTGTGTTGTAATAACTGTGATTTATAACAAAAAGCTACTCCTCCTGTCAGCTTCCATTAGAGGCTGGCATATCACAAAATAGAGAATCAACAATGGGTGACAAAGAACTTCCAGAAGATCGTCAGCAGTGATTTGTGGAAAGACAGATCGAGAGACAGCCATAAAATGCTTTAAAAACCCCTGTTTTTAACACTGTTAAAATCACCATTCAAGTTAATGGGGATACATTGCGGGGTAGATGATTTTTTTTTTGCTGCAAGTAAAGTATATTTTTCAAGCATTTGTGGTATTTTGTTCCTTGCAGAGCAAAGAAACTCCTCAATACTGAATGTAATCTCAGGCATGGCTGCCTTTTACTAATGAGTTCTTGGTGACTGTTGACCAAACATCCAGTGATACAGATGCAACAAAACAATCAATGTGATGCTGTGAGTTTGGGACACAAAGACTGAGACATTCCAGCTTTGAGACAATATTAGTTGCAGTCTTTCATGTATAATGAAATGCAAAATACAAGATTCTGTGCATTATACAGATACACGATACTCATACAACACAGGTCAAAATCCATAAAAATGGCATGATATTCCCTAACAAGTAGAGGTTGACCTTTGTCTTTGTAAGCAGTGCTGAATTTCTACATACTGCAGGTCAGTAACTCTGTCATTTTCATATCTTTTGTGTCTCTACTGCCTATCTGTGTACAGCAGCTTTCAATTTGCATAACTCATTTCCAAGCGTGTTTTTGTCAAACTTGTCATTTCATATAGTGTAATAAAGAATAAGTGGAGTTACATTATAAAAAATGTTAGCATAGCAAATGACAGCAGGGGAGTGAAATATTATCTTACCAAGAGAATTCTCTGTTTTCCCTGTTAACTCCTTTTTTGGTCATCTATGAAGATATAATTTCATAATAATAAGTAAGGCTTCTCACTATTAAAAAATTTTAATACATATCAACACCAGTGACAAATATGCATTTTTAACTTTTTATTTCTGCTCAGAATGTTTTGCAAATATTATATTGAATTACCTAGGCTACTTTACCAGTAAATGACGGGGACCCCAGTGACCATTCCCCAACACAGAAGTACTGGGTTCAGCTTTTCTCAGTCTTGTTCTGTGTTAGCTGCCCAGTGTAACTCTGTGGACCTGCGTTTAGTTTGTTGGACAGATTTCGATTTCCACTTTCCTTTTCCTAAATCAGCTGGAGTTGCAGTCAGATTCATTTTGTCATCATCATTATCGCATATTTTTGTTACGTTTTTGTTTTAGTTACCATCACACACAAAAAAAAACCCCTCATCTGGCTATATTTTCGTGAATGAAATTAACACTGGAGGCAATCACAGGTATCAAGAGCAGGCTTGAGTGTAAGCAAACAAATCGTCTCCATGGAAACTGCAATTTTACTGCTGTAAAATATCTTTCAATGCAGTAAATCCCTTAAGGATTTTCCTTAACTATATATTCTGGGAAGGGTTTTAAAGGGGATTCTGTGCTACACCCTTAAATAAATCCCTCAGCTAAGGAAAAATTAAACCTTGTGTGTTGTACTTAAGGGGAAAACTTAAGGTATTTTGTGCATATGGCTCGTGGTTTTCATCTTTAGGCTGGTTCTCATCTTCACCCATCTTCTACACCAGCCATACCCGGCCCATTCCCCTAGGAACCTTCTAACGTATTAGGAGTCTGAAAGCCCAACGCTTGCTTGTTTCTTTGTTGTGTGGTTGGGTGGAACAATAACCCCTTTCTAACACACTCCTTTCCACACTGCGAAGACACCCTCATAGGTTGTTGTGAGCCAGGATGCCAAAAGAGTCAAAAGGTGCCCTTCCGATGTAGAAGCCTAATGCCCCCTTGCCAAAAATCCTATACAGAAACTTCAGTTCAAGCCTGAACAACAGTGAGTCTGCACACGAATGCTGGTCACCGTGAAGGAATAAATCATTGATCATAAACTACCTATTTAATCTCTCCATGAGGTAATGATTTAGCAATGTTTATGATCATTTCTCATCTAGTAGCTAACCAAATAAGCATCTCTATTTGCATAGATTGTGTAGATTGACCCATCTCTATTTGCATAGATTGTGTAGATTGGCCCATCTCTATTTGTATAGATTGTGTAGATTGACCCATCTCTATTTGTATAGATTGACCCCTTTAAATCCTACAGACCACAACAATATGGATAGCATTATTTATGTCTATAAAACAATGACTCGATTTACTATTTAACAGTTAAATACCCATTTTAACAACTGTAAGGACATGGCCTCAAGGGCATCTGCACCAAGCTAGCAACAAACAGCAGCACTGGGCATTGCTGCATGGCAACCGCGATTGCCTGTGGCTGATAACTAATCAAGGTACCCAGCTGCAGCCCCTGCTGGGCTCTTGGCCTGTTCTCAGCTTCCTTCTGTTTTCTTTTGTTATCAATAAAGTATTTCACACCTGAGCCTAAC
>JAODKL010000095.1:20667360-20681063 GCA_026780765.1 Petrocephalus schoutedeni | reverse complement strand
CCCCCCCCCCCCCCCCCCCCCCCCCCCGACCATCCACCAAGGCCGCAGACCAGAGTCAGTCACATCCGACTACCCGTTGATTGTATGTTTAGATTATACTGCCTGTGTAATTAATTCATATTCTTGTAATGCACAGTCCCTGTGCAGAACTTGTCCTTATGAGATTTGTGTCAGTTCTTATTATGATGTTTAAGATTTTAAGGGCTTCAATTATTAAAAATATTTGGTAGTGCAGGTCCATAGTCAAAGTAGAGATTGCCAACCAAAACAAACAGAATGCCGTCCTGTGGATAGCCAAGTGTTCAAAACAAGGAGTACAGACAGTGGCAGACAGACAGTCTGAACTGCGTCACCATGTCTGCCTGTCAGACTCTTCCTCTCAGACAGGGTGGTCGCCGAGTACTAGTGCTAACGAGACTAGGGCCACTGACTGCAAATTATGCAAATAAAGGGGCTGTTTTGTACTGAGGCATGGAGCCGAAACAGGAAAAGTCTTAGACATGATCATAAGTTAAAGCAGGCTCGGGTGAGCACCAAGCAGGATCCAGGACACTAATTAAAAAAGAAAACTAGGAAAAGGAACTAAACTGTAAAAACAAGCTGAAAACCCAGACTGCTTGACTGAGGAGATGAACATGACTGAATACAAGAGAAGACAAGGAGGCTTTGAGCAGTCAGCTTTCATAGACTAAGTATAGGTGTGAGTGATCTGGATGTGGGTAAAGCTGTGGATGGGGTTAATCTGAGTGGACCAATAGAGATACTCATTAGTATAATAATTAATGTGATGTTTATTTGAACAGAACTACATATTCCCTTAATGTGATACGATTTGCAGTCAGCAGGAGAAGCGGTCGCATGGTAGCTGGACAGATAGATGGCCAAATGATATGTCTGAAAAAGGTTTCCTTCATTTTCTTTTCATAATCAAAAACTTGTTTACTTTTATCTGAATGGCATCATTCAAAATAGCCACAGACTCAGAATGTGATATTTTTGGCAAATGTAGATTTCAGAAATGCCTGTGATGACTCATTTACATTTTCGGATCGCTCATTAGATACACAACTGTGTCAGGGTGATTAATTATATGGCAATGCAAGACATCTGTTTGTGACAAGGTGATACATATTCTGCTTTTATAATTGTATTGGAGGACAAAAAAAATAAAATTAGTTGCTTTGAACCCATAAGCGACCTGCAATTTCTGTATCTATATACTTCCCAATAACTGGTTGGACATTATCAAGCCAAAGTATTGATAAGCAGGAGATCATTTCCACACCTTCCAGAATCAACCACTATAATGAAGTCAAAACACAGCTACATTCATACACACAGACACTTAGATAACAACAGAATCCACAACCTAAGCTGAATGTTAAGATGGCGGTTTAGGGCCTATCAGTGTGAGCAGACAAGTTTAACTGTTTAAATTCTTCTGAAACGTTTTGCATATTCGTACATAACTGCAATTTATCAATGTCAAATAAGAAAGCCTATTTCCCCTATTATTTTCTTTAAGCTAGTCATGTGTTAAATTGGCTGGTTTTGATGGAGCCTGTGTTAGTGTGATATTTCCCAGCACCGTTCACATCCCTTTGTCACTAGACACAGCAACCAAAGTTGACTCTTCTTTGTGATAGGCTAGGCAAGACTGCAACTCTTTAGAGGAGTTAAGTAATTTGCTTCGGCCTTTAGCCAGAGACCACAATGGCTTATCACACAGGATATAAGTGAAATTATAATATCTAGATATGTACTTTTTCTAACTCATCTTCTTTAAATAGAAAATACTATATATATTATAAATGATTAATTTCTCATTCAAAATTGCACCAGTATAAAGCATCACTATGCAATGAAATAGACATGGGATAAAGTGGGATGCAATTATTACAAATCTTAATTATATTCACATTACAGAATATTAAATATTATAAGTCCCGTTATAGTTATTTGTGAAGGTATAACAGTAAAGCGTGTTCATTTTGTTGCATAAGTTGTATTGTATATTTCAAAAGTCTTCCATCTTTCCATCTTCTAACTGCTTTTACCATTCCAGATGCTGGCTTGATATAAATTATTACATAGCTTAAATCATTATTGTAGTCCCCTGAAATGTACTGGTATTGTCCAAAGACAAGGCAGAAAGAGGTAACAATAAATTGATAGTGTTCTTGCTCCTATGTATAGTGTACCTATTACAAGACGTGGCCACCTGACCTAAACACGGTAGAAATGGTTTTGAAGGGGTTTGACCAGAGAATAAATGAAATGCTATTGAGCGGAATTTGTGGCACCTTGAAATGTGAACATGAGATGGGTTTGCATTATATACAATTAAACAAAGAAATCGTGCCACATCACACTGAAATGCAATGACCACCTTTGCTCTGCTGAATCGGCTCAGTTTCATTTTTGAAAAGTACATGCTGAAATCGTGCCACCACGAAATGTAATCACTGTTCAATCACAGCTCTCCAGGAAGCACGGGGCATGGCTGCGGAAAACAGGTCACTTAAGATCTAATCAATGACGTTTAATTGTGTGTACTGCAAATGCTTCCAATTGTTTTTCTGGATGGTAGTTGAATAAAATGCAAAGCAATGGAATGATGGTTTTGCTTTTCATTATGTCACATTCTTTTCGCGAGACTCACTTAAAAACATTGACGTTTGTGCATTTCATTTCCACATGGCACAGAATCTGCGTGCTGTGCATTGTAAAACAATAGGTCGTGTCGATTGCTTCTCCATGTATGCCGAAGTCCTTTTTGCATTTCAAGGTGACATGAATTCCACTCCATAAAAAGTGGCCACTGAGTGCTCAGCATATATTTGGGGCTTCCTTTTGGACAGCGAGAAAAACATTCCAGGAGGCCACCTCATAAAACTGGCATAGAGGAGACAATAGGGTCAGATAGTTCCTGGAGCAATTGTGGTTTAGGGCCTTGCTCAATGGGCCAATGGTGGGATCATTCTGCTGACCGCAGAGCTGTTCAGTTGCTGTTTTGAATATTTTTTTAGGTAGTGCACAACTCTGTATATCTTATTTTGCATTTCTTTTTAATTATTCTAAAATGTAGAGAATAGTAAAAATAAACCTTTCTATGGGTAGGTGTGTCCAAACTTTTGACTAGCACTGTGAGAACCGTGGGGAAACAAAAATAAACAACATAGGTGATGGTGGCGTCCAGGTTCTCTGTAGCCTTCGTCAATTTTTGTAAAGCATTTGACTCGTTGATCGAGCTACCCTATGAGACCTGATAGTAGGAATGATGATTATAGCCACCCACTGAGCCCGTTCAGTTAAACGGCAGCTTGGAGAATGGAAAATAGGGGAACACAAAAGGGTGCTAAACCTACAAGAACATAATGAAGAGGATAGGATGGCCAGCGACACCTGCTGGACAAATGAGGAGACGACCGACAAGGCAGGGACACATCCTAATAGGTATTCTGTCCAAGGTGCTCTCCCACTTGGGCTATCTTAGATACCCCCCAAGGAATTTAAATCCATACAAGCTTTAAAGCAGTTGTCTTCCTGTGAAATATCCATTTTGAATTTAACCTCAGATATGTGTCAACTTATTGCCTTTAATCATTGGGTGATCACTGACCAAAGAAATTGATCAGTCAAAATTATATTGACATTTCTACTGACGATAAAAGGATGAATTCTGAAATGTCTAAGGTGACCATGTGGATCACCTGAAAAACAAGTGCTCCAAAGAACAACAAGTTGATCTAGGCTTTAGGGATGTGCATTTCCATCTCTGAGTCGATGTGATGCATACTGTATCTTGATGCATTTCCAACAATTTGACATAACTAATGCTCCCTCATAATGCAGGTAATGTGCCTCACTCTGGAATCCCTGAGAAACCACTAATTCAACACAAAGTCAAACCAGCGGTACCCCAAGAGTCTCCAAAGAGAGACTGTACCAAAGCAATCCAGTCTTTGTCTCAGGTAACTGTAAAGCGTCCATGTCTCGCAGCCATACAGCCAAACAGCAAGCACCAGGAGTCTAAAGACTCGGACCTTTGACCTCTTACAAAGAGTGCCACACACCCTTTTCCAGTGACCTCATGACCCCCTCTGCTCTTCTAATCTGTCTACTGACTTCATAGGAAGAGTCACCAGAGATATGAATGTCGCTGCAAGAGGTAGATCCTCTTCACATGGTTGACATTCTCTTTGCAAGCAGACACACCTCTGATAGCTGTGCCCAAGAGGTCATTAAAGGCCTGGATCTTGGTTTTTATCCAGGATATTCATAAGCCCAGACACTCAGACTCACAGTTCAATCTCTTGAGTGCCTGAATTAAGGGCCTTCATTAACTCAATGAAGATCACAACATCATCAGTAAAATCAAGATCAGTGAATGCTCTAGTGGGGCAATTAGCTGCCACTTCACGTTTGAGAAACGTTTTCAGTTATCTCTTGTCCAGTTTATTACAACTGGTCATACTCAGAAAGGGTTTTCTTTCTTTGTAACTAATGTCAAAGGTGGATTTTAGCCGGTAGGTTATTTGTAGGCTACCGCATTAGCCATTGGTTGGCTGCTGCATTTCCACTAGCGTGGCCTGCTGGACCGCGTAGGACTGCGGCCAACACCAGACAGCGCTCCGTGTGTCCTGAAAAGCTCGGCTGCTCCAATGGCTCAGAGGGAGACCCATAGTTCCCTTTTGCCATTGTAGCTACGACAAGGGAGGTGAAATCGCACTGAACTGGACACTACTGTAAGGAAGTGTGCGAACTGTCCACCCGGGGTGAATAACCTGCTAATGTGTCACTCGCTGGAGGGAAGGACAATTACTGCTGGGGTCACCGATCTGCTGCACCCAAGCTACGTTCAGGTCTACAATGGGGTTTATATTTTATTTGTAACAAATCCCGGCTTGTGTTTTTCCTGTTCTGGGGCCACCTAAGTTGAAGGTTCATGTGTGGGGTTTTATCCCATATGCTGTGTTGTGGAGTTGAGGGAAATGGTGGTGGTTTAAAGTATATCGGTTAATTTCAAAAAAAGGTTTAAAGCGTAATGTATACCTGTGTTGTGATTGCGACGAGATTTAAGTTGAATTTCAGTTTTGTTTAACGGGACTTATTTGTTAATTTGTACTGCATTGGTAGGCAAAGGGCCGCTATCTCAGTTTATAGCCTGTAGTAATGCTACAGTTGATTCCTTTTATTTTTAGTTAACCTTGTAAATAAACAATACATTGTTATAATATCATTTTCAGGTAATATTTTATCTTTTCTTATTTGTTGTAATAAATGGGGATTGTTTAAACAGGTTTTGCAAGGACATTAAGGTCAATCCGCACATTTTCCATTATATCATACATCACAGGGGTTATCACTGTAGAGAGAGTTTTGGTTAAAGAACCCAGGGCGCTGTATCTCTGGGTTACCGGTACTAGGAAAACGCTACACATGCAAGCAATAAACAGAGTAGGAGCAAGAACACACCCTTGATGAACCACAGAATCAACTGGGAAGAACGCAGAGGTTCTGCCTCCACATTGCACAGCACTCACGGTGTGCAGGCTGGCCATGATGACCAGCAACTTTGAGGGGATCCTGTGAAGTCTCAGAATATCTCACAGGGTCGCTTGATCAACTGAGTCAAATGCTTTACAAAAATTGACAAAGAACCTCTGATAAACACCTCCTTATCTGTCCTCAGAACCCACATAGCTGTCTTTCTCCATTCCCAGTATAACCTGGAGTTGCCATGCGCTGCAAGTCCTCTAAGCTAAGCTGAACTTTCATAGTAGGAACAAGTCTGTGGTCCAAATTCACAAACCAGGCACAACTATTGATTTTGCAGTTCTGTAGGAATCTCCAGCGTCTGCCCACTAGGATGTGACCGATTTCCTTTGCCACACCACCAGCATTGGAGTACCAAGTCCAACGATGAAACTCAGGGCACTGGCGATTCATATCCCTGGCTTTTTGCCAAGTCAAGTAACAGGGAACCATTTTCACCACAATCACTGGACCTGTAGGGACTGACACAATCCTCATAGCCAGCCCTGTCAGTGCCAGTGGTCGCACTGAAGTCAGCCATGAACAGAGGAATGTCACCTTGTGGGCACCCATCAACCACCAAGCAAAGTTGCAAATGTCTCCGTCACTGAGACATCACTCACTGTGGTTGGAGCATACACTGAGATAACGGACAAGACACCCAAAGAGTGCCTTAATTTGAGTCTCATAGTACGCTTGTTGAAAGAGTGACATTGGACACCATTAGGAGGAGCCAATCCGCCACAACAAAAGCTACTTCCAGCATATAGCAGCCATTAGAATGACCAGACCAATAATAGGTGTGGGTTTACCCACCCACAGAGATCTGGTTACTCCCTGGTCTACGTACCTCAGAGAGTGCTGCCACTGAAATGCAAAGTGTATGAACCTCGCCCAGGATCAAAGGAAGATGGTCATCATGCTGGAGACACAAAACGCACTTACCTGAATGGACTGCCTTGGATTAGGACTCGAGTGCTGCCGTGCAGCGGGTGATGCCTCAGCACCACACTAGTTCCGATCCCCAACAGGCCTGACCCCATTGGCTCTCTGGCGGTTTTGACTCTTCTGGAGATGAGACTCCCGAAGAATTCCGCTACATTTTTTTTTGTATTCAGGTACATATCATTATCAGGATCTTTCGACACCTATTTGTATCTCTATAGCGCTGAATTCTATATTTCCCAATTTAGAGGGAAATCGATCAGAAAAGTGCTTTCTTATTGCATTAAATTGTGTTCTCAGCTTGCCTAACAGAGGAGTAGAACAAGAATAAAGAAAAAAAATCAGAATTTGCTTCCAACTCTTCACTGACAATATCTATGCAGCAAACAGTGAAATTCTAATGTTTTCAGTAGCCTGAGGTGATCAATTTGAAGAGCATTACCTCTGTAGTTCAATTTGGTTTTATTACATACCTTTTGCTGTCAGTCTTGAGCCTGAGGGAAATGTTCTCTGGAAACTACCCCCAGTGAATAACTGAGTTTTGCTCTTAGGTCACATACTTAAGTAACCTTGTATTTTGATAGCTTGAATTCTCCACCCAGTTTTCCTAAATGAAATCCAAGATGCCCTGAGGTAGTCTGGTGTATTAAAAATGTACTGAGGGGAGGGGGGTGCACATGCTGAGTACCAATGGACTGATTCATTGGGGAGGTTTGAATAACCTATACATTTTGCCATTGTCTCTGGGTCTGGTTAATAAACAATGAATCAGACAATAGAGTGAGCATAACATTGTAAAACATTATTTTCGTATGTCACAACTCATGAACATTGTTACTGAGTAAAGTCATTAAAATAAGGTAACTATTGATTGATTAATTGATCCTTTCATTGTCATTGCATATTGATATACACAACGAAATTCAGTTTGAAGCAAACTGTTGAACTTCGAAGTTTAAAATGACATAAATAATTAATTTTTGTTTATTATAATCAAAATGTTTATAATGCTGTGCTACTGCTAATACAAGACAAAATGATTTTGTAAATACTGGGATATATGGGGTGCTCTGTTCTGTGGTTATCTAATAATTCTATATCTCGTAATACAGCATCAAGTTGCAAGCAATAATTTAAACCTTAACCTGCATATAGTGTCGCTTTCAAAATACATTCAATGTTGGAGTGAAAAACTGGCATCACACCATTGCAGGGTACTTTTATTTACGTTATTAAGAATTGTGACACTTTGTACCTTATACATACTTTATACCAAAAATCTTATAAGATACGTGCATAGAAAATTATTATAATGAGCAGTGCTTATTATTGTGTTTTGCTGATATAAGATGTGTAATTCTTTCCTGCCATTTTTAGCTCTTTTGGGCTTCATTATTTCTTTGCCTAGTGCTACATTGACTGGCCTGCACAGACCCCTGACCTTCAAACCTGGATGAGATGCCAATTAAATTACCTACATGCAAACTCCATACACAGGGTCAAAGTGGGTTCTGATTCCCAATTCTGCGGGTGAGATGCAATAATGTTACCTGCTGGTTCCCACACTATTCATAATGAACTTCATATTCGAAGGAATAGGTTAAAACGATGAAGAATATAGATGTGAAGGCTTCTTTAACAAACAAAAAAAGTGAAGACAAGCTAGCATAGTAATACAAACTGCACTGATCACTTTTAATGGGTGCAATCAGATTCAGAAATCAAAATGCAATCAGAATGAAAAATTTCCATGTTTTGATTTTATTTTTTAAATAAAATATGCAATAAACATACATGGCTGTCTCTTCAGGAAGTCAGGATAATTGGCATTTGACTGTTTAGGAATAAATCTTAAGTAACCTATTTACATTACATATGAACCACTGCCAATTTTCATGGCTCACTGAATATGCAGGTGTAATATACAGCACGCTAAGAGAAAATTGAAAAAGATGACACCAGAGAAAGCCAACTTCTTGACTTCAAATTTTGAACAGCCTAAACTTTTCTTTGTAAAACTTTCAGTGTAAAAGGTAAAATAAATAAAACCAATCAATTTACTAATTTGTTTATTCTCTCAGTTATGCAGACAACTTGAGAAAAGAATCTGTCTAATTTTGTCATACTGGCATCTCCATTACATATTTTATATTGGTATACCAATAAATGATAACTATATCCCTTTGAAGTACTTAAAATGTTACTATAAAACAGACATTATCATTAATAGACAACTAATAATCAGTGTTGACATTCAGAAAACTGGTTTGATGTATTTACATTGTTGGTGATGTTGGTAGTAATCTTTTTAAAATGAGCCATGTGCTACTGTGGGCTCTTTTACATGCACACAATGCCTTTAAAATAATTCTCTTCCGTATTTTTGTATTTACTTTGAATATGATCTCAGAATGAGAACCATTGGTATTTTGATAAGTAGCAATTTTGAAGAACTATAATGCTGTAAAATTTACATAAAACAAATTATTTTTGCTGGTACAAATATATACCAATGTATCTGCACTTAAAAGAGGTATAATTGCATATATCCACTCAAGCAAGCACAAATTTGTTAATTAAGAACAGCTTGAAATACTGACGTGCATAATTCTTGTTTGCTATACTTTATTAATGTTGACACTGATCACACAGCAATTTTAACTGATTTAAGAAATGTTTCATCTTTCTGATGTATGTATGTAAACAACCTACCTGTACAATTGATTTATGCAAATCATGTCTGTAATTTAATTTTTTTTTCTGATTTAGTTTCGTACATCATTTAACATCATAGTAAGCATAAAATATCTTAAGTTATACCTTAAATGCACTCATTTGTATACCATAAATTATTAATTAAAAGGCTAAAAAAAAAAATAATATGCACAAAGCAATGCACCACAAATGACATTCACTGAAACAGAGGGTTGTGTCCCTTGTATTAGTCAGTCCTAATTGAAACTGGATATTTAGGTCCTGGTAGTTTATCACCAGAACAACCGTTTTTCACAGCAAAACTGCAGATCGATTGCTAATGAATTCACAGCACTGGGCAGGGCTTTGTTTATTAATTAAACAGGAAGACTTGATCAGTTGCTGTATACCAATCCATGCGGACCTCCCCATCTGAATTCATAAACCATTGTGATATCCTTCTGCTTTTTGCATCTAGCTGTTTAACACCTTGCATCAGCTATCATGCTATTTCTTTGCAGAAACACAGAACGTTTCACCAATTTTGGCGATTTAAGTACAAAGTGAGATACAAAATAGATAAAATGTATGAAAAAATTCAAAAGTCTTCGTAGTTGTTAAATTTTGTCGGATTTTTACAGAACACTCGTAGTCCTATCATTGCATTTTGATGAGTTAAAACTATTCTTGCAGTAAGTACTATCCTACATTACAAAATACAGGACAATCCAGACAAGCAATAAGGGTTTCTTGGGAAGGAATGGCTGACGTATTTAGGAAGAAGTGAGAAGTGTCCACCAATTGTTGTGCGGTGGAAGTAACATTTTTAGAATAAGTCCTTTCACCAGGAGGGAGTGTTGGAAACATATTGCTGGTACAATATGTGAATATTCTCAAGGGCATAAGAGAGAGTTTGATATTGGGGGGACACAACCTAATAATATAATATTGGGGGATACATGCCTGCCCAAACTTACTCTGGCATTAACCTTAGCACAAAAACTGTGCTGCGCAATGGCCATGTGTTCCAATACGTTTGCCCATATAGTGTAATACTCTATTTGCCATTTGTATATGTGCAGGTAAATAACACATCTTTCTCACCATTGTGACATTCCCAAATGTCTCGATACATATGTAGGTGAGAAGCTTGGGGACAGGTGTTTTTCCTGACAGCCCCTGATCATTTTTGGGAGGATAAGGGTTTTGCAGAAGGACCCAAAGGCAATGTGACTATTGAACTTTGAGACCTTTCAATCATGGAGCATAGAGGCCTAACCCACTGAACCACATATGACTATCTCAGCATCTCAGAGTAGTGTGTACAGTATATCTTTGGTCCCATGTCAAAGCCACTTAGAGTGAGTGTTGCCTTCTGACTAGGGTGTGTCTTCCTTTCTGTTTGCAAAGTTGGTTCCTCCTCAGGTGCTAGAAGATGGAATCTTAGGAGGGCATCTATGTTGCGCAATGGGTGTACCAACACTGGCTAAATGTGACATGCCTACCATTTGCAAGATTTTGTACTTTTGGCCTCATACAACCAGGACTTCCAAGAGCCACATGGGTATTTCAGTGCAGGGTTGAGAATGAGTAGCTCTAAATCCAAGGCTATGGTCCTCTCTTGGAAAAGAGTGTATTGCTCCTTTTAGGTGAGGTGGACGAGCCAATTCACAGTGAAGGAGTCCAAGTACCTTTTTGAAAAGTGATGGTTACAGAGAATGTGAGCAGGTGATTTTGATCAGCTTGCTGCACTTTGGAGGAAACCAAACATCTCCTGTTGTGGTAAAAGATTACTTGTTGATCTATGTACCTATCCTTATCTATGAGGGTAATGACTGAAAGAACTAGGTTGCAAGTACAAATGGCTGAATTGAAGTTGATGGGCTTACTGTGCATGAGTTCTGGAGTGACCTTTAAATGACTGAGAAGAGCTTTTACTTGGTCTACGATCAGGTGGCTGAGTGGTTGTGGTGATGGACTGCTAATCCTTTGTGCTCTACCCATATATGTTTGGTATGTACTTGTTGATTATTTTTGGGGCAGCATGTGGCTCAGGGGATTGTGATCAGCAGATGGTCAGATCAAGCTGGGCCTTGACGTGTGTGGGCACTTCAGCAAGGCCATTGATCCTTAGCTTCTTGAGTACTGCATGAGGTGGCTGCCCTTCACAGCCAAGATTGCTCTCATGGAGAGCAAGATTGGGGGAGGTGGAAAGAGAAGTTCCACACTGGGATCAATAAAAGTGTCAATTATTATTATTATATTACGAAGATGCCAGCAGGCCAGCACCTAGTGGAGCAGATCTGGGTATGCCACATTGGGTAGAGGTCCCAGAGCAGACCTAGGACATGCTGAAGAGACTTGAGGTGTTTCTCTACACAAAGAACATACTTGTGTTCTTCACAAGAGTGGTCTTGAAAACTTGCCTCCCAAGAACAAACTTGGGACACAGTGAGCCATGGGATAGATCTCATCGTTGATATTTAGGGAGGGTAAAGAACGACATATGTGGATTTCTACCATCCTCCGTACTTCTGATCGTAATACTGGGAACATATGTCGGCAATGGAAGATGATGTAAAAAGGGTTTGTAAGAACACAAGTATAGTTAAATATGCATATTGATAAATACCCTATATTTCTCATCTGGATTCGGGATGTGGGGATCCCACAAAACAAGTTAGAACCCGTGGCCTCGGTGAAGGAGAACTGACCTTTTTGGTATGCTACCATGCAAACATTCATCAAAAAAAGCAGTGGGAAGAAGATGAAGATGACCTAACTGGGTACAGACATAGCCAGTGAGTATGTATATTCATGGAAGAAAGATTAGGCACCCAGCAGGACTAGCAAGAAAAGACAGTTAAAATGGAAACCATGGAAACTATTGTATTTGCTACTTGATTTCATCATCACAGCTGGATGTAGGACACATACCTGCAGAAGCTTAATCCTATTCAAGGCCTGGATATACAAAAGACCCATTTGTTGCAGTGTGATACTGAAACACATTTTTATGGACATTGGATTCTCCACATGCGTGCTGCTGAACACCTCTGGCAAGAAAGTAGTCATCAGTTGTTCTTTTGTTCCTATGCAATACCCAGAAGATGAGTATTAATTTCATCTAAATTATATTATATATAATTTATATAAATATTCATTTAAATTAATTGTTTACTATTTCAAATGATGTTCTAATTTCTTTTAATAGTCAATAAAATATTTTTATTCTGGTCATATTATGGGATAATTTTTGTAACTGGAACAAAGATATAATAAACTGGAACATAAGTTATGTTAAAAACCAGTATGTATCCTACATTATGCATTAAAACATATAGTGGATGTTTTTTTTAGTAGCAATACTTAGAACATATAGTTTAATCTCTACGATACAGCTAGAATGTTAATTTAAATAACTTCTTTAATTAGTCCAAATCCTATAAGTATGCATGAAGCATAGTGTAAAACCTGAGTGGCATAATGTCATTATTTTTTTTTTTTGTGATTGGTGCAGGAAAAAAGCTATTTGAATGCAAAAGAGAAATGACAAACCGAAGCTGACATGATTTATGAGGCTTTTGTGGTATTTTCGAAATATACAGTATTGGTGAGTCTATGGAAACAAGCCAGTCAACTGTTTCATTACAAGCCTCTAACATTCTAAAGATAAGACTCAGAACAGGAACGTCGGTGACTTTGCTCAAGGACACTGATTGATGTTATACTTCCCCCCTTGTTTTGCACTCTCAAAACTTTATTTTTTTTATTAAGCAGAGCACCAACTCTGACTGCAACAAAGAAATGCTGCATAAATAATAACAGTGGTCAACAAATTCAGTTCAAATTCAATTTAGCTGGTACTATAATTTATATTCAATATGTACACAATGAGTATTATCCACCTTTAGTGAAACTCAAGAGCTGTTTTTTCATGATGTAGGAAAGACAAACAATGTAACATTCCTGATCCCAGCATGGTCCACTATTAGAATGAAAGGGCGTTGTTGTGCTATCAATTTTTCCTGCTTCCCTGCAATCTTGCCTAGCATGTGGGGCATGCAGATACAGTACTAGTCACAGTCACCTAATGTTAGAACCAATGGGCATGTGAGGGCACCCACACATGTTGTGGAGATTCTGGTCAGCCAAGACAGAGCACACCAAAGGAGGAACGTCGTATTCTGCGCCAAGCATTACAGAAACCCATGACCTCTGCGACTGCCATCCGGATACAGGTATTGGCCTCTCTACAACACCATCTGCCATTAGCCTGCCCACTGGATGACCATCGTGTGCACATATGGCAGCGCCGAGGGGAAAGGACCAGTCCTGCAAATACACTCACCTAAAGGATTATTAGGAACACCTGTTCAATTTCTCATTAATGCAATTATCTAATCAACCAATCACGTGGCAGTTGCTTCAATGCATTTAGGGGTGTGGTCCAAACTGAATGTCAGAATGG
The DNA here is from genome assembly GCA_026780765.1 of Petrocephalus schoutedeni. NCBI lineage: Eukaryota > Metazoa > Chordata > Actinopteri > Osteoglossiformes > Mormyridae > Petrocephalus > Petrocephalus schoutedeni. The sequence goes on along the minus strand of JAODKL010000095.1, from coordinate 20,667,415 downwards.
GAAAGAAAGGTGATTTAAGCAATTTTGAGCGTGGCATGGTTGTTGGTGCCAGATG
>JAODKL010000095.1:20656724-20667260 GCA_026780765.1 Petrocephalus schoutedeni | reverse complement strand
GCAGTTCTGAAGGCGAAAGGGGGTCAAACACCGTATTAGTATGGTGTTCCTAATAATCCTTTAGGTGAGTGTATATTGGCATTACTCCTGGCATCATGGTGTGGCGAGCCATAGGGAATGAGTGACATCCCGTGTCCTCATGTCTTACCCCTCCTGAGACATCCTGGTACAGTCTTTCAACAAGACAATGCCCATCCACATATGGAACGTGTGTCTATGGACTGCCTGTGTCATGTTGAGGTCCTCCCATGGCTAGGCAGGTCCCTCAATCTTTCCACCTTCAAACATATCAACTCAGAGCTTGAACGTCAAGTCAGACCTGGTGCCAAACTGCAGGATCTCGAGGGCCATTTACAAAGCCGTGGGCTGACTTGCCACAGGAGAGGATACAGCGGCTATACGACTCCCTTCCGCACCATAATGTCTAGGGATGCAACGGTACTCTGTAAAATACCAAAGCGTTCGGTACGCGCTGCACAGTCCGGTACGCCCTTGTGTACCGTGGTATTTCGGTTTTGCGCTTCATTTTGAAAATGGCGCTTAAGGCTTATCAGGCTACTGTTAACCCTTTGGGGATGATGCCACGTCTCGTCTATTTCCATTTATATCTAGCTGAAATCATGAAAGAAATGCTGGCTAAATCTGTAATCTGTTTTTCTTTCAAAACGCCCATTGTCGGAAGCATTAAAGTTTTTAAAATTAGGTTAAATCGGCAAAAAAGTAAACCATGTCAGCTTTCTTTGTTTTACCTGCATCTGGGGCGTGTAGTACCGCCCAGACGTGAAGATTGCTATTCGAATTCTAAACAGCCGCATTTCCGCGGCTGTTATTCAAATCGCATTCGCATGGTAATCTAATGCACAACGCAGTGGTGAAACGTGATCCAGGTAGATCCTCATCAGTGCCATAAAGGAGGGGGGTGGCCAGGTTTGAATGGCTCATGCTTACACATGAGAGCTCCTAAATAATTAATGGAAGGAAACCAGAAATAGTGACATGAGTTAGTTTTTTCTTATTTATTTATCCAACTGAATGTTGCAACTACACAATTTAGTCATATTCATGTAGCCAAGACTTTGGTGATCAGGTATCTGGGATCAAAACAAATTATACTTTTTTTTAAACTTTTATACTTACTATGTACTTTTATAATGTTTCTGCAAGTGTTCCAAACTGCATTTTGCTAAATCTGACATACAGTATTTACAATATGCATTAAAATAAAGATGAGTGTAATGGCAAAACAAATATATAAGAAATAATTTATTTGCCATGAATTAAGTTTATGATATTTGAAGAAATGTGTGATCATGCCCCAGTCAGTGAAAGTTTCCTACCCCTAGTGCCCAGAGGGTTAAGCGGTAAGTGCCAATGCTTAGAGGCAGTTTATTATTTGTTTGTTGTGTTATTATTTGTAGTGTTGTGTTTAAACCGAACCGAAACCGTGGCCCAAATACCAAGGTACGTACTGTACCATGGGATACCTATACCGTTGCACCCCTAGTACTGTCCCATGCCAGTAGGCACACCCTACTGACATGGGACCAGCAGTGTGCCCATACTGCCAACTCTATTGTCTGTTTGACCTGATATTATAATCATTGCAATACAGACACATGGCCTTTCACCACGTGCAGATTAATTTCATTTTCACCGCTCCGTCTGGGTGCTTAAATTTTTTTGTCACTGAGTATATTTCAAGCATGTGACTTCAATATGCAATATGCAGCTGAGAAAGCAGGACCAGCCAGTCCCTGGAGCACCTAGAGGTTAAGGGCTTTGCCGACTGATCAGGGGCCCAATGCCAACCATGGGAACTTGTGACCTTCTGGCCATAGGCACAGAGCCACAGACTGGTATATATGTAAATGTATAAGCACTATGGCCGAATAGGAATGAGGAAATTAAGTTTTAGCCATTATTGAAATATTTATTAACAGTTATTTATTGACAGTTCTATCATGGGCAAGAATGATGACAGTTTCACTTTTTAAACTCAGTGGATTTTTAAATATTGTTTCACAGATCTATGTATGTGGTAGCATGGTGGTACAGTGGTTATCACCACTGCATTACTCCTCTGGGATTGGGGTTCAAGTCTCCAGGTGTATGGTGTTTGCCTGTTTCCCCAGTATCATCTTGGGGGTTTCTTGTCTCCAGCTTCCCTAACAGTCCATAAATATGCTTAAATTAATTGCACTTGCCCATAGATATTATTGGTGTATGTGCCCTGCAATGGGTTGACACCCTGTCCTGAGTTATTCTCTGCCTTGTGCCTGTAGCTCCTGGGATAGGCTCCAGACCCCCGCCACCCTGCAGTGGGCACACCGATATAGAAGATGGATGGATATTCATATACTGCTAGAAACTGTTTTAGAGCATACAGTAGTTTGGAGGATGCATATGTCAGTTCTAACATTTGAAAATGGAGACCTCATTCTCTATCATTTATACCCTTAGAGGTCAATTGTGCTGTCCCTGTTTGTGTTAGATATTTTTCATGTTTGTCACACAACAGAATTTCCTATAGAAATATACAACATAGAATGTGGGTCTTTTAAGCGCTTAGGCTGTAATAAAGTGATTTAATAAACACCTTACTTTGTGGGGGAGGCAGAAGGAGTATTCCAGACCATCTTGTGAAACCAATCTGTAATAAGTCAGCACGGGTCTGTGGCTATTCATGAGTTAACATTCTTCCTATGATATGAGTGGAAACCCCTGCATTCAACAGCAGCTCACACAGACATTCTCTAATGTTCAGCGTTACTAAGTGCAGGTTTCTGTGCTTCTCAAAACTCCCACTGGTGTGTCCTCCAATAGATGGCAGTGTTACTTTACTCTGATGCAAAGATGTGACCTCGTGTACTACAGAAGTAAATATGTATAGAAAGAGACACCCTATAGAATACATTTACTATGAATTTAATATAGTGAACCCACAGCTTAGCAGCAAGCAATTGTGGAAAGAGGTAAAATGTAAAAAGAGCCACTGCCAAGCTAACGGAACATTCCCAGAACATTATCCAGCATTTTGTAAAGGTCTTGCTAAAGGTGGCAGAGAACATTCTTACTGTAACGCAGCCTTGAACCCATAACAATAGCATTCCAAAGCTAGAGACCAAACCATGGCCCTACCACACCCTTCATTTGTCTCTGTATTATTGTCATTTGTTGTAGTAATAGTTGTACTGTGGGGTTTAACATTCTGGGAACGCCAGAAAAACTGGACACTTTGAACGTTTCCACACCTTAATTATAACTTTCAGTAAACGTTCCTAGAATGAAACGAGTGTCTGCAGGGATACTGCTGAATAATCCAGTTAATGTGCACTTCATCTAAGAGCTGACCTATCCACTGTCATACGCCTTAAATACAATATGCTTTATGAACTTTTTATAGCACATTTAATGTTTAGTGCACTGTGTAAATCATCTGGTTTGGCTTTTCTTGAATGAAGCAGTGAACCGGTAAAGTGAATAAACAAAAAGGTTTGAAAAAGGTTCGGTCTTTCATCCAGTTCCTTGGCTCTCATTTATAAAGGTGCAGTGGAAAATCTGTGTGGTAGCAAAATGCATATTATTGCACAGACAACAAATTTAGTATAAACTGATGATTTATATAATGTTAGGTAAATAACACCAGTTAAAAGTTTCCAAAGTGTTTATAAAATGACTCCATCTATGCAATTACTTCTGCAGTACAGGGCCTTGTGACGGCGGTGGGGGTGATATCTAATACAGGCAACATAGGACATAAGTTAGGTTAAAACCATGTCTTCCCTCATTGCCCTTATGGTCCTGGTGAATATTTCTTGGTTTCAAATTCCTGGCTAAACCCTCCTTTCATCCTGGAACCCACCATAACACTATACTGGATAAGTGCTATGGAAATGGTTGTATGGATAATAATTTTTTTTTTTCATTTTCATGAATTAGATTTTAATTTTAAAATGTCTCTATCTACAGCGATTTCCAGCATTTCTGGGCAGAATATTATTGGCTTGCCTTGCCTGCTAACTTCCATTAATGTTTGAGCTGTTGCCTCAGCTTATTATTGCCTCGGTTCCCAGGGCTCACAGTATTTATGTGTGACTCTGCTTTCCCTGCAAGTTGATGAAGCCGTCTCTCATGCAACCAGAAACATGGGAAGGGAGTCATTTTTCCTGCTACTTGGCAGTTCCCATTTTCCTCTACCGTAAGGTATATGTCAAGCATTTCCCACACCTATCCAGGCAAGCTTCAGTGTATGGACATTAATCTGAGTGAAATGTTCTTCGTGCTGCAGTGGGGCATCATTGGCCCCTGTTTAGCTGGTAACAGGCGGTGTGACTGAAAGGAGTTTTCTTGATTGGAATGCTTGTCTTTGGCATGCTGCCTATAAGCTGACCACGCAGTTCGATAATGATTTTAAGGGAACTCTGAGCAGCACATAAACAGACCACATGAAGCTATGTAAATTAATAAATCTAATCAAGGCGAGATACTGCTGTGCCACAGAGGTTTTCTAAAGGTTGACACTTTTTGCTGAGTAATATTGCTAACTTTCTAATCAAAAGTTTATTTGCAAATTGTTTCCAGGCCAGAAAAATATATATTCAGGTGATATAGAGTTATTCAAAATTAAATTAATTTAAAAGAAATAGTTAAATGTGCATCAGTTGTTTACATGCATGTAATATTTGTTTCTTTGTGCATTCTTATGGTTTGGGCAAGTAATTGTAAAAATTCAGCATACAATAGGAATAGACTATGGGATTATATAAGTTCCCCCCGCGACCCTGAACAGGATAAGCGGGTTGGAAAATGGATGGGATGGATTATATAAGTTTGTTTATTTCTCATTATAGCATTAACATATGCTATTTTTTGTAGCTATATCCATGGAGTCAGAAAACATCTATGCAAATAAAGTAAAATCTTGACTAGTTTGTAGATCTTTGAAGCAACTACTGAAATGCTTATGGATGATGTTTGCATATTCATTACTTTTCCCAGTAGTGGTGCTTTGTGTACAACATTCTTTCAGGCTTGTGCTAAGTTACCCGATAGAAAGAGTGAATCACTAATTCACTTGTCATACATTACTGGAAGTATCTGTAGACATATTCATCAAGATCCATGCTTTCATAATGTAGCCCAATATTTAAATAAAATGCATGACGCTGTAACAGATATTTAGCCTCTGTGTTACTACAGATCTCAGATTAAAATGCCTGGAATGTATAAACTCAATTAACCATTATTTAAATGATATTAGCTTTAGGATTCTTATTTTTTGATTTTGCAGAATTACTTTGATAAAATGTATTATATTTAGTGTCACAGTTCTGTCAAATATTATACTCTTGCATGACGAGTCTTAACTACAGCACTTATATTATATATTGATATAATGGGGATTTGGGGCATGAAAAATTCATGTGAGGTCATGATGGTTGCAGTAAGTGATAACTGTAACTATAACTATGTTACAACTTTGTGTTCTTCACAGCTATTATAGTGATAACTATAATAACTATAACATACAACATGCGATGTATGCTAAATGTTTCAAAGCCAACTGGGATATATATATATTCCCTCCAGGGTGTCCTGTGTCTTTCTTGGGACAGTGGGATGTGTCTGGAACAGCTCCTTTGGGTGCCGTCCTGGTGGCATCCTTGTATGATTGTCAGAACACCTCAGCTATGTCGCCTTGACCCAAAGGGCTAGGGCCTCTATTTATAGAAGATTCTGGAGTTCTATCATGGACAGTATGCAACCCTGTAGAGAAACCTTGTTTCAGCTACTTTTACTTTTGCAAGCATATTTTTTTATTTGTTATTACCAGCAGCTCATGACTACGGGTGATGACAGATTGACAGTAAACCGTAAGTCATGCCTTACAACTTAAATTTCTCAGCACTGACCTCCTCAGTGCCCATAAGATTACAGTCACCACATTGATCTACTCTTCTCACTAACCAACACTTGTGGACAAGTTACCAAGGTACGTCCTGCACTAAGCGTTGGCCTCAGATTGGAAGGTAAATTGAAAATTCTAGGAATAAGTTTCAAACCACGTGCCATGCGAATACAGGCTGATACACGGAGAAATCCACCAGTCCGCCAGTACAGGTTATGTACAGCTACATGAAGCAATATTTTTCACAGTGTAACAGTATGTTTTTTCATTGTTCCTTCATCCTTTGCAGGGTATCAAAAGCACAATTTCATTACTCCGTCATCCCTTGATACATGACATTTTTTCATTGCTATACTGTCTCTTAGGAATTAGGCTCGACATCAGAATCCTTTTCATTCAAGAGAGTACAGGACTGCACATTACCGTATAACAATATAAAAGGTAAAACTTTACAATACGGTTCCAACGGAGTTGTTCTTCAGTAGTAAATAAGTAGTACATGAGTTACTACTCATGGACTAAGGAACCGTATTGTAAAGTGTTACCATATGCAATGCACTTCATTATTATTGAATCTAATGTTGTGTGTGTAATTTATCAATTAAACTTTACCGTAGGCAAGTACACAGAAATCATGTTACATCTGGGGTCCACAGATGATTCACTGTTAACCATGCTTTTGGCTATATGCAGTGGGTTTTGGAATGTATTACCCACAGATATAGGAGGACTACTGTAACTACTGTATTGATTACCATAACTGTCATTTCACTGAAATGCTTCAGTGCTGGAGGTCAAGCCACTGGGTACACATCACTGAAAACCACCACCAGACCCTTCTCCAGGGGTGGGTCCTAGGAACCCTGTTCCTAGCAAGGTACATTTGTTCTTTTTGTTTCCAACTTTTAGTTGGATTGTAGCCTCTACTTCCCCCCACCAAGGGAGGTCATGCCTGGAGCTCAAACATCCGACTACATGGCTTTGTGGATCATTAAGGCTGCAGCTACACACAGGCGGCGAACCACTTCTGCTTTAGGTGTTCACGCTGCCAGTGGTGAACGACCCAGAGCTTGTAAAAGGCGCTGGACAGGTGAATATTACGTCATGAAAGAGGATTTCAATTCAATCCAATTTCTTATTGTTTCGTACTACTAATTTTTTGTATGAAACGACACAATTAATTTACAGTTGGTTGCTCTACTGTCATTAGACCTGATCTAATTAAGAACAACAGAGAATTTAACTAAAATTCAATGCGATACAAGACTTAAGAACAACATTATAGTCTACCCTTCCACATCATGGGGATTAGAGCACAGGCTCACCTCGATCTGGAATAACTGCATAACATGTTTTGTTCTCTTGGCATCATTGGTGAGTAAAGTGAGATCATGTGAGAGGCTGGTGTAAACTCGCTTACCATCCTCCAAACTAGTACTGTGTCTATATTTTATGGATTTATGAGTTACCAAACTTTTTGTGTGTCACTGTCCATTGTGCATCATCTACAGCTTTTGCAACACTTCCAAAAACTGAAAAAAATAAATCCCCACTTAATTTCTTATCCCATCCCCACAATACCTTGAGCCCATGATGGAGAAAGTCATGATTCAGAGGGGCCTACTGTTTATAAATGAAAGTCTACACCTGATACACCTGACAAATCACCCCAAAATAAAAATTTTAAATAAAATACAGTTTATATTTTATCTGCTGGCCCCGAGAGTTATTTTCACAGTCCGGTTGCCTGTCTGTGAAATATGTTGTGGGGAATTTAATTGTGCCACTTTTGCCCTAGTCCCACTCAGTGGGAGCACATGAAAAAACGGTTTTGATGGGGAGGGAGGGAGGGATGGCGGGGCAGAGCAGGGAATACATCTCTGACTGCATCTAGTAAACAAATATAGATATGAGTTTCATAATAGAGATAAAAGAGATGGTAAAATATATCAATATAAAGTACACAACCTCAAAAAGCTGTAACAACCTATCAAACTGATAAACAATTGAGAATTTTTTAAACAACTAAATTAACTTGATGGTAAGCTAATTTCATGGGAGAAATGGAACTGATTGCTGTGGCTACAACACAAATACTATAAATTGAATGTTAATCAAGCGTGGAATATGATTATTGAAATTATAATGAAACTTAAAAAATATATTATGTATATTAATTTTATTAATTTTACACTGTAATAACTCCCACTGGTGCTATTTATTTACATATCTGCTGTACTTTTAGAATGCAGTGGCAATCATGTATATGAATTGGCCTGTGGTTTTGTCGTACCAGCAGCAGCAGATATTGGCCAGAGATAGTGAATGAAGTCTTTTGAGAGCAGTCTGTACTCAAATACAGAGCGGATTCTGGCCATTCCTGTGGATCTGCTCTTACAACGAGAGATCAGAGAATCATAATCTTAGTCTTAAACAGTTAGACTGCACTGCTGAAGCAAATGTAAGCCTTTTACCGAGGAAAGAAAATGCCTCAGCACCTGAATGAATTTTAATATAGGTTCAATTAAGGAAATCATGGATAGTATTTGAGTATTGTATGTTTCTACATTCAGATTTGAAACAATTTTATGACATGTGTCATGTATGGAGTTTATTGGAAGAAACCTCCCACCTACAGAGCTTCAACATTGTTGAGGACTAGAGTGTAATCTTCATGAACTGGTCTTCTTATTTTGCATCAACGACATGCAATGAGTTGTTGCACGTTGATGCAGCGATTGGCACTGTTGCCTTACACCACTGGAATCAGGAGTCAAGTTTCCACCCTGGCTCTATGTGTTTGGAGTTTGCATGTTCTCCGTGTTTCACTGTGGGGTCTCCTCTGGGTCCTCTGGTTTCTCGCCACAGGCCAAAAACGTGCTAAGGACAATAAGTTGTGTTTGGTGTGTGTTAATGTCCAGCAAAGGGTTGGCGCCCCATCCTGGGTTACTCCCTGCCTTGTCTACATCTGTCCAGCATATGATTGTGTATCCATTGGTGTACAGATAAGAAGAAATGTAATGGTGTTAGCTGTACCTATAATCATTGCAAGTTAAAGCACTCATTTATGTTATGATCAATACTTCTTTTGTTGTGCCATTACATTACACGATGTAATGCATTGTGCATGAAGTCACTTTTAACAAAGTGTGGTGCCTTACAGCTTCACCAACTAGCAGAATTTATTCTGAAGGTACTGGCGAAAGTAACCTAAGGAGCAAGGCTGTCTTGTGATTTGGATTATACTGTGCAGATGTCAGATATTCTGACTCCGGAGAAAATGTTGTACAATCTGACTCCAATATAAATAACAAACTGACTCCAATAATACAATATAATGTAGAGATCTTGAGGTAAGCATCTTGTGTATGTCATTTGGAACAAAGAAATATTATATAGCAGTGAAACTGTAACGCCAGTGTTACAGAATAAGGCAATGCCAGATTGTGATGTCTGTGGGCATCATTCGTAGTTGCATTAGTCAAGAAATATAATACTCTCTCCTTTATGTGGTTGGGTTAAAAAGGCATACTCATAGTCACAATCACATAGTCCCATGATTGGAAGGTCACCAGTCTAACTCTCTGGGCCAGCAGACTGAAGCAAGTTTTGCTCTTATCTGTATTTGTGTGTTTGACTCAAATGAGTGTAAGATGACATATGTCATGTTTATTATTTTTTCCAGCTGGGCTTCCGTATGTTCGGTTCTGGTACTTAGCAATGCGAATTGCAGTTGTTTTCCACAGTTCTGAGCAGCCTTGGAGCAGACATGTCTGTGAGTTTGAATTTACTTATTTAAAAGATTGTCTCTTTATTTTGTTTTTTTTTTTTTAGTTTTACAAGTAAGGAAAAAACAAGCTTAGTAAACGATCGACTTCAAGTAACGTCAGTGTGCTCTGAAGCTTCTTTCTCTTTTTGTCTTGTTCACTATCTGCCTAGCCTTGTCAGTTCGCAATAGCGAGGGCAGAATACCCTGTATTCATACTTGCACAAACAGCAAATTAAGCCTCAGAACCTGCTATGGTTTTGTATAAATAAGGAAGTACCGACAGACATTATGGATTGACAGACAACTTCTGGGGATCACGATGGCTGATGATTGTCATAACAATGTCATAGAATATGTACGTAATAACTAAACACAACTGTACCACAGGACTGTCGATTTCTGGAATCTTGGGTGTTGATTAATTTTCAACCATGCTTCAGGCTAAGCGCCAGGACCAGTAGTCTGTGATTAAATACCAAAATGATTTACTGTTGTCTTGCATTTGTAGTCCAGTCTTACTTTACAGTCCTGTCTAAACAAGTTGGTACACCAGTCCAATTTTAATGATTGGTAAACACTAAATAAGTCAGGTTTTACCCATGAGGCAGCTGAATATCAGGAGGTTGAAAAGCTACATTAATAAAACAACAATATATTTACATTCCTTTGCTTCCTCAGCCGTGTGTTTAAAAACATTTTGTGGCACCAGAGCACTTATAAATGTAGTTATTAATATTACAAATGTGCTTGATGGAGTTGGGGTCTGGACCTAGCAGTGATTCTCCTTACGAAGGCTATATTCTATCGTTTATAGAGCATAATGATCACTTTGTAGATATTTCATTTGTTTTATGGGTAT
>JAODKL010000095.1:20638495-20656382 GCA_026780765.1 Petrocephalus schoutedeni | reverse complement strand
TATTCCTTTTGGAATAAACGTCTGTTTCCCAAGCCGCCAGCAGTATGGGTCGTAAATCGCACCGCAACCGTGACAAAATGTTGTAATCATTTAATGTTGAACTGTAGTATGCATGTTTTACATTAGCATCTACTCCGAATGTCATGTTAATTGTCCATTTCCCTGTCTCTGCTGGTTCTGGTTATCTGTGTGCAGTTAATAAACTTGGAACTTCTGCTCCTTTTTATAAAGACTTGCCTCCTCTTTATAATTAAAACCATGACCCACAGAAATCCTGTTACACTGGTGTCAGAAGTGGGATCTCAGGTCATCAATGAAATCGATGACCTTGTTCATCAACTTCGGCATCTCAGAATACCAAAATGGCGGAAGCAGCGGCAGAGCAGAAAGAGACCCCAGGAACCAGCCCTACAGATCTCCTGCTCTGTGCTGCAGGCACAGGCAGCAGAGGGACCCGTGGCTCCGCACCAAGATGCACCACTAAATTTGTTAACGGCAAGCTGGCTGCTGGCATTGCAAGGGGAGGCATTCTAGGTATTCCTTGGCCTAACATTGGATGAGCAGTGGGAGTACGTTGTGGTGTTGATCTCTGCCACTATGCACGGTAGAGTTACCCACACCATGCATGAAGAGCTAGACATCCATACTTTTGTCAAAGCATTAACACGCTGCACTGGCTGATGCCTTGGCAAAGGCACAGAGGGTTGAAGCGATCTTGTCTCCCGGCAGCAACCGCAAGCCAACCACCAGTGATGCCAAACGACCTGCCACGAGGCTGCTCCTGCGACTCCTGGAGCCCCGACGGGAGAATCGAAACGAGCGGTGCCATGATGGCGTCCTCATCTACCAACAAGCTCCTGTCATCAAGTGGGCTGGCTGGGTCACAAGCGGGGCCTTATGTGGACTGTGTCATGAAGGGCACCTGATGCAGAGCCCTGGTGGACACAGGGTCCACCATCACCCTCATCCGTTCCTGGCATCCCCTCAGGTATTGACAAGCTGGCCTTGTTGGGGTGGGAAGTGATGGAGATTCAACTTGCATCTGACACCGGCGCGTGCACATCGATGAAGGGGAGGAGGCCTCAGCGCGGAAACAGCAACCATCCATAAAGACGGCAGCAGCATGCGGAGCAGGCGGGCACGGCAGCGGACTGCGGTGACAAGGGGCCACCTCATCCCCAACTGTTCATCAATCCCCAAAATACAACCAATTCCCCCAGAGCAACAAAAGAGTAACAGCGGGACAAGGTCTTCAAGGACAAACATGCAAGCCAAGTCTGTGGTGACTGTCATTTAAGGAGAGTTCCAGCCATGCAATATACCTTTTTACACACTTATACTAACTGAAACTACCAGAAAAATACATTAAACAAATACCAAGTAAATTGAGATTACATTTTCTCTATGCAAAATGAACTCCTCTTACAGTTCGCAGTTTATGGGAATTTTTGACTTGCATATCAACTGCAGTTCAATTTCAATGATGCATTTTGTAGGAAAGCAATTAACCAGCAGCACTCTTCACAAATGACATGAACGATTCGTTTTAAGCAGTTTTAGCTGAATGAATTCCTATAAATGCTCTTATCATAATGACTGATTAGCTGAGTAACTCATTTGGGCATCATTTATCATTGAATTAGATGTAACATGGAGACTATGCCGATCACACTTGTAAATGTATAAATTTAAACAGTCTCATTGAAGTATATGGCATATTAAAAACAAACCCATTTGAAAAGCATTAAAATATTCTCTCACCATATAAATGAGGAAAATTAAATATTTTTGCTACAAAACTACAACTTCTCATTGTAAAATACCTCTTTATAGTAGAAGGTGCAAATAAATGTGAGAGTTTTAGACTTTTTTCTACTTCCTTATAAAGAAAATTCTTTATAATAGCTAGGTTTAAATAATTATTTACATATGTTGTATCACAAAAATCAGACCACATTTTATTTTTCCCTGTAAGTCTCTCATAATATTGTATCAATATATACTGTATTTTCTAGCTAAGAGCTCAAGATGTTCAATGCTACAGAATATAAGGATTTTAGACAGAAAAGTCTTATTAGTGTATTGATTGTCTTTGTGCACCTAACGTCACCTGGGGCTGTACAAGTATGACAACATATATTAAACAACATACTAAACTGTTCAGTCTCTTAAAATGTCGTATACCCAGGGACTCATAACAAATGATCTATGTTTGATGAGATTTGATTATGCTGTACCGTAATGTCCTTTTCCCTTCAACTTAATAACTTTACATCAGTCAGGGTATGAAAGATTCACTGAAGAACTGAAAGGCGATGCAGATGTGCAAACTGGAGGGTGACATGCACCAGGTGACTGTTCATTAAAAAAAAAAAATCTCACTTTTTAAAATGATCAAATGGAATTTGGATGGGATGCAGCAGGAAATGTAAATGTTTCACAATGCATTTTTTAAACAGGTTTTGATCATTGTTAAATAGGTGGCTGGCAGTATTCACATTGATTAAAATAAAAATATAGATGTGTTGTTACCTCATACATCCAGAGCTGGAGGTTTGAATCCCCCCATGTTTCAGTGCGGGGGGGGGGGGGGGGGGGGGGGGGGGGGATTTGCATGCTCCGTCTGTGCATGGGTTTCTTCTAAGTCCTCAAGATTCCTCCCGCAACCCAAAGACATGCAGCTAGGTGAATTGCCTTCTCCGAATTACAGTAATAATGAAATGCTTTTATATGTGAATGTCATCTGTCATTAGAAAGATGAAGGCTTCATAGGTAGGTGTTGGGGCGAACTAAAGGGGTTTATTGAACTACATGGGAGTAGGGAAACTATCAAGACTGCGAGGGGACACAGCAAGAAGGCCAGCACGGGGAAGGACACGGGCAGACAGGAGAAGCGACGTCAATAAATGGACTGGGGCTGACGAGAAAAACAGGCACTAAAATACTAAGACTAGGGAGGGGCAACAGGCTTGTCTCAACAGGGCCACGTTAGAGACAAGAGGGTCAGGCGGACATGATTGGCAGGATGCAACATCATCCCTGAAATGAAATGATGCATTATTTGCCTTTTGCACAAGTATGAGTACATGTACTATGGATTGCTTCTTTTCATATATCTCATCTAGTTTTCCTTTGATACACATATATATAAAGAGCAAAGGTTGTGGTCCGAGCATATAGTTTGGCCATTTATTTAGTGTTCCAGGAGCATTTTGGGCCCAATGGAGATGTGACTCTTCTGCTGAAGCTCAAACCAGCAACATTCTAATTACCGGCATACCCTCTGAGCCAAACATCACCCTACATGTATTTATTTACACTTTATTTATTTAGCACCTTTATCCATTGCACCAGTCCATACAGCAAGTGGGAATTATGAGCCAAATGGTAAAACCAGTCTGCCAACCCCAGGATTAGGACCAGTGACCTTCAAATCACAGGTATCACGTTCTAAACCACTGACCCACACACCGCCATTTAAACCTGACTTCACATTCAAGGTGTCCCCTGCCTTGTAGAATGTTCTACCTCGGATAGGCTCCAGTTTTAAAACAGACAGAGGCCACTACAGCCTTTCTCAAATGATCGGTTACACAAAAGTAGGCTGACTTCTATACAAATAAGAAATTTTCACTGAATTTGGTGGCCTTGCAGAGTATTTTGTTACAAATTACAATTACTTGCTCATCAAATGTAACAAAATAAAATACAAAATACTGGTGTGTGAAAATATATTAGATTAAAATACGTAATTTGCAATTTGGAAATGCAAAGTGCATTAGTAATGTAATGTGAGCTCAACAGGCTGTATCTGCAGCAGTTGGTTGGGGTTGGGGGGGATCCAGGAGATGGAACCATGGTACAAATGTTTATCATCTCATATAGTGGTTTCGGATCCAGAACCATTACACCCTTATCTCTCAAATTATTTTTTTACAAATTACACCTGAGAAATACAAATTACAAAATAAAAAGTAATTAGATGCATATTTTAAATATTTTTAATTGAAATACAGCCAATCTCTGTGGCCATGCCCATTTACTGCTCTGGTATCTCCTTATTATTGAGCAAAAATATTTATTTGAAAGCATCATAATCACAATGAGATACAGTGATGTAAAGAGCTTAAATGTACCATTTCATAGTGAACACTGGTATCACGCAACGTGGTGTCTCAGAATACACTTTTCGGAATAAAAAGACCCATAAGGAAAAAGGAAGGAAAAAGGTGTACATGTTTCTAATGAAACATGCGCTGTTCACTTATTAGGTTAGATTAGGTTATTGTGAATGAGTTTAAAAATGCATTCAACCAGAAAGGATAAAACCTAATTGCATTTTAGCAAGAATGGGAAAATCTGGGCTTTAGGATGTAGGGAAATATTTCACGACATCTTGGTACTCTAATTTAATATTATGGAGAGTGCTATTCATGGTGCAGATATAAAAGACATATTCCTCCAGGTCCATGTACAGTCACAGCTCTATATGTGAGTGTAAGAAAACTAGGAGAAGCACAGCACATAGAATCACTAATGCTTGGCCAGGATTGGCCCAAGTGCTATATACTGTCAGGCAGAGGCTCCTGTGACCCTGCCCGTGATATAGCGGATAGGAAATGGATGGATAAATGACATCAGTGATTTATATACTCCAAAATTTCACGGAGAAAAATGAATTCAAAAAAGAGATCAAAAGGCATTTTATGACGGTGAGTTTTGAAGTATATGTAGAAAGAGAAGATTATCCATGAAATATACTTCCCATTATATTTAGTATAAATACTGCCATACCTGGTTAAACTGACTCGGCTCCTGCCTTTGGGAGAGGACTAGCTATAAAGGACATAACTTATTAAAATGCCAAGGTTTTATATTTGATGTATTAATATTATTCCTGTTCCTGTTATGGTTACATGCAATGAAATGTTGCTCTTAATTTTAAATGTCTTTACAGAAAGAGTTAAATACTTTTCTATTTTGGAAAATAACGTAGTTGCATCACAGCTCTAAGGATGCAGGTTCAGATCTTGCGCCAACCCAATGTGTGTAATGTTCACCTATTCCCACTTGATATTCAGTGTTAAAATGTTAATGAATCCTCCCCCACACTCCTCCAGTGCTGAGTGTCCCTAAACCCCAGCCCCTAAAACCTAGGTCCCAGTAAAAAGCCAAATCTAGCCCTAAGGCTGTCTTTCTCTCCTTCCTCATTTTTGAATTTCAGAATTTGGGCCCTCAGCTATCTGTGTTTGTTAAGTCACACTACATTATCAATCTATTGAAAGCTTGGAGGTAAATGTAACCTGTATTGTATCTTAACAGTGAGGAAACAGGACTTAATAAAGCAGCTAATCCTGTTCTAGCTCCCTGGATGTCCCAGCTGGAACACACAGCCTGTACACCACAGGGGTATTTGGGTATTTTCCTTTTTCTGAGATACATGGACTCCATAAAATGCCACATACAAAGGCAACAAGAAGTCATCATTAGATATCACCAGTATCAACTCCTGGAGTACAAAACACAAGTAGGCCCGGGAGTAATTAATTATAACACTTGTAATAAATGAGGCATAACCGAGAAGTGCCAGAATGACTAGGAAGCACCCCCCACTGTTTGTTTCCATGTCAAAATTCAAATGTATCAAAATTCAATGCAAACTTGAAATCCCAAGTCATCAAACTGCTGAATATGTTGGGCTCAGTTGAGTCTTACTTAGCACTATACTGTATTTAACTGAGGGCTACACCCTAACAAGGTACCAGGGTCAAAAATCATTCATAATAGGGTAAAAATTATGTCCAGTTAGGAGCAGTGCAAAGGTTAATATTGGATTGGTTCGGTTCGGAATTGCACTTTTAGTTTGAATCTGTTCCACTGTTTGGTCTCCAAGTAGTGAATAAGATTCACCTTATACTGGAGGAATGTTTTCAGTAGGGAAAAGACTGACATTATGAGTAATTTAACATGGTGGAGAATAAAAGAAATCAATTTAATGTTGTGGTGCAGGTACCAGACATGGTGATGGCCATGATAATAAGTCGCAGACAAGTTTGGGTAAGCACAGAAATGGCATTTACTGCTGTTGCCAGCTGGCCTGACGACTTACCCACTTCCCACTGTGCCAGCTGCCCTGATTACATCCCGGCCCACACATTATTTACAACAAATCCCAACAAAGACAATACAATGCATGCTAAATGCACATAGTTATTATTCTTTACACTTGGCATCAGCCCAGCTAGCCACCGCCCTGTCTTGTGGGTATCCCCAGCACTACAATATAATAACTGCATTGTTGGTTGCTACTTATAATGCCATTTCAGAAATATACTGTGGAATGTGGAATAAAAGCATTTTTAAAGTTAAAATTTCCAGGATAAATGATCCACATATCAAGTTTGTCAAATGCTTGAATGCTGTGAATTGACAGTTTGAACTCATGGTTCACTATAAACATTGTATAACTTGACGTTAACACGAATGTCAAATGATAGAGAGAATAATAAATAATTTTCAATTTGGTCTTGGAAAATCATGTCTTTAGTTTTATCTTTAGCCCGTATATTTGTTTCATATATATTAAACCAGACAGTTACATTATCTTAACTCCAATGTGCAGCTAGTACATAACCATAACCATAACTGCATATCCTCATTGAGGGCATCACGATGATGTAGTACAGTGGTAGCACTGTCCCTCACTTCTATAAGCTTTGAGTCCTACCTCTGCTCTGCATGTGTGTGGAGTTTGCATGTTTTTCCTGTCTTGCATGGATTTATTCCAGGTACTCTGGATTTGCTCCCAGGCCTCCTGCCTTTCTGTGAGCCAGGGCTGATATTTAACATTAGGTGTTTTGAATACCTTCTCAACAGCAAGTATTACAAAAGAATATCAATACAACAATGAAAAAGATGAGCAAACAACAATAATAATAGTAATAATAATGATGATGATGATGCTGATGATGATTTCTAACTTGCTTTGAACTACCTTTTGTCCCGGCACTCAGTGTATCCCCAGGGTCCCCAAGAAAGCTGCTGATTTTCAATGAGCAGACAATTTTCAGTTCAAACTCTGGGCAGTATCTTTTGTTGCTTTTTTAAATTGATGAAAATGACTGTTTATGTATATATTTTTCTGAGCCTGGCATTTATCAATAATTCATAAGTCATAACACTGTAATGACATTAAAATCATATCGAGGGACCCTTGGAAAAAGAAGCAGATTTTATTAAGGCACATACACAAGGAACATGTTTGGGATTATGTTATAAATACACAAAAAAGCTTAACAGGAGTTAGCTTAAAAGGATAATAGATGGTAAACTCACCTGGGTGTCCATGCTAGTCTCCACTGCCTGGTATTTTAATTAGAATGTGCCAAGATTAACGTGATTTCCAAGGCACAGATTAATTTTTAAATGCAGGCTCTAACTTCAACCCAAGGGGTTAACAAGAGACTCCCACCTCTGTTTAAACATTCTAACTATGTCTCTCAAACAGAAGCCTGCATAAAATAGGATCTGGACTAATTTATCAGCTATATTTTAAATAACAGGCTCAGTTAATGATTCAGGAAGTGTATTCAGGTTGTGCTCCAGTGAAACAGGCAGGGTACACAGTAACATTAGACATGCCATTAGCTTTGAATGTGTGAGTCTTGATTTTTCCGTTTCACAGATTCCTACACCCTCTACATGATCCTTTCTGTTTAAGCACATAAATGCTGCCAATATCCTCTAAATTGGCTGATCCATAAAGTTCAGGTTAAAGGAAAATCTGTCGCAGTCAAATTTTTAACAGCAGTTCATTTTTGCCAAAGACTACTTGCACGTAAATAATTTAACAAAGAAATTCTGACTGCATCAAAAAAAGATTTTGAGTGGAAAAAGAAAAACACTATGTTACAGATATTTCCAGTATGATCAAACTAATTAATACAATAAATATTTTACATGCTTCAATAAATTGGTGTAAAATGGCTGTACTTATGGTTTAAAATATAATAAAATAATCATTCCTACTACACTTTGTTATGGAAGAACACAACAGCTCGATATTAATAATGTCTGTTATACAGTTCTGTTATACAGGTGCCTACAGTCTTCAGCCTAGAGTTACATACACATGGCCCAAGATTAGCAGCATCCATCAAACAAAATGAAATAAAACCAAAGCATATTAAACTTTGCAATGTCAGGCCCAGATAGCATAGTGATGAAAAAACTTACTTACTTACTTTCTTTAAGAGATTTTACTGAGGTAGTAAGGGGAGGAGTCATTTGGAGCAGCTTATGAAATACTGTCCAATGTTACATGACTATGTAAACTCACACTGCAGGGATATGCAGAATTTCACAGAATCACAAAAGAGGACGGGTTGAGTCAGGTGGGGTAATAATATAACATCCCAGTGCCCCCTGGAATTACGTAACATTGTGCTATGTATTACATCCATAAAGATGCAATAAATAGCTATTCGTAGAAGAATTAAGATGATCAAGATTATTTTCTGCAGTATTTTCCCCGAGAAACATGACAATATGAATATGATGCAGTACAAGTTCAGTATAAATAAACACATCCATCCATCCATCTTCCATCCTCATTTACCTAGGATGCAGTTGCAGTGAGCCTGGAGCCTGTCTCAGGGACAGACCTGGGGACACGCTGGGCAGACTGCCAATCCACTGTAGGGCACAGAGTCACTCAGCTGGAGAAAGCAGCGCAAACAGGGGAAGAACATGCAGCAGAACTCTCACACACAGAAAGAGGAGGAAGCCTGGGGCTGTGAGCCTATGATGATACTTACTGAGCCCCAAGCGGCCTGCTGCTTTTATTTTAATCCATGTGAATAACTGAAAAACTAAAGCCGGTGGCCTACTTCAAGTACACAGATTAACATATAAAAGTTACTACTGTAACTAAACACTGTGCTATGCTAAAGACAGAGTCATGTGACTGTAGTAGTAAAAAAGCATCAAGGAGACATAATAATAATTATAATAATAATTATTATTATTATTTATTATTATTAGTAGTAGTAGTAGCAGTATATTTATTTGCTCATCTATTTTTCTATTGTTGCATTGCTATTCATTGCATCTTACGTAGTGTTTGACCCTATGGCACAGGTAAGCTGAGTTCACTGACACACTGTCACCTTGTCTATCTCAAGACCAAATATATACATATATATATATATATATATGTGTGTGTGTGTTTTGAACATAAATTTGGCCTCTGTCTTCATTCTTCTCTAGGGCCATTTCAGTGATGTATCAATGTAAAACTCAACTGTCTTGCACATCACTTCAATGACAGCAATAGGTTCACATAAACAATGTCTGTGTGTGCCATTTCTTTGCAAGTAATGTTGATTTGTACACAATTTTGATTTTGGTGCCTTCGATATTTCATCATTTGTAAAAGGCATGTATGTCCAGATGGACATTAAGAAGGATAATCCCATTACCTTTTCAAGCAGGCTCATAAAAGTCAACTATTTCAGATTTCATGCTACAAACTGAATGCATTTCTGAATAACTAACTATAACAGCCTCTCTCCTGAAGATCAGCTGAAAAAAATAGGCTGCATATTTCCTTGATGGTAAATCTTCCGTGACTAATGTGTGACATGTTTGTCTGGTTATTTAGAGATAAGCCTAAATGGTTTTTAAATGTTCAGAATTATATATAAATAATTTTTGACATATTTAGATATATTTATCAATGACAATATATCCACTTCCAAGTATAATACTTATTCTAATGCAACCTGTTGCAATCCAGCACAGAAGTTGTCACACTAGAATGCGCTTCCGTGTCAATAGTAAGCACATTTGTTTACTATTTTGGTGAAAGTAAATTGAAAATACAAAAGTTCAGATAAAGTTTAGAAAAACCTAAAGGAAATGTACACCTTATTACATATTTACCTTCCCTCTAGTGATCATCCATAAATAAGCACCAGTGAAATTCTTAAATGCATCATAACGTGAATATGACAATAGAATGGAAGATCACATAAGACGAAAAAAACGAGGACCATTGAGAAAAAAATGGAAAAAGTGAAGCTACATGGTTGTGCTAAAATTCGTTTTGTTTCTGGGTCATGAATTGTGCACCAACATATACAAATGTCTACTTCATTCAGGCATATTAATATAAAATATGACATTTTACCAGAAATTGGGTCTTTTGGAATTAATTCTGGGTCAAGAGCAACTGGGTCAAAAGTGTATAATTTTCAAATTTGGGTTTGCAAATATTATTAAAAACTTTCACAATTTATTCTAAGAATGCTGGACTCTGTGGTTTATACAGTGTTATGTACACATGTTGGCATACAGAGAGCAAAGGTCTTTTTAATCAGAAGAATTATTCATGAAAAATAAAAATGAAGAACATTAAAAGGTTTATAATAGTTGGTAAAGGGCAGCCAGAGTAACACTTAGTTTAATTTGATCAATATTATATTCTGTTTTTAACAAAACCTAACAAACCATTTTGTCTTTAAAAAGTAAGGCATTTACTGCCTTTGCAATCAGCTTCACATTAAAGTGAATCAGACCACTGAAAAAATAAACATTCTTAAACATGGTGGTGTTTAAGAGTGGTGTGCGTGTAAATCAGAAGAGTCTTACAACACGTAAATAAAACTAGGTAATCTGCTGAAAGTAATGCTGAGGGTCACCTTTGCCAAAAACAGTAGGAGTGTTGGTAGGAATTGGAACAAAAAGCTACAAGCCATTAGTTCTGAACCTTATCAGAGTGAAACACCACAGGGACATTATATGAACATGCTTTCCTTATTATTGGATTAGGGGTTGATCCGAATGACATTTGCACAAGATAGAGCAACAAAGAATGATTTCCGGGGGGAACTTTTACTGAAGTAACATAATCTTACTTCAGAGACTACAAGTTGCCATTTTAATTAGGACAATTTATGACACTCCCTAACTGCAAATATGTTGCTATCACACATTCATTCATATTTTCTGTATAGTGTGGTTGTGAGTATACATATATAAAAAAACAATGGCTGCTCAGAGAAATACAGCCTTGAACCTTGCGGCCTTTCCTTCATATGACTGACCTTTTTTTGCCCCTGACCTTCGAAGCGAGGCAAGTGTGACTTGTGTCGCAGTTGGGGCTAGTTAATAGAAAGAAAAAGCTAGGATGAAAAGCAGAACTTCTGATGCCGCAGGCAGACAATATGCCCGACCTAACCTGTGCCCTGCCAGAACACGGGTAAGATAAGACATATTTCGCATATCGCAAAACATATTTCGAAAACATATTTTGAAATGCAAGGCAGAGTGGGGAAGAAACAATATACAATCCACTGCTGGGGTTATTCACAAGCAAGAATTATGGATATTTGTTTTACAGCTTGTTCACGTTCAACATAAATTCCATGTCACAAACAGTCTGATTTTTACCACATGAACTATGAGGCCAGGAGAAAAGCAATTCTTTTCATCCATATTTTGACTCGAAACAGAACTGCGCAGACTGAATTGCATGAGTGAAAAAGTATTCTTTGCAGCAGTCGACTGATATTCATTCACTGACAGCATCAGACATTTCCATTTTGTTCACATTCACTTACTTTTTAATTTAGGATAGCTTTCAAGGAAATAAGCAAATGGTTGCATGTTTACATACAGAAGTTAATTAATTAGAAATGATTTTACTACTAAGTCCAGCTACATTGCTAAGCTTGCCAAAGAACTTTATTCAAAATTTACAAGCAATTTCAGAGTAGTAGCATATGCAACTTCAGTACTAAATATAAAACAATATATAAAACTTAAATAAAATAAAATAAAATAAATGCATAAAGAAGCAGCCTCACTTTGACAGCACTACATCCTCCACCTATAGTCTTGCTACTGTTTGACCAATGCTGAGTCAAGTGAAGCCCAGACTTTATCCCAGACAGCGAAAACAACACTGGATGGGATGCCAGGCCTTTACAAGGTACATGCAGCCACACACTACGGGAAACCTAGAGACACCAATTAGCCTAACCGCATGTCTCCGTAATATGGGAATAAACCAGAGTGCTTAGAGGAGACACGGGGAGATGCTCACTCTTGGGATTTCAGTCCTAATAGTGGAGGTGTAATGCAACAGTGCTGCCCACTGAGGCAGCCTGCTGCCGTCTCATTCCTCAACAAACAAGCAGAGGCCAAAGCGTGTCTCTATCACTGCCTAACCAATCAGTGTAAAATCAAATTATTGATTTTCTGCAATAATAATTTCACACGGATCCCACAAAATCTGTGCATATACGTCATCTTTTTCATTAGGTACACTAACCTGCCACTTTGTTCAGTTCAGAGTTCAGGTTAGTAGGGAGGAGAGAGAGAACTAGTAAGAAAAAAAACAGAATTTAAATGTAATCCGTATTCTGATTTTAATGCATTGACAAGCAAGATATGACATCAAAATAATGTTTTAATGGAAATGATTTATACATGTACATGCACATAGAACTCAGAATTTATAAAGAGCTATCAGTTACAATTCCCTCTACATTATCTAACGTTACCTCTGTCACTCTATGCTTTCTGTCATATGGTTCACTGCCAAGACCCCCTCCAGCATAAGCAGTTGGATGGATGGATGCATGCATGCATGGAAGGTTAGAAGGACTGATTGTTTAATGTATTTTTAATGTATTTACTACATACTCAACAATGAGCAATGTATTGTCTAGCAGTGTTTAGATAAAGTAATCTTTCTTAACGTGGTTGACACCTCAGGGATTTAATAAGTATGCTAATTAAGTTTTATGCTTCTCTTTAATTTATCATATCAAATAATAGATCACTGGTTGAAGGTACATGAGTAAATATTTAATGACCCCTTATGTCATTTTCTTTCATGGGGATGCAGACTTCAAACACAGGCAGTGGCACACATCTAAGTGCTGTTGTAACTACACCGCATTACCTTAGACTCTTACTAAAGCCGTCGTTCCCCAAAGTCATTAACATTGTATAATGCTCTGCTAGTACTAAAAAACATACGAGAGGTAGAGAGTGAATTAAACAAGGATTAAACACGTTTTTTTTTTCTTCTTGAGAGGCATCAGGGACTCAGAGGGGATGGCAGCAACATGATGTAAAAAGATAACAGTGACACTTTACTTAAAGCAGTCATTATACCCTATAGCATACCTTCATAATGCATTATAATGCATTCATAAAGTATTGTAAACCCTGCTATAACTATTTAGAAAAAGGCATAACACATTATAGTCAAGTTATTTATGCATTATGAATGCTCTATGAAGCTCTCTTCTATAATGTGCTATAATGCACAGCTTCATAATGCCATACAAAGCATCCCTAATTCGTATACTGATAATTCTAATGCATTATGAAGGTATTTTAATGCACTTCATAGAGCTTTCATAATGCATGAGAAACATGGCTATACTGTATTATGTTTATTTATAAATATTTATAGCCATGTTTATAATATACCTTATGAATGTGTTATAATGAATTATAAGAACAGTTATTAGGTTTTATGAATATGGGCACTAATGGGATAATTAGCTGAGTAAATGTTCTATTCTTATCTAATCTTATCTAATCTAATCTAAGATCTCATCAATCTTGTGACACCACAATGTATACCAATGAAAAACTTAAAAGTGTGATATGATAGCAGATGGCCTTCTGAAAAAAAACAAGTTGATGTACTACAGACCACTGCATCATTGGCACAGATGTGGCAAAAGAGAAAAAAATTAATTCTAGTGAGAATTCATCCATCAATGAAGCTTTTTTTCACCATAGACACGGTTGCTATATCTAACCTGTACTGACTAGCCAGATCCTCCCTTCAAATTTCTTGCTCATATGGCCTCATTAAAATGTTTTGTTATTTGAATTAGAAACTCTGTGAATAGTAGGGTATCTACTTTGAGGTGCTGGACATAAATAAACTGAATATTAAAAAGTAGTGCAACCAACCTGTTTTAAAATTTTACTGTTTGTTTTCCTTTTGACATAGAATAGAATGAGGTTCAGATTACTTACACTACAAGCAAATCAAAGACACCAACTCACTTGAAAAACATGTTTTTGAATGGGAGCCAAAGTAGCAGGAGGAAACTGGCACAAGCGGAGCCAAAAATGGGAATCAAACCTACAACAATTGAGGCGTGATGCTATAATGTCAATTGGTGATCCGCCATCCTGCCCCATCACACACCACAGCAAAATTAATATTTATGTATTTATAACACAGAATGTATTCAGTTATTTGTTTCATTTGTTCATTTTCAACTACAGTGCTGACTGCAAACTGCAATTATGAGCATAGCTAAATGGGAATAAAAAACAATAAAAAGCAACAGGAAGCCGCAGTTTAAGGTAGAACAGATAGATACATACTAGTCTTGAAGAAGGTCAACTGGACAAGCAGTGGCCATCAATATATCACTCATAAGATGGTGTGCAGCTCTATGGGTGAAAATGCTGTGCCTGTGATTGCAAGGTTGTTGCAAGGTCAGTCGTGTGATTTCACTATTGGGCCCTTGGCCCTTAACTCCCAATTGCACTAGGGACTGTCTAACCCTGTTTTCTCCCTAATTCACACATTCTACACGTATTGAAAATCTACATACACGTGTACTGTTATGCTACATTTATATGTTAAACGTGAGGTTTAAGTGAGGCAAGTGGCATACAGCTGTCGAGGAGCCAACTAGGCATCAGTGAAGCTATGCTGAGCTTCCAATAAATGCCCAGTGATATAGATGCAAGAGTTATCTTCCAACAAAGCAAAAACCCTAAAAAGACAATTCAGCAATATACTGGAAAGGATGCCTGTACATCACATTCAAACACATTTACATTCAGTTACATTCTGCGGGCAGTGGAGTTTTTGGACAGTGAGAGGAACTTAAGTACCTGGAGGAAACCTACAGTATATAGGCAGAGGAAGGATTAGAAAACAATGCAACAACAATAATAACAACAACAACAAATATTGCATTCACAAGAAGCTTGGTGTAGGCCCAATTAATATACATTGTCATCATTGTCCTCTAAACATTGTCTCCTAAGAGTCCTGTCAGAAGAACTGTCAGAGGAATAGAGTCCATTGTAAGCTATTTCTTTTGATAAGCTAATTTAGAACTTGGGATAAAAGAATGTCATTGTTTATGTTGAATAAATACATTTCATATAATATTAAAACATACAATAATACATTGCCCTTAAAAAGTGGTTGCATTTTCTTAATAATACATGGACATTATTAAGTAATTCACAAGTTTGCTGGGCATGGTAAAGCACTAACCTTGAAATTTGTGCTTTTAAATTATTTGTATTAGTATGAAATGGATTCAAAACACATACACACAAGTTAAGATAAGTAACTAGTGATTGCGTACTTCATCAGGGTGATCAACTGACCTTGCAGAACTTAGAGATCAGATTTTCAAGCAAATTACCATTGCACAAGGCAGATGAATGGAGCAATTTTGGAACATGCAAGTTTATTTAGTGTAGATCAGTCACATGTTATTGAATAACAAGGCAGAAAACCTATTTCTCAGCATGGCTTGGATATATGACCCTGCAAAATTGACAAGGTCCCAGTACTTCATTTCCCTTGACAGAAATAGCAATGGCCCATTTTACATTTTGCAGTCCATAGGCAGGGAAAAAAAGGCTTTTGTCATGAACTCAGGGTTGTGCATCTGCTCCCATGAGGAACAGCAGGAAGCGGTGATTTATCTGAATGGCAATAATTGTGCAGCTCATTTTATTCCAGTAAAGATCTTTCAACCACAATCAATTTGGTTTGACATCATAAATAATGGAGGGCAGGTGAGTAATATAAAGACTGTAGCAAACAGTACTTGGAGTGCTGGAATGGAGTCATTGCAGATGGGTCACCGGTAGTGCAAGAGGGAACTCACGCAAAATCGACCATCCTGGTAACATTACCTACCGACTCTTTTTAGAATTGTTACCAGCACGAACTCAGCTATAGAAAATTGATCGAGAGGCTCCGCGTTGGCATATTACTCTTAATAATAATACTATTATAATTAACTATATAATTAGAATTTTACTCTAGTGTATATGCTATACATCACATATATTTTAAGGAGATTTTAAGTTTTATTTTAGCCAATAATATCTTTCACCATTCATTTGCCAAAAAAACAGTCACACCACCTGCAGGTAATTGTAGTGCAAAGTGAAACTTTAGGGAAACAGATTTGTTTGCTTATGTAACCTTAAAAAGAAATGCGTGTGTTTCTCAACCAATTAAAAATCAGTAGATCAAATCAAAGGCTGCTATATATTATTTTGTATTAATAATTGCCTGGGAAGGGAATGCAACCCCAACTGGGATAATTGGTTAGAAGGTGGATAAACCCCATGATCAGTTGAAGAATGAGTGTTACTAAAGCTAACTGCCATTTGAATGAAAGTCCCAGGGTTTGGATTGAATTACAGAGAATGAGTGGCAGGTGGGCAAAAACCCGTTGATCACCTGAGTAATATTCTTAATTATTACAATCAGCTAATAATAATAAAAAGGCCACTGATTCATAATACAATAACTCCTTATGACTTCCACACAGATCTCACACCGTCATTTCTTTACAAAAAGGAAAAATTCGACAGAAATTTATAAATCACATAGTTTGTTCATTGTAGAAAATATGCATAGCTTTTGCTGGATTGGACTTGTCGAGCATAATGAATGAGTGGCAGGTGGGCAAAAACCCATTGATCACCAGAGTAATATTCTTAATTATTACAATCAGCTAATAATAATAAAAAGGCCCCTGATTCATAATACAATAACTCCTTATGACTTCCACACAGATCTCACACCATCATTTCTTTTTTATAAATATAAATTTATAAATATATAAATTTATAAATTTATAAATCACATAGTCTGTTCATTGTAGAAAATATGCATAGCTTTTGCTGGATTGGACTTGTCAAGCATAATGAATGCATGTTTGTATGGAAGAGGCAAGCAGAATTTGGCTGCTGATGCCATGGAAAACGTATCCCAGTGGAGAGTAGATAGTGGTGTCTTAAATAGGTTGCAAGACAAATCATAGGATCAAGAAAAATACTATTGATGCCTGTTTGTTTGAGGCACTAGTAAACTACTAAAAAGTTGTCCTGTGTTACTGAGGATGTCATAAATGTTAACTAAGAAGGGTCCACCAGGGACCAGTAAATGGCTGTCCTTGGGTAGCTTATGTCCCATGACATGTATTATTTCTGCTAAATGAAAAGACTTCATTGTGGTATTCAAATACATCAAAAGTCAATAGGAAATACACTCATAATAATACTCTATGGTTATTTAACTGATGCCGGTGATCCATTAGCAAGCCCTGCCTATTGACTTCCATCAGAGAAGAATCCAGACAACAGGGGAAAAAATTAATCCACAGACTGAAGAAGAAATTACAGTTTTGGGTAGTAAAGTAATTTGTCTTATAAAAAGGCTGAATATAAAAGGAATGCTGCAAAAAAATAAGTGAGAGAGCCAATAATAAAGTAAAAAAAATCCAGCTTTTATCAGGATGTTGTGTTCTTTAAATTCTCCGTTTTATTTTTAATTTGATTTTTATTTTTTATGCATAAATTTTAATGCTAAATAAATTCTGTGCTTTGCTGCGAGATAATCTTCTGGTCACAATATAAATGTTTTATGTACAAATTATGTCATAAATACACTCACCGGCCACTTTATAAGGTACACCTTGCTAGTACCGGGTTGGACCCCCTTCTGCCTTCAGAACTGCCTTAATCCTTTGTGGCATAGATTCAACAAGGTACTGGAAACATTCCTCAGAGATATTGGTCC
>JAODKL010000095.1:20617038-20628882 GCA_026780765.1 Petrocephalus schoutedeni | reverse complement strand
TCCGGTTTCCCCCCACAGTCCAAAGACATGCTGAGGTTAATTGGAGTTCCTAAATTGCCCGTAGGTGTGCATGTGTGGGTGGATGGTGTGTGAGTGTGCCCTGCGGTGGGCTGGCCCCCCGTCCTGGGTTGTTCCCTGCCTCGTGCCCGTAGCTTCTGGGATAGGCTCCGGACCCCCGGCGACCCTGAACAGGATAAGCGGGTTGGAAAATGGATGGATGGAATCTCATAATGGTTAGTCTCAGGATCTTCAACATGACATTTATTTTGTCTTGCTCCCGCTCACTCATCTTATAAGTCTCGTCCCATTCCCACCCACAAAGGAAAAGTATGTTTTGTTTGGCTCTGCTCCTTTTCAAGTAAAGAATAAAGACAAACTGCTAGCCTCAACAAATAAGCTATATGTAACATTTAATAGTAAAAAGAGCCTGTGTTTTCACATAATAGTAGGCTAGTCATACATATAGGCATATTTCGCAAGAACATTTGCAGTAACAGGTTATAGATCTGCACTAACAAAATGCACACGTGTGTGTTATTTCAATTTCTATTTTCTAGTGCTATTGTCACTTTTGATTTGTTGCACAGTAGTGAATGTCAGTGTGGTCTGGCCCTTCCAAACTGAACTCACTTGGCCCTGAAATACCAGACCTGTGCTCAATGTATGACAGCAATTTCTTGCATTTGTCACAATGGGAAAAAGGTAAAAGGTTCCCATTGCGGTCGCTTAAAATTATAAGGACTGCCAAAAATTTTCTCTTACTTAATTTTACATTAGGTAGTCATATAGTTTTATATTCACCTTTCCTTAAGCGGTTACTTACATCGTTGGGTATTAAAGATTTTCGTGCTGGCTCTGCCTTCATTAGCCAAGCACTCACGAGGGTGATGAGGGACTTTCAAAATGCTAATTTCCTTCAGAAATTTCCAGGATAGGCTCGCTGTGTAAAAACCAGATTTGGCATTGTAGCCTATTTTTCTTTTATTCAATTAAAATTTTTAAGCAAATTTAATGCAGTGACGTCTTAGGCACAGCCACAAGTAGTGTGTCTGCAGAGAGATGGTTGACCACGTTGAGAGGTTCACTTACCTCGACAGCAACATTCATGTCTCTGGTGACTCCTCCTATGAAGTCAGATGGATTGGGGGTCATGAGTGGAATGGGGGGTGTGTATCCAGATATCTCTGTAAGAGGTCCCAGTCTTTAGAGTCCTGGTGCTCCCTGTTTTGCTGCATGGCTGTGAGACATGGACGCTATCCAGAGACCAAGACTGGACTCCTTTGGTATTGTGTCTCTTCTGAGAATCCTTGGGTACCGCTGGTTTGACTTTGTGCTGAATGAGCAGTTGCTCAGGGAATTCCGAATGAGACACATTACCTGCATGTGGCGTGGTTCCCTGAGGATGATCCAACTCACAGGATCATCTTTGCAGGGGACCAGAGCAGCTGGTCCAGGCCAAGGGGATGCCCACATAACACCTGGCTGCAGAAGATAGACAGCAATTTCTGGAGGGTGGGACTGGACTGCGTGTCAGCCTGGGGGGGACGCCAACTGGGACCCGAAGGTGTTTCATCGTGTGGTGTACCAGTCCATGCTCCCCAACCTGACCGGACCTTTATATTCACTCAAAATAAATAAGAACATAAGAAATTTACAAACAACAGGAGGCCATTCAGCCCATCAAGCTTGTTTGGGGAGAATTCCTCTAATAGCTCAGAGTTCAAATCTTATCTAGCTCTGATTTAAAGGAAGATTTTAGCCTGCACTACACTAACAGGAAGACTATTCCATACTCTAACTGTCTAAAGAAGTTTTTTCTCTACTCCAGTTTGAAATGTTCTCCTGCTAATTTCCACCTATGGCCACGAGTTCTTTTATTTGAGCTAATATTGAACTAGCTATTAAACTGAACAGCATCTAGACCTGTTAGAATCTTCTATACTTATATCCTGTACCCACTCATTTGCTTGAGGCTGAACAGATTCAGCTCAGCTAACCTCTCCTCATAAGACATTCCTTTAATAGTAGTTTGATAAAATAACACAAAACATATTTCAGCAATACTTCCATCCATCCATCTGCTCTCCCATTCAAAAATAATTTGTCCTGCACCATATTCTGTATCCGTGAGTCCTGCAGGAATGCAGACCCCTACTTTGGTGGAATCCTGCTGTTGCTGTAGATTGTCTGCGCTTTCACTTTAAGCTCTCATTTTTACCACCTGGCAAATCCGTCATTATAATAGCAATCCACCAAGGTGCAACCATACCCGATGGGAGATTATTGGTTTTGGGTTGGCCATGCCCTAAAATAACTGCAGAGTGTAAACCAGTAAAAATTGCAAACTTGCAAATATTATGGATTAATATGGATGTTTAAACAGCTAATAGTTGATGTAGAGCTGGGGTCCTTCATATTCACAGAAGGAAATAGTTGTGATCAAGGAAGTTAATCTAGTGTGATCATCTTTTTTGAAAGTGGTTTGCAATAGATCCCTCCTTGACCATCTCTTGCTGGTAATTCCTGTTTGAACACACAAGCAAACAGACTGTGATATGATTCAAGCTTCAGTAAGGAATTCTCTACTGACAAATGCCAAGTAGCTGAGGCAAGAAATCATTGCTCAAAAGATTATTTTTAGGGACTCTCCCCTTTTTAGAGACACATTTCTATGTTATTTTGGTCAAGCTACAACTTCTTTTTTAGTTCAGCATAATTATTTCCCTATTTTAAGGTATGCATTTTCCAGGTTAACTTCAAATGCTCAGAACATAAAATTCATGCAGCAGTCATGAAGTACAGGGAGGCTGGATAACGGGGCGAAAACTCACACGGGAGGGGAGAACATGAAAGGTACACGAACATAGCAGGCTTGGGATGCAGAATATCGCTCATTTTGCAATATTATTCTTATTCATCGACATATCTCATTACTGCACACTCAACTTATCTAGCTAGCTTTTAAGAACAGTTAAATGCACAGGCAATTAAGACTTTCAATGCTTTTCAATTTTGAGGAGGAAAACTGATAAACAGAATCTGGTCATCAAACAAGCAGTAATGGCAGGGCATTTGAATTACCCACAGTCCTGGATAATCATTAAATATTTAAAGCTTTGTTTTCAAGAGGCTGCAGCTATGATGTGGTTTAGACTGCCAAGGCCTTCAATGCTTCAGGCACTGACAACACCACTATCTATGTTTTGATTTATTATTAAGTTGACAGCATTATTATTTATTTTTATTTCTCCCTTTCACACCTAATTCTTGAACCATTGGAAAACAACACACTAGACCTGAAGAGGATTATATTGCCTCTCAATATATTCACAGGCTACTCAATTACTCCAAATTACTCCAAACAAAACAAAATGCTAATAGCTAGATCAAGAAGCTTGGTGCTGTGATTCGGTAAGCATTGGTTCCTGTCACGTCATGTGTGACGGGTACGGAGTGGGGAAGCAGGATCAGGACTCCAACAGGCAAAGCAAACACGGATTTAATGTGAACACGCAGGGAACAGCACGTTGAGTTGAATAACATTAATGACCTGACTGGGGAAACTAACTCTAACGCGGACTAAAATACACAGCACTGATGACACGAACGAGAAGCAGCTGGGAAACACAGGAATTTACACGAGGATAACAAGGGAGCATGACACACAGGAGGCTCGGACGGGCATGAAGTGACAGTTCCTTGAATTTGAAAATAAAATAAATGAAGCTTGCAGTTATATTATACTGATCTGTACAGAAAAATACTATTTGAATGATCCTGACATAAATGGACATTTCATTTTAAAACTTATGTTTTTATTGCTATCATCAGTTTTAATTAGTGGTTATATTGACTGAGACAAGTTTAAACTGCATTCTCTTACAACCCCATTTCTAAAAAAGTTGGGATGCTGTGTAAAATGTAAATCAATAATGCAATGATGCAATCATCTAAACCCATATTTAATTGAAAATAGAACACAGAGAACATCTGAAATGTTGAAACTGTTATTGGTTTATGACAGACATATGCTCAATTTCAATTTGATGCCAGTAAAAAGTTGGGACAGGGGCATGTTTAGCACCGTGTTGCATCACCTGATCTTTTAACAATGCTCTGTAAACGTTTGTGCTGAAGTCATTCCTAAATTTGCCTACATGTTACACTGCTAGATCAGACTTAAAGATTTGGTTAGAGAGAAATAATCTTGTAAGTACTGCTTGCAATCATTTAAAGAGATTTAGTTTTTTTCCATAATGTTAAACATGAATTAAAATTCCAGTGACTACAATCAGAATGTGCTATTACATTTTCTAATAGATGCGGGACCAATACACAAAGGCCATATACTAATAATATCCTCATACTATGTTTACATGAGTGTAGAGTTAACATGCCTGCAATTTAAATTAACAGGCTTCCATTTCATCACAAATGAAGGACCAGGGGGAATATGAGCTCAGTTTCAATCCTGTAAAAGGAACTCTCCTATTGGCTATAATTAATTATAAATCACGGTAAACTCACAAGCAGCTATTTAGTGACACCTCAGGAGGACATACTTCACTCGGTCAAAGTTACACCGTTCTCTATCATTGTTCTGCATATATTTCATGTTAGAAGGCAGAGGGATTCCCAAGGGAATGTTTTTTACAGTGTGAGATTATCACAGTGAATTTCAAATCAAAGCTCGCTAAAATCTAAACTGCTGCACTCCAAAGTTGGAAGGGAAAAAAAATATATCTAAGCCCATTTGATTTCAGGCAGGCAAATTTGAATCTACCCATTGACCTTCTATATATACCCATGCCATTAAATATTGACTTTTCATGCTGTGCATTTTTGTAGATAATTGTCATGGTGTTTTAACTTCTATGCCAACAGGAAAACAATGGGACCCTGCTGCAGTAATAGAGTCAAATGTCTTCTGTTCAGCATTGAGATACATTATCGTTTATGGTATGATACTAAGGTCATGTTCTACTGTAAACCTATTAATAAAATCTGTCTGCCTGGTTGTCTGTCTAAAACAGGGGTACTCAGTTATTATTCCCTGAGGTCCATATTCCCAAAACTGGTGGGGTGGGGGGATTCCTGTTTGAATAAACATTGTGCTGGGTACTCCTGCTACCTAAAACCTTGTCTACAATCATGGTTTAGACAAATGATCTTTTCTATCGAGTGGTGAAAGGTTGACACACAACAAAAAAATGTATCCTCTGCATTTAACCCATATGGGACATTGTGCCATAGCAGTGGCCAGCTGATTCAATGCTTGGGGAGCAGTGCTTGGGGTGGCACCTTGCTCTGAGTAACTCAGCGGTACCTTGCTGGTTGGGGGGATTCAAACCAGCAACATTTCAATCACATGTTAACACTGCCCCTTCCTGGCTGCATGTGTGTGTGCACATGTGTTTGCACCATGTGACTGACTGGCGTTCTATTATCAAAAATGTTGCCCTACCTTCTTCATTGTGTGTCCTGGGTCTAGGCTATATCCACAACCCTTGTACGGATAAACAACTGGAAGATAAATAGCGCGAAAAGAAAAGAATATAGGCCGTCGATAATCTGGTTTTGTAAAGATGTGATGCATATGCATTATTTTAACCATTTATATTCAGCATTGTTTATTATATAACACCAAACACCATTTACTTGCTTTGACATCATAATTTATGCATGGAGTTATACAGTATCTGCAGCATTTACAGCTCAGCGCTTGCTGTTAATGGGAAACACTGGGACAGAAACAGCCAAAGAAAGAATGTGGCAAAAAAAAATGGCTGGAGAAAAAAGCTGTGACTGGTATGATTATGACAGTAGCAGTGACAGCAAAACATTAGGGTTTGGGTACTATTCAGAACCTTCTGGCAAATATTGCTCAGAAGTACTTGTCAAATTGCTAGAGTCACCGGTGGCAGGTGGATTGGGTGGGGCGTTCGGCATGGAAACAGGTGCATCCTGTGAGTGACTGAGTAACTCGTTTGCCCTTTTTATCCCCACTTCATTTGGGGTGACAGGTTGCAGCTGTCAGCACTTGTCCGCTCTCCATGGTGCTAATTGACAGTTCATAGTCTGACACTGAGTGGAGGCTGGCACAACAGTTTATTGGGCTCTTCCCAGTCCCTCCCTGCCCAGACTGCCATAATTCACTATTATGCAAGAAGCAGTATATCTGTGGACAGCTTACCTGTATATATTACAGTCATCCAAGCTGATTGATCAGTGACTGTCATGCTTGGCTGGCAGATTTTTAATGTGCGGTTTCTTGATGTCAGGTAAGTTTCACTGTCTGCTCTGCACTTGTGTATGTTAATTTAAAGGTGCAACCTCAGTCATCACATATGGTCTGTCAGGGAAGAAAAATCCATTTGATGATGAACATCAGAATGGTAGGACACTATCAAAGGTCGAACGTTTCTAAAGGCATCTTTTGATCAGGTGCCATTCAGTTCTTTTTATCAAAATGGCATAAAAGTTTAATGTGTTTCCCACTGTGCTAACAATCAACTCTGTGCATGAAAATAAGAAGACTGTAATTTTGTGCAGCTCCCGTCATAGTGCGGCTAACTTTAGATTGTACAAAAAAATATATAAAAAACCCGACATTAGACATTGAGTGTGGTATGCACAATGCTGTCATATATAACTGCCCCAGAATTGAGAAATTTAGCTTCCTTTGTGACAACTTGTTAATCGTACTCCACATATTTTCTGATTACCAAAGCCTTAATAGGGATAGTCAGGCATTAGCTGTGTTCTCCAGGTAATCTAGGTGAAGACTGGTTTACATTAAATTAGTTAATTTAATAATTAGTTTGTTAATTCCAATAAGCACATTCCTTACTCACTATTAATTTGCTAACACTACCTCATCTAAAAAAATACCCATACCTTGTAGCAACTATTGTTCTTTAAATACAAACTTTCATGATTGCATACAGAAAACAAGTGTTTTCTGTTCTGCAGTAGTATTCTTACTAATAGTCTTGAAAGCAGATTACAGAATGTGCAATTAATATATATATATATATATATATATATATATATTTATGATATTTAGATGCAATAGGGAAAATGCATATTTATACAGATAAAAGAATCATGGACATTTTTCTTCCAGCATCTTAAAATATATAAGAAATTATAATAGTTAAATGGGAAGGAATTGTCAAGATAAGGCACATTTCTCCCATCTTCTCCATTTTTGCCCAATTTCCCCCACATATTACACTGCAAACGGCATCTCCCACTGTCTGAAGTGCCTCATTAAAATATAAGGTCCCTTTACAGAGGAATGTTGCGGTCAGCTGCAGTGACAGCTCAGCCGCTGCATGTCCAATGTCCAAGCAGAGGTACAATCTTTAATTGAATACTAGGCCTACTTCCTGGAATGCATCAGTGCTCTCCACTGTGTTTGATTTCATTCCAAAGAACTCATTCTTTAAGATGACATCATGTCAGCTCAAGTCACTTAAAGGCTATTCACCAAATTTCATGTGACGATCGCGGATCCTTGGATGAAAGGCCTCCCCTGAGTACTTACTTGTTACTATGGTACATTAGACTGCTTTTACTGAAGTCTGTTTTTTCTCCTCCACTAGCCCACAGGCAACTCAGATGATATTCACAAGAGAACCGTGTACAACATGCTAACATATAATTACAATGACACAGCAATGGCAGAATCCTCAGAACACCGCATCAGTACCACCCTGCTCACAAACATCCTAATCCTGTGCAATCCTGAGCTGTGCAAATCCTGAACATGACCCGTGAAGGGCAACAAACAGCGAACAGTCAACACTGACAAACCACTAGCACTAAAACCAGTATATACAGTACCAGCTGCTACAGCAAAGAGTCTCAGTCTACACAGCACAAAAAGCTTGATATTAAAAGGTATGTTACATTATTACAACATACAAAATGAACGTGTCTATATGCAATATATGAGACTATGTAGAGAAAATAAATATATTATTTTCAAATATCCCAAAGACTTTTTAAGGGGAGGGATCAAGAGTTGCTCAGCTTTGCAATCAAAATATCAGACTTTTTTGTGGGGGTTAATGCAGTAGTGAGGACTTAAGACTGGCTAAATCTGCAATAAATCTTAAGACATAGAAATGATTATTGCCAGTGATTTGCCATTTTCTTTATCAAAGGTCACTACATCCTGAATTTGAAGCAGCCTTAGTTTGCATCATGCACCAGCTTCATTTTTCAGATGATTCTGATATATCTCCAGACCTCCAGCTCCACCCCCACTTGAATTTCAAACTCACGAAAGTGCTGCCATTTTGCACTACCCGGGTGTCGCTACATATTTTTTGAATAGTTTTACTGGAAATCTCTCTAGGTCTCTCGGGACCTTTCCCTTTCATCTCGGCAGCATGAACACCCACTGGGCCTTCATCCTGTCTCGGGCTGGCTGCGTGATCTCTGATTCCTGATACCACGTCTTCCCCCCGTTGTGTATCGGGGCTGCATTAGCCGTTGAAGTGCAGAGGCTGTCTCCTGTGGTTCTTTTGCCTTCTTCCCTCCTAGTCGCACCCCGCAGCTGTTTCTCCTCTCCTCACAGCTGTGTCATGTGAAATAAGACATCTGTTTTGTCTTTCTGTTGCAATAACGCGGACAATTTATCATCTGGCATTCTTCACACAAAACCCCATAATTACATACTGACACAATCCAACAGTTTACTGAAGTCACTTGTCTCTGATATGGGTGTTGTCCTCTAATGGGAGTAGTTATCAATTGCTTGTATAATTTCTTGATCTCTTACAAAACATGTTTACAGGATAAAGATGCCATTGAATGTTTTAAATGCTCTGCTTCCTACATCATAGCAACACAGAAGCAAGTTCAGTCTAACCTTCTTACTTTACTTTTTTGGGCCCAGATACTCCCATCGCATAGATCACATCTGAGGACCAAATTGTCCCCAAAGTGTGGTAAAACCTGAAATGTCCATACTTTTGGGGACATCTGTTCAGGTCCCCATTTGGATAGCCTCAATTTTATAAAAATCTGTGAATGCAATCAAAAAAACTAAAAATGCTAAAAGTCTTGTATTTGGGTTGGTTACTTATGGTTAAGGTTAGGGCTAGTTTGGGGTTATGGGTGTTGTGATTAGGATTAGGGTTTTTCCCATAGACATGAATGGAAGGTCCCCATTTAGATACCTACGCGAGTCTGTGTATGTGTGTGTGTGCGTGTATGAGCGAGAGAAAGTGTATGTGTGTGTAAGACAGAGAGAAAACAAATTCATATTTATTTACTAGATTTTCCATATGTGTTATGATGGATGCATCTGTACTGAATATGTACAAACAGTCTTCTTCTTGTCATTATTCTGTAAACGATACAGTACAACAAGTATTTACATGGCATTTACATTGCATTAGGTATTATAAGCAATCTAGAGATGATAAAGTATATGGGGGGTGTGGGTAGGTCATTATATGCAGTACTACACCATTTTAAATAAGGACCCTGAGCATCCGTGGATGTTGGTATCCGCAGGGTGTCCTGGAACGAATCCCCTGCGGATACTGAGGGCTGATTGTAACTAGATTTGACTTTGGTGAATTGAATTGAATCGTAATATGGGGTTGGCCGTGGTCACATCCCGGTTAATTCAGGATCGGTTCATTGTAAAACTTTCAGATGTGACTGCTAGTATTAGGCAGTGTTATGGGCTCTTAGCTGTTCTCCATATATTGAGTATTGTATGTAGGAGGTGAAGAGGAATGAGATGGAATGAGGAATGAGGATGTCATCTGGATGTTTAAGAGGGTGGTGTGAAGTCAGCAGAGACAGTAGAAAGAGGATTGTTAACCGGGGGGCCCTTTTTCAGTGGGGGCCACTGGGCTTCAGCCTGGATAAGCCCATGCTTTATAGTGCTCCTGGAAGTCAATCTCTGATTTGAAGCAAATCCCTGATTTGAAGCGAGGTTAAAGTAGAAAGGTGTGAGAGATTGTAAGAGAGTATGTAGGTTGGTAGGAAACATAGAGAAACTCAGGAAACTGCATTTGGTCTTCATGTTTCATCTCTTGGCGTTTCCCATGTCTGTTGGTTAGAAATGAAATGCAAATCCAAGCCTGTTTTAATGAAGTCCTGCTGTTTAATCTATTATTCCCTTTGTCCCGACATTCTGTTCACTATGTTGGATAAAGCTATTCTTTTCACAATTGGTAAATGGTCCAGTGAAATATCCAACCTAATAAATGGTTACAAGTTATTGTATTATGATGGTTTTGCAATTCCAAGTCATTCAAACTGTGAACTTATTAAAATGCTCTATATTCAACTTAAACTTGCTAATCTAAAGAATATTAATATTCAGCATGATATCCAAAGTGAATTAATAAGTTTGAGATAAATTCTGAATATAACTAAATGTAAACTAAATATCTAAATATTAAATATTTCATTTTGTAAATGGGGACACATATTTGAAAAATAGCTGCAGCATATTTGATTATCTAAAACAGCACCAGACATTTTGCATGCAAGAAACATTCTAGTATGACATTAAATGCCAGGTACTGTTACTAAATATCAGACAGGTGAAATAAACAAACCTGAATCCAATTCATGCTGTTTACACCCATCAGTCTGAATATTAATATAAAATATTTGTTAAATGTTTTGTTAGATATTTCATAAAGACTGCATTATATTTATGTCAGAAAGCTATATTATCCACTAATTTGTCCAGATTAAAAGCTAATTTTAGCATTCATTGAAAATGATTGATAGAGAAGTTAAACTTTAAATTCCATTTTAATATTTCAGTGCCCTTCAGAAAATAGAATTTGACTTTATGACACCCTTGGGTGAAGTCATTCAGTAATTATGTTCAGGTACAATTACTTAAACCTCATAAATTCATTTTAAACAGTTCTTGCTTAGCTAACTGATACCATAAATTTGTCATGACTGTTAAAAAAGGCATAAGTCTCAGAATAAACATGATTCATATGACCAATCTAGGAGGTAGGTGGATATAAAAAAGACGGGGGGGGGGGGTCACTTGTTCACCTATGACACTAATAAATGCTTGTTGAATAAGGTAATCACATTTGCACATGGCATACCGAGCAAGTCCATAGCAAGCAAACCTCTTTTTGAGTTGTCCCCAGTTTTCTTGTTTGTTTTTTTCTTGAAGAAAGACTCACTGTGTTTACTTTAATGCAACAACTGATAATGCTTTTGTGATAATAAACCAATTAAAATGTTCAGTCTGTCTAAACATTATATGTTTATTTACAAAAAAAAAAGGTTTAATCTATTGAAAAAACAGAAAATTAAGTGTTACTGTCATTGTCAGAAAATTTCTGTAAAACTTTCTTGAGGGGGCACAAATTCTTAGTAGTTGCTCCGTTACTACTGAAGTATAAATCGTGAACACATATCGTAGCTACTTCAATGATGAAGAAATATGAGATTAGTTGTGTTATTCGTTATTTGTTTCTTCTGTAGTTGCTTCAGCTTTCACAGAGATTTACAGGATTAACAGATATAACAAATTTAGTGACTGCTTTGGATAAAAGACGTGCCATGATTCATTAATGACGAACGAACATGAGGTCAGTATTTCACGTGTTATTCATTATTTGTTCCTTCAGTTGTTCCTTCGCTAGTGCACAACGGTTTACATAATTGTGTAGTAATTGCTTGAGATACATCTGTGACAGTTCTGTAATGATGAAGTAACATTCATGGGCCGGTTTCCCGATAACGCACACTGTTAGCCCGCTAAGAAGACTCTTAAGATATATCTTAGTTAAGTTGTTTACTTTTCTAAGAGTGTTTCCCGAAGTGTCTCTTAGG
>JAODKL010000095.1:20573431-20596278 GCA_026780765.1 Petrocephalus schoutedeni | reverse complement strand
AAAGAATTGATCCCCCCCCCCCCCCCCCCGCCCCTCCAAGAAAAGGACAACCACATAACCTTTTATTACCATTACTGGCGCAGAAATTTGCCAGTATAATATCTATATATCTTTTGGAGTGAGTATTCCCCCGATATGTGTAGCACCTTAGGGGCGCCGAGCAAAGCAGTATTTCACCATACTTTGTGCTTCTAGATGAACTCTTGCGTCTTGAGTCTGCAGCTAATGCACAACAACTGAAAGCAGAAAGCTACGGTCAGTGGGGGCTTTCTTCTTATCATCTTGGGTGATTTCATTTATACAGAACCATACAAAACAAAACTTCCAAATGCTAGTACGAAGGAAATCTAAAACAGAAACTCTCCTCAGATTACTTTACCTCTATGTTGTTTTCAGTCACAAAAGACCAGCTAAACCACATTACACCATAATATCATTTCTGAACAATTAGGGAGCCTTAAACCACGGCTTTGGTAAACATAATTTTCTTATTGGTCCAGGGATGTGACATGGGTTTTATTTCTTTTCATGTACCTGCACAGGTACTTCTGGCAGCCTAATAACAGTTCCATATTACCACATTTTAATATTTTATTAACCACGTTAATATAAAAACCAGTGCAACGCATTAATTATAAATAAGCAGTCATTCTTATCAGGGACTGTATATTTAAGATCACATTGGAACATTATTTAATTCTAAGTGAAATCATTTTCTTCTGAAAAATGTACTGTAACTAGATTCTTTTATTATTTTTTGTTTGATAGCTGTGATATAAGCAGGATAAACCACTTTGGGGTGTACGGTTATACCAAAATAATCAATGACAACTTGATGAAATGTGGCCTAATGAGGGGCAATGTATTATCCTTTACATTCAGGTCACACACTCACTTCTGTTACCATGAAGATCTTTGATCAAGTCATCCTTCCCTCCAAAAAAACAACACTGAATTCCTCTGGTTCTTTGCAGTTAGCCTACAAAGCAAGAAGTTCCATAAATGATGCAGGCAACATTGACACCAAATCCGTCTGGAAAAGAACTATATTATGTTGTGGTGCTGCAACCGTAACCTAAAACTTCAGATTGAAAATTATCATCAATTCTTGTTGTCTTTTTCACAGATTCACCTGCACTTTATGTTAGAAAGTTTCCGTCACCCTGTATACTAAAGTGAATTTATTAACTTGTCTAAAGCCACACATAATCTCGAGAGAAAGAGAAAGAAAAATAGAAAATGAATTGAGTGAGAAATTTTGCACATTATCCAGAAATATATATACCTAAATTATTATTTATCATGTTAAAGTTATGTTACAGTTTGTGGCTTACTGCAAGCACAGTGCCAGCTTCTTGTACATATTTAAAGTGTTAATAAAGCTTTAAAGGACAAATTTCCTGCCTGACGAAAAACAGGACTTGAAAAACAGTTCCTACCCAGGTCAGTATTGAGAAAAGTTGCATAAGCACTACAATCTGGGCTTGTCGACATGCATATCTTATGGGCTGGTCCACCTTAATGGGATTTTTATCCCTATCATCATATGAGAAGTTTTGTTTCATGTTTTTATAATAATTTACATATATATTTTATCAATGACATTTTCCTTTATGTATGTCACTAGATGAGTGGATGGATAGATTATTGTATAGTTCATATA
This sequence comes from Petrocephalus schoutedeni, assembly GCA_026780765.1. Lineage (NCBI taxonomy): Eukaryota > Metazoa > Chordata > Actinopteri > Osteoglossiformes > Mormyridae > Petrocephalus > Petrocephalus schoutedeni. The sequence continues at coordinate 20,594,615 of JAODKL010000095.1, read as the reverse complement.
GTGAGTCATATCCCTGTCCAAACCTGTAAAAATCATGCCTCTGAAACCCTAATACAATCTGCAGCATGAGATATGAGTAAGATTATGGCAAAATTGAAAATTGTTTACAATGCATATGTCATGAATTTGACCTTTCTTAAATACATTTTTTATCTTCACCTTCAGAAGTACTCCAGCTGAATTATTTTTCAGTTGATAGCAGGTCATGTTTCATATACAGCACAATGGAGTACCCTGTATGGAATTAAGAAAAACTAATAAAAAAAAAACATTTAAAAAGTCTGAAAATGTGCAGATAAAAAAAAAAATTCTATTAATGTAATTATGCGAGAATATCTTTGTAAACATGTTTACAAGCAAACATTGCAAATGCACCCTGTTTTCTTTCATTATGTGACAGCTAATACTTTTTTGTAATTAACATATAACATCATACGACAAATGTTTATTGCTTTGGTTTGTTGTTTGTTACTTTTTATCAGTTAACTAATAATGTTATTAGCATTGTTAAATAAGGCCAAGAAAGACTATGGGAAACTATTCCATCAAATATTTATATCATCTGTTTTTGAATAAATGTTTCATATCTGTGCAATTCCATGATCCTCTCTATATATCAGCTTTGTACATCATTTTATGCACATTACATTGGATATTCTACATACGGTTTTACATAACTTTACCCATTTTGTTACTATTCAGATCAAGTTAGTGCATAGTATGTCCTATCTCTGATTCTAGGTATGACATTTTGCAATCTGCCAGTGGAACCTGCTTACTAAGCAATAAATGATTATTCAGTAGTTGTAAATCATTCTATGGTATGTGAAAAATACTACAGTAGAGATAGGGGAGAGCCAAACATTGATCTCAATTTACTACCACTGAGGGAGCACATCTCTCATGAAAACCTAGGGGGAAATCGTGCATTTTGGTACATTTTTTAGCTTGATTGTAGTAAAGACCTGCTATTGATTTGACATCAAAATGATAAAATACAAATAACACTGTACTTCCACTTACTTGGCAGTATTTCCAAAAAGTGTACACAAAGATTATGACTTCACAGATATATCTTTATAACTGTCACAATAAAACAGCATCAAATTAAATGCTGTTTACTATTGGACAACTATATAAGTTGTCTTTGGGTCAACCACATAGACCAAATTGGAGCAAACTGTGATATTTTGGTTTTTTAATCACTTTTTAATTGTTCTCAGCAAGGGTGTGTAAATGCTGGAAATGTATGTAAATACCTGCATCTTCCATCCCAATACTATGCTGATAAGCAAACTGTAGATCGGTCCATAGAAGAACTCACCAGGGCTCTGAGATGGGTCAAGCCTTTCCAGAGTCTTCATTAGCTGTGATGCCAGTGCCACCGCTCTGTAGTCATTTTGTTTCTTCGGTGCGCAGTCTTTGGTACTGGCACTAAACAGGAGGTCTTCCACAGGACTGGGACTCCCTCCAGGCTCAAGCTGAGGATGAAGATGTGTTGAACCACCTCACACAGCTGGTCTGCACAGGCCTTGGTGACTTTGGAGCTGATGCCATCTGGTCCAGCAGCTTCCACTCCCCGGTCTTCCTCAGCTCCCTTCTCACCTGGTCAGTTGAGATGACAAGCCAGGATGGGTAATTGGAGGGTGGTGCCGAGGGAATCACAGGAATAGGTTTTCCAGTGGGGGCAGGAACCAGACTACAAGCTGGGGGTGGGTGAGGGGGGTGATATTTGTAGGAACTGCAAGTCCTACATCTCTGTATGGTCCGTAGACTTGGGTGATATCAATAACTCATTTTGTTTTGTTTTTTTTTGCAGAATAGTGATACACAATGTTTTTCTATGAATTGTGCTAAATGTTAAATCAAAACCAACCAATCTGGTCAAAAGAAAATGCAAAATAGAGTTTCCTTCCTGTCATGTCCCATGTGCACAAGCAGCCTTAATTAGCAATTACACCTGCTTTCGCCTATTTAACTCCAGCAGTCCAAGTGCTTAGTGTAAGGCATCGTCTTGTGTTTTGCAGCATACTGAGTGCATTCTGTCTTCCATCCTGCAATGACTTCCTTTTCCTCCCACGCTCCCAAACTCCATCGCCCAAGCCCCCTTTGGGCCTCCATGGTGCTCTTACCTCCTGTCCACCATGTGCTCGTAAGCCTGACTTCCCCGCAAGCTGACTTCTTCCCTTCCGTGATCCTGACCAAGAGCCCTGTCTGGCAATGCACTGCTTGCTGGTTCCCTGAAATAAAACCCTGATAACTGCATTTGGGTATTTAGAGATTAGAATGATTATTTTTCCAGTGATGAATTGTGACTTAGCAGCTGTTTTACACTTCCAAGAGGGATGCCGATGGAATTCTGTGATGAATTGCCCCCGCTCTTGAATGACTTACATTATGAAATGACACTGTTCCTATACATTTTTAAGTACTGACAACACAACGGGGAAATACCAATAGGAAATGACAATCAGATCAGGGAAATCCCAGCTCATTATTCCTCTAGTTGTGGCTGGTATTAACCAAGTGTCAAAACACTATATGAAGTTCGTCTAGTGTGGACGTACCAGCTAACATTACAATGCAATGTGCAGCAATGTCCAACACTGGTTTTGACTGTATGCACATTGCAATAAAAGCATCAGAGAATTAAGCTGTTTCTTTTAACAAAGCAACTTCATTTCATCAACCTGCAATGCAACTGTAATGCCAACATTTTATTTTAAGAAGCAGCAATTATAGGCCTATATAACAATTGGTTGTTACATAGGTCTATTGTACTACTTACAGGAGATATTGGTTACCTACTAAAGCACTGCCGCATAGAAAAAAGGAACATCGGTTGAACAGATTTTAAATCCATTTATTTTTTTCTCTCATTATCCCGATTGTTGACAAATGACATGCTGTCATTTGGCAATTTTTTTATTTTGTTGTTTGTCACACTGGCACATGGACTATCATATAATGCTTCTGACACTATGAAAATTTGCATTCGCAGTCTGAGAAATTCTGCTGTTTCCCCTTGTTTACAGCTCCATTGTCTTTGAAATGACATTACAAATGTATTACATGTCATTTATATATAAATATGGCTAATCTGCATTGTCAGTTTGGGGTAGATGGGAATAGAGGGGGTCTCTTAAGCACACATATACAAATGTTTCTACAATTATTCTACAAAACATTTTTTGGTAACACTTTACAATAAGGTTCCTTAGTTCATGAGTTGTAACTTATGTACTACTTATTTACTACTGAAGTACAACTCATAAACAAATACAGTAGTAACTACAAAATGAAAAGATGCATTGCGATTCACTAATGATGAACAAACATGAGATTGGTGTTTCATGAAGAAATATAGTGGTTACTTGAGATAAATGAATTGTCATGATTCATTAATGATTAACATGAGATCAATATTTTATTGTATTCATTTATCGTAATTCTTTATTAATTGCCATTTGCACACAGTATGAGTACAGGTACAATGGAAGGTTCTTTTTGACTTCCCCCATCGTGCTCTCAATAGCTCAGGGGTGATGGCACAGGGGAATCACATTATTAATGGAATAACGAGCTAACAGCAAATGGTAATGAAAAATAAAAATTTAATTTAATTTGTAAAGATGAGCCCAGACTGTTTAACATGGCATGTAATCTGCATAGATGGGTTAACTAGGTGTAAAAGCAGGCACCGACTGGCTGAATGTTCTCCCACTTACTTAGATTTCTGCCCACAATCCAAACACATGCACTTTTGATGAATTGAGGGGGTTAAACTTCACAATGGACTGTTTCCGTTACTTTGCAACTCTCATTTTTGAAACATGGTTTTGGCTAACTAGATGAATGAATGGTGTTAGCATTCCATGAGATCAGCAACTGATAGCATTGCCTCCATACATAACTGGCTCAAAGGTTGATGTTCCAGGTTGATGTGAATCACAGTGCATCTTTTCTCTTTCGTAGTCACTATATTTGTTCATGAGTTGTTCTTCAGTAGTAAATAAGTAGTACATGAGTAGTACTCATGAACTAACGAGCCGTATTGCAAAATGTTACCCATTTTTTTATAAATGAGCCCCATGTTTCTCATAAGTGTTTTAAAGTAAATGTCATATCATGATATTTTTGATTATAATCATGATCCGCAATGTCAGGTCAGAGTGGGGCGCAAACACACACCATGACCCCCCTGGGCCAACACTCGGTAGAGTCCCTCCCTCCAAAAATGACAGTCTATCTGCCTCAGTCAGTTGTTATGTGGGTGTCCTGATAACCTGGTACAGCCTGGGTCCTCAGTAATGAGGATCCTGCGAGCTGGATCACGTTCGGGGAATTGCGCCACATGGCCATTGTACTGTAACTGACACTCCCTCATAATGCTGATAAGACTCCCTGAGCAACTGTTTATTCGATACAAAGTCAAACCAGCTATACCCAAGGTCATTCCGAAGGGACACAGTATCAAAGAAGCCCAGTCTTAATCTCAGGTCACTGCATAGCGTCCATGCCTCACAGCCATATAGCAAATTAGAAAACACCAGGATTCTAAAAACTTGGACTTTCGTCTTCTTACAAAGATATCCGGAGTGCCACACACCCCTTTGTAGCAACCGCTTTACCCACCATGCTTTCCCAATCCGTCTACTGACTTCATAGGAAGAGTCACCAGAGACATGAATGTTGTTGCTGAGGTACATGAATCTCTCGACGTGATCAACTTTCTTTCCTGTGCCCAAGAGGTCATTAAAGGCCTGCATCTTGGTTTTTATGCAGGACACTCGCAAGCCAAGACACTCAGACACCTCTCTCAGTCTCTCAAGAGCCCCAATCAGAGCCTCCACTGACAAGTCAAGATCAGTGAATCTTTCTTCGCCAACAGATGCCTCATAGCCACATTTCATGGACCACCTTGGATTAGGACCTGAGTGCTGCCATGACACCTCAGCACCAAACCAGTTCTGATCCTTAACAGCGCTGACCTGGATAGCTCTCTCTTCTTCATCTCTTCCAGGGATGAGGCTTCTGAGGACTTTCTGCCATCATGATGCGTGCTGTCTTCCTGTGGGTGGCAGCAGCACAGCTACTCCCATCTATAGCAGAAAAGAGGCTTCATCGGAGCTGTGTGAAGTTTTTATGGTAGCTGGCCCTCTGGCTAAGGGCATCTGCCAAATGCTGTAAATGTAAAAGTCGTTACACTCAGGGGGAGCTCATCTGGGGTTGGGGTTGAGTCTGGTGCATGGTTGGGTTTTGGAGTCCTCAAAGTGGGTGTAGAAGTTGTTGAAGGCATCAGGAAGAGATGGGTCTCTGGAGCGTTCCACATCATTTCTGGTGTAGTCTGTGATGCTCTTACTTCACATTCCCCAGGGGTCATTGCTGGTGAAGTAATGCTGGATTCTGAAAGTATAAGAGGCTTTGGCTACCTTGATTCACTCTGAGGTTTCTCCATGCTGCTTTGGGTGCTGATGTGTATGCTTGTACTTGCATTTAGCAAACTTTTCCTAAATTTCATATAAAAAATTCATGCATAAAAATGCATATGCACCAAAAAATTTTATTTATCAAACCTGGTGTATGCACATTTCCCCTCTAAAATGTTTGAACTATCTCGTAAATGGCCATACGTGCATGGGCCCGAGATCCTGTCCAGTTGTCACCCACAAATAACCAAAAATGGTCAGTACAAAATAGCTGCATGCTCAAATAATATGCAAATTATGGTTGCAAAGTCCAATGGTAGCAGCTGTAAATAAAAATCCAAGAGGATTGAACAGTGCGAAGTTAGGACATGACAAAATGATACTGAATATTTGGAGGTTTTAGCACATTTATCGCAAAGAGGAAAATGTTTAAAAGTGCTTATTTATTTAGCAGATTGTCATATCCAGCTCGCTCCACCTGTGTGCTCCTTGCCTTTCCTAGGGCGTCGCCCTAAAGTTGCCACGCCAATGTCTTGTCAGTTCTGCCTTTTGTTCCTGCCCCTTATTACCTACCCACAGTTGCCTCATGTTTGATCTTTCGTTACCTCTGTATTTAAGCGTCACTCAGTCCTGTATTTCTTGTCGAGTCATTGTTGCTTGTCCCGCTTCCCAGTTCTATGTTTCTCCCGAATAAACATTCCGTACAAGGTGTTACTTGCATTGAGCTGCATCGTGCCCCCCCCCCCCGCCCCCCACCACAACGTGACACAGATAAATAAATAAATACTTTAAAACATTTTCTAAAAGTACATTCTCTAATGTTTTTTTTTCACACATGTATATCTTGCCCAGCTGTTTCTAGCACTTTCCCACTGTTTTGCACTTTCAGATTATGTGCTAAACTGCTTTTCATTGTCAGAGTACTTGTACTTTGTGCTGTGATAATAAATTTGAAAAGGTGTGTTGTATGGCAACACATCACTGTTGCACTGCAGTAAATTCTGTCAGCTGTACATCCCGAAAAAAGTGGTCAGAAGATAAAGAGAAAATACTTGCTGTGCCTAGGTCGTGTGTGACTGTAACTATCAGGGGCACACCCACATTTTTGCCCTCAAACTTGCATAAGGCATGTATGATAGAGGATTCACTGTTATGTGGTGTTGTGCCAGAGCAGTTGTGAAGTACTGATGTGGTACATGAAAAATGAATGAATCGTAATGTCAATGTCATATTGGCATCACAGATAAATTGCCCATTAATAGAATGAAATGCATTTTGATTGACTAAAGTAGCTTAATTATCACTTGTTTCATTCTCTGCATCTACTGCCATATACTATACTGTTGTGCATTTGATAAATTAACTTTGATGTGCCCTTATCATGATGTCAGTGCAGTCGATTGCCCAGATTACATTTAGAAAACTGGACATTTTTTCACCCACAGCGCAGGGAAACACATGTAATGCAGAACAGACAAAGTACAAAGGCATTACATATAGTGCAAATTAGTAAAAAGTAATCTTGTGGTCCGTGAAAACCCATTCCCTTCTAATCCTTCTGTTTCTGTAGTCACTAGCAAAAATGCTTTTTATAAGCCATGTATGCTACTGTAATGGTTGACAATTCACATTTAGTGCATCTTATGACAATCATAGAATTTTTTATTTCATGGAAAGACATAATACCATACAAAATTATTTTATCAAATGGAAAACTCATAGCCTTTGATTACATACCCCCGAAGTAAGTAAATGTAAGTAAATTGAATAATTATTATTATTATTAACACATATTCCAGTTCACATTTTTTGATTTACTGTTTTTCCACATGAAGGTGCTGGTTGATGGTATAAATCTTTCGCTTGCCCAGAGTCATTTCACTGGTTTACTTGCAGTTCCCTCCTTTAAAATAGTTATCAGCTTTACTAGATATGTCCAAAATGTTTCTGCTCCTGAGTTTCCATAAATATATGGATTTTTTTCCCCACCAAGTATTGTTACGGGATATGGGAAAATACAGGATTTTGCATAAAAGGTTGCGTATTCATGTTTAGTGCATTTTGGTATGCAGGCAACTTTGATACATGAGACCCCAGGTCTTTTTTGGTGGACAGGAGATCTGAGATGGAGATCCGAGAGACGGAGTTGGGGTAGTGGTATGGCTCAGTTTGATCCCCATCGATTTGTGAACATGTGGTCCAGCGTGTCTATTCCTCGGGTGGCAGTGGTGACATGCTGGTGAAACTTCGGGAGAATGTCAGTTAGATTTACATGGTTGAAATCAGCCGCAATCACAAAGACTGCCTCTGGGTGTTTGTTTTGGACCAAGCTAATGGTGTTGTGAAGCTCATTGACTGCATCCTTAGCATTAGCGCTCGGGGGTATGTAAACAGCCATGATTAAAAAAAATCTGGTAGCAGATAATGTGGTTGGCATTTTATTATAATGTCTTGCTGCAGTACTGCAGAACAATGGCAGCTCACAAGAGAGCAGCTTACACACCAATCTTTATGTTCCTATATGCAGAGTCTCCCTCCTTGGGCTTTTCCTGACACGGAATTTAGATCAAGTAGAAGTACTGATCCGTTGAATTGAAACGCTGAACCCAGAATGTTGTTGTTGAGCCAGGTTTCAGTCAGGAGAAGGACATAACAGCTCCACATTTCCCAATCAATGCTCTGTCTTAATTGTAGCAAGTACATTTTATTGTCCAGTTAGCATATGTTGGCTAGGAAGGGAGATGGAATAGCGATCTGGTGTTGTTAGCCTTTAGCTTGGTTAGCAGGCCATCCTGCGTTCCCCTCTTCAGCTTCCAAGTGCACTGCTTCCTCTTTCCTCTGTGCCATTGTCGCCAACTACACCAAGTCGATGCCAATGGGCCATGTGTTCCCATTCTCCCAATCTCTGCTCTCAGAGTCAGAGGCAGTGGAGTGAGCGAGTTGCTTACCTTCAGAAATTGAACTGTTGAACTGTGCTTCTTTAATCTGATTGGACTGGAGGTGTTCATTTTATCCTTTGCAGGGCTAGTTACTCTAAAAGTGCTGTTGATTCTGCTTTGTATGCGATTCACAAACACCTGTTAATGTGAGCCAGAGAAGCCACTGCACTACTGTGTGTCGCTATTTATGAAATGTCAGAACCAGAACACATCAAACAAACCAAATCACAGATTAAAACCAAAGAAGTGAGAGAGAAGAAACTTATTCAAAATTTGAAGGCTATGCTAGTGTAGCAGGACAACTTAGGTGTGACGTCACGATTACTTGCTTACCTTTCCTTTTTAGTCACCGGTATTTTGGATTGGATAATTGGCACATGAGTAAGGGCTCGTGCCTTATAAAAGGGGAATGGTAATGGCCACATCTGTGGGTGCACATGCCATGGGAGTTGGGCTGCGTCGTTTGTTAATGTCACCAGTCTTGTATTCGCAGAAGGGGAACTTGTTTCCATAATTGCTCTAGTGTCTGGAAAGTATGATGCTACTTCTTCGTCCAGTCGCAGTAGTAGGTTTCCTCTGGTGTTCTGGTCCTGTGAATGCGTCTTCAAACCATTGCGCTGGCATTATACTCATCCTGCGCTCCCTCTATCTAATGCCCGATAGGTTTTTGTTTTTCTTCCATATCGATTTTCATAATATTCATCCTTCTGTTTTTTTAGGAGTGGGCCGTCATAGTGCCAACGCTGCTGTTTTGCTTTTGGGGTTTTGTTTTGGGTTTTCTTTTTGTATTTTTGTTTATTTTTGTTGGTTGTCTGCGGGGATCCAGTGGACTGCTTTGGACCGGACAACGCGGAGCTGCTGCATGTTGTCCATGTTCGGCAGCGATTTGTGACACCGATACACGCATTAATGTCACAACGCCTATTTGCGCGTCAAACGGCTGCCTCTGTGTGCGGGTGTGGACTCGCGTAACATGCACTATTGGTGTCTCTTGTTTGTTGGTTTCTTTTGGAGTTTCTGTCTATGTGAAGTTTTCTGTATGACCAAATACCTAAACCTAGGAAGAAACACTAACCAGAATGAGTTTAAGTACATTAACTGTAGGTATCTTTGATTATATATATCGGAACGTTTTGAAAGTTGAAGAATGATCACACCTGTGATGGTAGTGGCATGTATTCTGGATCTGATATGGCAAGTTTCAGGATCTACTATGTACGTATTTATGATTCTCAAATAATATCCACATACTAGATTGAAGGGGCAGTGTTATTGAAAAGAGAGTTTATTATGGGCTATAATGTGTTAGTCTAAAGTAATATCATATATTCAGTGCTAAACTAGTTGCAGGTTCTTAACGTTGCATTAATACGTAAAGCAATGGAAAGTGTTCTAGGAAAATTTTGAAAATAATTCATTTAAATTTGATTTTCTTGGATAGGTATGGTAGGGTATTAGTGTCAACGTGCTATAAATTTTTAAAACAATTTAAACGAATGAAAACACATAATCCACATTTACAAATGTGCAACTTATTTATAGACATGTTGTAAATTCAGAAAATACTTTAGTTAAAATGACAATACCCACGTGTCAATCCAAAAAACGCATGGATAACAAAATAGGGATGCACCAATTTATTAGTGACTGGGCATGGTAAATTTTCTCCATCATTCATGCCGATTGCTGATTGTTGGCCAATCAGTATAAATATGGCCCATTTTATGAGCTGATCAAGTAGTTTTCCATTATTCACTAATGGACTCTTTAAGTACTCTTAAGTCCCTCTGGCTAAGGGCATCTGCCAAATACCGTAAATGTAAATGTTTAACAACTGCATGAGGGTGCAGTGGTTAGCACTGTTGCCTCACACCTCTGAGACCAGGGTTCGAGTCTCTGCCCAGGTTCCTTGTTTGTGGAGTTTGAATGTTCTCCCTGTGCCATTGTGGGGTTTTTCTCCAGTTTCCCCCCCCACAGTCCAAAAACATGCTGAGGCTAATTGACATTGCCAAATTGCCCTGGGTTGTTCCCTGCCTCATGTCTGTAGCTTCAGGGATAGGCTCCAGGCCCCCCCTTGACCTGAAAGGATATGCAGTTTCAGAAAATGGATGGATTTCATCCTAACTAGTGATGGGCAATATGGTTGCAATTATATCCATAATACACATTTCAAAGATATTGTGAAAATCCCAATACAGCACTATATGTATATTTACTTCTGTTTAGCAGACGCTTGTCCAAAGCACCGTACAAGTAAGACGGACAACACATCACAAAAATACATGCTGTCAAGGAAATGACTAGGAAACGTGTGACTAAACGGAGCTTCAAATGTATAGTTACTAGCGTACTGCTTAACACTATTATTATAATGACAGAACAATCTGGCAAGCGCCTATCACCTGATGCCTGCATGTTCAGAGGCTATAACAGCAGTACAACAAAACAGACCAATGTGAAATTAGGTGATTTCAGCCTGCACAACATCTCAGCCCAGTCTGCATATCTCACTTCTTTGTCAATTATCTGTCTCAGTCGATCACAATGTAGTGGTTAGGTCATCATCTAAAAACTTAACTTATCTTTTTTAAACTTGTATCCCAACGCATGAATGGCAGATGAATAGTTAACCGTATTTTACCCATATCGGTTTTGTCATAAGCAAACACTTTGTGGCAAAATCTGTTTAAAGTTCATCCTCACAAACTCCTCTCCATCCATCCATCCATCTTCCAATCACTTTCCAGAAAGTTCAAAATGTAAATTCTAGTTTTAATTCTTTACTATACATTCACTATAGGTTAAGTGGCATAAGAAATATTCCAGGCTACAAGAAATATCCCACTAAAGGAAACATGACCTCAAAAATGGTTTGAAATAGTTTTATTATTGAAATAGATTTTTTATAAATACATACAAGCAACAGTGACCTAAAAATAATAAAAATTAAACACTCTTTAAAGTAAACTATTTCACCTGCACTATTTCTGAGGACAGGAAGATAAGCCACCTAGTTTCAAACTAATTCACCAGCAGAAATTAAAATAAGCTGCGAGCCATTACATTTTGAGAGTGAACTATTACAGTTATGATTTGCAATGTACTGTCAAGTTATAAATACTCCTATATTCAATTAATCGATTACCTCTGGAGTGCAAAAGTATTCCTTCCGTGTTTTTCAGTAGTATTCTTCTAGGTAGCAGAAAGACACAAATTGTCACAGGTACTCTTTAGCACAATGAATCAAAGCTAGGTTATTGTTAAGGATCAATGGTATCAATAGGGTAGCAGTCAGATCAGTGACAGCTGACGAATGGGAAAGCGTTTTCATTATCACGGGATAATTGGGAATGTAGTGCTGCTATTACTTGTACATCATGCAGATTTTTTAAAGATACTGTTGAGGAATATCTTTTTGACAGAGTGAGAACAAATACTACTGATGGTTGTGATACCTTAAACAGAACATTTTACCACACTGTGTGCATGTGATTGGAAGGTCAGTGGTTTGAATCCGGTGGTTAGTCGAGTGTGTTCCGAAGAGGTTAGGCTGCTCGCTGAAACCACGCCCCCTCACCGGATCGCATTCACTAGAATACTGACAGCTGTCATGTTTTGGGATCTAATAGCTGTTAGTATATAACCTGTAGAATCAGTTTATTTGATGCAAGATTTCGGCTTGGCATGTCCGACAACCAAACAGCTATCCTGCTTTTCCCTAATTGTTTGTATCGCTTCCTGCACTGGTCCCGACCCCCCTTTCTCTGTGCGCTCTAGTGTAACGATCTCCCTGTGTCCTCACGAGAGTTCGCCTGTCCCCTCACTCGCCAGGGTAGATTCCTCGGGTTTATGACTCCTGCTTGCGATCCCCACTTGTGCAGTGTTTTATTTTATCGTTTGCACCACGTCTGGGTTCTCTGCTCCTGACCCACATCACATCATCCTGCTTTCTCATTTGTACATTCTTTTGGGTTGAAATGTATGAAAAAATAAGTAAATATACTTCAATTAACACTATTTTAGGCATTTAGGAAATAAAGAACCACAGTAATTAAAAAACATGCAAAAATGTAGTAATTAAAAACATTTTCTCACTAATGCATTTAATGCAGCTTGATATAACATTTTTGTACATTTTCATGGTTATAACTCTTGAAGTTTAAACTTGTCTATAAAATTGTCTATATTGTGTTATGTGCCAATTTTATAAAGTACTTTTACTAAAGTCACTAAAATAACTAATAGCAACTGCAACAGTAATTGTACTGCAGTGGAATCTTCAGTTTACTTCCCTGTCTTATGATTGCATAACCAAATACTGTGTCTCTGAATTTCTCTATTAAATGGGTCAGTGGAGAATACAGGATTACTAAATATGTAAAAAGGGCTAGGCCTTTGCAATAAGAGCAGTGAAAGCAATAGAAGCATGGTAAAATGTAGTCATTGAATGAGATGATTACATTCGTCAACAGCAAAAGCTCTGCTACAATCACGCACCTGTGGATAAGCAGACCCTTAATACAGCAGATGGGAGATTAAAATTCACCCATTCCCCCTCCTCTCTGTGGCACCATGGAAATCCCGCTGGCAGATTCGCAGCACACTGCCACATTCATTCACCTCATATTAAATTACAGCACATTCCTGTTCACCATCTCTACATTCGTCACAGGCTCATTAGTGGTTGTTGGGCTCGGAATGAATTTTCATATACCCCTAGCGGTTCATTCAAAGTCAGAAGTCAGAATCTGTGCTAGGCTTATCAGACCCACCGGGATTCAAATTAAGCAGCTGTAACTCCTATATGTAACCAAAAAAGGGTCATTTCAGGTCATTCTCAATAATTTATTTCATTAGAAAATAAGCAATCAATACAAACTGGAGAAGAACGAGTGAGTCACCCCAACTGAAATAAGAAAATAATATGAAAAATATAAAAATGTAAATAATCACACTGAAGTAAAAGATCATAATCTTTCGGCTTTTCATAAAAACGAAAAAAACATCAATGATTTGCAAGAACTGCATTAGCATACATGTGAAAATGTCATGCCCATAAGATAAAATAAATTGTTTCCCCTCCTTGACAATAAGACCACAACATCTTCTATGATTCTTTAATCTGGGTCTGTAGTCCCAGTACGTTTCCAATGTTAACCCAAGAAGTACAATAGTATATCCTTTCACCCTTTACCCACTGAAAAAAATCCACTTTTGCAGTTAGCAAAGATTTCAATCATGGAAATTGTGTTAGAGGTTAAGTAATTACATTTTAAAATAATTTTACACACTAATTTATAGTTTTATTCAGTACGCCATATGTTATCTGCATCTTAATTTGACAAACACTTATTAAACATATTAAAGCGACATAGACCTTAATGTAAAGAATGAGAATGAGAAGCCAAAAGACTAATATGACTATGAGTACAGTATTATGGTTCCTGGATCAGATAGGTTTCATACATTTTCCCTGTATTGATTTTGTGCATTGTGGCCCTGAAGGCAAAAGTCAATTAAATAATGACTAGTGAAGAGGAACATATGCAGAAGAGCTTATAAATATTAAATGTTCCACGGCGTGATAAAAATCCAATTTCTTATGTACTACAGGGCTTTTTCAATGCCAAGTAACAAGAACTTCAAACTTTGAGGGCGGAGAGCTCAGCAGTTATGTCTATTTATTTTGGTACAGTATAAAGACTCCATACACCCCCGTGATCCTGAATAAGATGATCGGTTTCAGGTAATGGGTGGATGGATATTACCCATATAAATTACCCATAATTTTATGTAATTTAAGTGTATATTAATTAAAGTAGATGTTGATCATTTGGGTTTACTCATTATTGTGGTATTGAAACATGGATTGGATTACATCAGCCTAATCTTTCTGTCATTTGCCTCACTCTAAAATAGCTCTAAAATGTGGTGCTGGAATTTTCACTTTATTGCAAATCACAGGTGCAGGGAGTGTTGTGCAGATCTCAAGATATCAAGAGCTTAGCCCAGAGACCTAATCTATATGAGGGTACACTGCACTGCCTGCTCTCTCTGAAAGTACGATTATTGTAGCATGACTACAGTCTTGGGAAACGCAGCCCTGGACTGTTGTGATGTATGGTATTCTCAAACATGGTCGTTAAAACATCTTAATTAAGGAAATCATTAAAGGTGCATTTGAATTCATTCAAGGCTTCATTCAGCCCTGACTGGCTCAGGTTCATGACATGTCTGTACATCAATTTTCCTCAAAAAAAGGGGGTTGCCTGCTCTGCAAATGAATATGCACCAAGGAACATGGAAGTACCATAGCCACAGAAATCATTCATACTGTCACAAAAACATGAGGCATTTGTGAATTATCAAGAGTGAATTATAAATCATTCTGTAGTGTTTTGTTTAGCCTTAGTACAAAACAAATTTTCTTCAAATTCAGAGAATTGATAATAAAGTGACTGTTATTAATTTTTAAAATGAAACTCATGTAAAGGTTATTTTTATTTTTCAAGCAAAAATGCTGTGGTCCTATAGAATAACATTTAAAAACATTTTGTCCTGCTTCATACCATGTTGCCAAGCGGTAATGTTCCATAACCACTTATACAGCACAGGGTCATGGTGACCATAGAACATATCCCAAAAAACACACTGACAAGTCATCTAACCATATGATTACAGTACTAAAGTCACCTTTCCTTTCACTGTAACATATCTTCTGGCAATCTATAAAAGACACACCTCAGGTCTGCAATTGGACATAAATGGAAAAGTATTTTAAAGAGCATCAGTCTATATTCAATGGGGGTGACAGGGGGAAGCTTGCCCCCCCCCCCCCCCTCCACAACGCTGAGATGCTGAGAAAGGCAATGAAATATCATAATTTTTAATACCATTTTCTCATGATAATGGAATACTTTTCTCAGTATCATGAGAAAATGAACACTGTTTTTCGTGATAGTATCTAGAGATATTTTGAGGCCACATGTTTTAAAAGCACTGTAGCTTCTATACAGTTCACTACAGTACACTGAAAAAGTAAAGATAACATCTGATACATTAACATCACAGCCATTATTTAATTTCTGATCCAGTGGTGAGTGTTTTAATGCTGCTTATATTAATTTCTTTACAATGTTAAGGTCTGAGGAATGCCATTTTCTGCAGTTTTTTCAGTCTTGGTCTTTCACTCTTATCAAAGGTGGGTGGGGGGGCCAAGGTGACATTTCGTCAGGGAGCCCAGAATGTACATCTACAGCCCAGTATATGAAGAGGAGCCAACATGTTCATGAAACCCTTCCAATGCCCTAAAATCTTTTTAAGGAGGAATACGGGGCAGTACCAAAAAAATCTAAGATATTTCTTAATGTGTACATTTTTGTAGTTTGCCTGCATTTAATGGCAAAGTTAACATTCTATCAGTTTTTCCATCCATGAAGCAAAGACAATTAACCGGCAATTCACTGTAGGTAGTGTTCACCCTAAACAGAGCACATAGCCTGTTTTCATTAACTACACAGATGCAACAGCAGATGACACCTGTAATAATGGAAAGAAATTGCAACCCTCAGATATTATGAATATCTCCATAACGTGCTTTGTGTTGTGTTTTGTGTAACCCTACAAAACAAGTATGGTCGCATTATTATTACTGTTGTTATTTATAATAACAAAAAACAAACATTTCTCTTAATATGACATTTTATTTGACTAATTCTGTGCAGACTTAAGAATATTATATTTAAAACAATGTTTAAAACAAGTGTGTTGCTCTGAAAAAAAAACATTTTATTTTTGATTTTCATCATTTCAAGTAAAATTCCAGAATTTTCCTCTGGGACTAATGTAGTGCATCACATTCTTAATCTTAAACAGTAATAGAATACAGATGTCTTGTTTTAGCTTTAGCCGCTGCATTGGCTCCTAAATCTCTCCTTGGAGACACCATAGCTTTGATACATTTCCTAAATTTTGGCACCACCTTACTTAATTAACGTTAAATAACTTCTTGAGTTATTGATTAGTCAAAGTGTGTTAATGGTGGAGTTCAAGTGATTCAAGAACATTTTTTGACACACTTTTACAGACATAATACATTTGCTGACCCAGGATTTTTGTACAGCACCATACTTTTATTTATCCCAATCAGGATTTTTTGTTCATGATTACCATTGTATTTCTTGAATACAGATAAAACACAGATTCATTTTAATACCCTACATTTTTATTGTAACACACAAGAAGACTGGCTTTTGAGAAGACATTGTGCACTGCAGTATGCAAGAATGTAATATTCAAGACCATTATATACTGAAAATCCGAATGCAATAGTGCTTTAAATTAATGCTTCCCATGTCATTTTATTTTCACCTACACAAAAGGTTAAGAGCCTTATACAGAAAAACCATTAGAAGTGAATTGTATGTTTTATCGGTGACCTTTAGGCAATAATTTAATGTGAGAAATTGCAGGTATTTGATATTCGGTAAGATTCAACCCTTCACTACATCAGATCTGGGTAGTAAATTACCAAGTAATTAAACTCACAGGCATGAGAAATATTATATGTACAGAAAAAGTTGGGACAGTATCGAAAATGCAAATAAAAATGCAGTGGTTCAGTGAAATATACCTTCACTTTTATTTCATTGCAGACAGGATGAACCCAAGATATTTCATATTTTGTCTGGTCAATTTCATTTCATTTGTCAATATACATCCTGCAACACATTCTAATACTAATATTTTATGTTAAATGTGGGGGAGTCCAAACGAGTAATTATGAAATGTGAGGGGGACGTGTTTAATGGCGGTGACGCCCATCACGCTCAGCCCCGCCCTCCGTGTTTTTTCCCCCGTTTTGCCCTCAGGCGTGGCTGGATTCGCCGCACCTGTCCCGCGTTGAGCTTTGCCTTGCGTTTCTATCCTCTTGTTAACCCCGCACACCTGCCTTGTGTTTGGTCCCTGATGTGTTTCCCTTTATTAGTCAGTCTCCCCTGTTGGATATTGTCAATGCCTTCTGTGCTTGCTGTCAGTTTTGCTCCCATGTTTCCCCCTATCCTGTGGAATAAACACCCCTTGGGGTTCAATCCCTGCAGCCTGCATTATAGGTCGTTCCTCCCACTGCAAACGTGACAACGCCCATGGTTCGACATGATTTTTTGATCTTATGATGACAAAAGCAATGCGACAAAATTGTAAGAATATTTCAAAAATGTAAAAAGTTTTGCGCAGCAAGCAAATGTAGCAACGTATGTGGTAGGATACATTGGGGCGCTGCCTTGTGAGATGCCTCACTCCTCGCCACAGAATTCAGTTGTCTCGGTGTTAGAGCACTTTTTTTTTCTCTGTGAAAGAATAGTAACATTACAAAGTGATGAAGGCTTTACTGTCCTAAACTCCTTTGGACTGTGTTGCAGGCTTGAAATGACAAAACATGAATTATCTGTGGTCTGCAATTAAATAGTAGTCAAAGGAAATTTCAGAATCACTGCGTTTTTTTTCCCCACATCATCCCAACTTTTTCTGATTTGGGATTGTATATTCATATACACACATAACACACCAAAACATAACATTTCACTAATTTGTTAACTTTAAAAAGCAACATAAAAGTATCTACATGGCTAAATTAAAAAATATAATTTTAATTGTTGCACTTGCCAAATAGCACCCGTTTCAATAAATTCTGAATATACTTTTGAGCGCTTTGTACCTCCACTGCCTGCATGCCCCTGACACACTGAGTTAATCGGTCCACTGGCTGGGAGGCAGTTTGTTTGACAGAGACAGGTTGAGGACATAGTGTGGGAGGAATGAGGCATCTACCTGATAGTAGGAGGATTCCTTCTGGCTATCACAAGCATCTGAGAACCCCTTATGTTTCTCTCTTTCACCAGACACACACAAAGTTTAGTTTACACCCTCATGCCACCCTTGCTGAGGCTTCCAACCAAGAGCTGACGTGAAACTGTTTTGATCTGTAGTGAAAATTGTAAAATAGCAGGCTTATTTTTCACTCAATAAGGGGTAAAAAAAAATCTCACCGTTCACTCTTCATTCTCAGCTTCAGCATGAGACTGTTATTGGGCTCTAATGTGTCATCATGTAAATTATATGAATAGTGAAACTGAAATATGAAAAGGTAACATTGCAAAGAAACTGAAACTGTTAAAATCACCCAGGGCTACAAAGGTTTGTGTGAATAAAGTTGACTAAGTTGATTAAGAAAGCATTACCACTTATTATAATATCTAGAACAGTTCTCATAAGCAGTTACCCCGTCCATCCATCCACCCATCGACCATAACGTGTGACATACTGGACTCCAATGCCACCTGGGTGAAGCTAATAATCACTTCATGAAGCATGTTTTGAAGTCCAGCTGTATAGTTAACCTCCACATGAGATCAGACTTCCCACATCTAGGTTCCTTTATTGGCAAATGACCAGGACAAAAGCACCTTTCATCTGTCAGATGTGAGGGCATCAGCCACTATTGCAGGACATTGGTAAGTTGTTGCTCTGTTTTATGTCCTATTTTTGGCAAGTGTCTTCTAATGGTAGAGTTTATCTGCAGGGAACAAAAAAAATCCTCAAATCCATCCAGCCTTACGTCCGTCCCCCAAATGCTTTACTTTGGTCATGGTTGCTGTGCCCACTAATACTTTGAAATAAATATATTTCCCAATTATTTCTGACTTTTTACATTTTGCTTTTAGAAAGAAATATTGTTCCAACCTCTGTTTGTAAAATCAATTTCTGACCCTTGAGGATACTTTATAAGAATTTGTAACTGAAATTGGCTGATTTCCAAAGGTGAGTTCAAGAATTTCTGTTAAATATAGCTTGCTGTACCTTTAGAACTTTTGGGCTACATGTCACTCTGCCACAGCTGCACTGATGGTGAACACAAGTTATTCAGATTTATTTTATGTTGACCTGCTGGTTTACCTTTATTTTCACGTATCTGGCCATAATTTGACCGAAATAAAGTGATCAGTAATTATGTAGGGAATGCGTTTTTCATTTTTAGTAAATGTATGATTGAAATGATCTTGCATGGCAAACAAATTAAATAAACAGGCATAATTTCTTTCCCTTTAGATCTCTTGGTGTGGGAGCGTAAGGCTATGCTAGTTTTTATACAAAATTTTTGTTCTTAATTGTTGAAGTCTATTGAAGCTGTTTATGTAGAGATTGTGCTTACTTTAAAAAATATTTTTTTTGAGGCCTTGATGTTATTTTCTTGGTATACAAATTAGCTTTCATGAAATACCTTAAATGTGAGAACACCAAATGACCATATACACATATTTTCCCATAATTTGATTTTGACGAAAATATAAAAACATTTATATATTAGAATTAGCTTTAATTATTCAGGACTGCAAAATGATTAGTTCATCATTATTTAAAACAACTAACACATTTGTTATTCATAAAAGGAGGAAAATGTTTTCAAAGAATGTGCATCCTTCTTGGACTTTTTTGCTCGGTCTTAAAGTAGAATTCATGAAAGGTTTGCTTTTCGGCTTCAATAATATAAGAAATTTGACATATTTGACAATGTTTTGAGAGGTTTATAAGATAATAAAAGTAAAAAGGTCTTTACCAACAATTGCACTTAATTCTGGGTTTCATATAATACGGTTTATTTCCTTACACTGCAAAACATGATAAACATAAATCAAAAACATATGCTTAGAATGGTTATGGATGGTTATGTCCATTGTAAGCCCTGAAATTCTGTATCCTGGGGAGACACTTAACCTTAATTACCAACTGCACACCCCTCTTAAGGATGCCAGATAAAAATGCGGTCAGTTTGACATTTGAAAAATTTGATTGCAGGTGCTCTGTCTAGAAAGATATTACCTCTGGTATTTCGGCATTGTCATGAAATAAAATTAACAACAGGAACGTATACTGAGCCAGAACCAGTTTCAGTGGCCTGATGAGAATACCCCATATTGCTCTGTTTTGTGAATAGCTGGCTGAACGCTTTATCAACCCTGGAAAAGGCATCACAAATTATATACTGAACATATATTTTTCTTTCAATTTGGCCTGGCATATCCTGTCCAGGGTGTACCCCAGACTTGTGCCTGGTGCTGCCTGGGTTAAATCCTTGTTGCCTAAATTTATTTCCAATTACATAAAAAGAAATTTGTGTTTTCCTGTCAAGCAGATGCTAAATTAAGTGGAGATTGTTAATATGAATGAAGCTGTGATGCAAATTAGCAACATTAGGTGTGACCAGTGCTTCAAATATGATCCTTGGTACATATCAAACAGTTATCGAATATCGAATATCCCGAATTGGCGGGATATATACGCTGCCTTGGCTGCACTCAGGCCGGAATCAGTTTGAAGTGATTTCGCGACAATCGTCTACAAGGGGTTAAGCTCCAGACAGACCCAACAACTCTGACCATTATAAGAAGTCAGAAGATGGATGGAATTATTTCATCTCTGACCATTTGACAGCAATTAGACATTCCAAAAGAAAAAATAATTTTAGCTAAATTTTAATTTTCGTCAGGACCGGTATGTTACTCTCAAAACCAATTAACCATGAGCACCACAATCTTTGCTGACCTGGAGAGGAAATGGACAGCACTAACCCCACAACACTGCAACAACCCAGAAGTACTGCAGAAGGGTCGTATAATCACAGTATCAACTCAGCGATAATAATAAGTTGTTGTGGCAGTGCAAGCTTTGGAATTTGCTTATGGTACCGTATTTTCCGGCGTATAAGACGACTGGGCGTATAAGACGACCCCCTGACTTTTCCAGTTAAAATATAGATTT
>JAODKL010000095.1:20522535-20541324 GCA_026780765.1 Petrocephalus schoutedeni | reverse complement strand
CCTTCCAGAGGTATGCAGAATTCCTCCTTCTCCCCCCCTCCACACCTTATCTGGGTCTTCTGGGGAGTCATAAAATTCGGAATGCAGGCTTGAGTTTCCTCTAGGGACCCGGCCATAAAATACTGACTCTGGGGCCTGCGTGATCCTACACATGGAATAACCGTGGATGGGACACTAGCTCATCACAGGGCACGCTTACACCCCATTTACTCACACATGCTCACTTATAGGCATTTTGGTAAATACAACTTCAGTTCACTTCACTTCAGCACATTTTTGGTTGGTGGAGGGGGCAACCGGAGCACCCAGAGGAAACCCCTTGATGACACGGGGAGACCATACAAACAGCACACACACGGTGCTAACCACTGTGCTACCATGCTGCCCCCAGTTAAATGCCCCCAGAATATAAAATCCAAAATATATATCAGATTATTCAGCATTTTAATGTTGGTATGCAAGTATAAGTACATGCAAAATTAATGTATCTACATAGTGCACCTGTAGATGCTCTCCCTATTAAAATTTAGCCAAGAGTTCTTATTGGCAGTCCCTGGTAAATGCAAACAGATTTGTTTCCATTAAATACCAAACTTTATTCTGCCTTCGGATTCTTATCTGTTTCTAATGCACACAGAGGAAACTTTGGTATACCAGTAATATGACTGCTTACCTTATGAGTGTCAGGATCAGTCTCTGCCTTGTCTGCCATTTCCCCATTTGGCCAGCAGGTGTTGCTGGCCATTCTCTTTTCCCTGTGTTTCCTTGTGATTTAGCATCCCCCTCTGTTCCTCATGTGTTCCCCTGGGCCACCATATGGCTGAATGGTAAGCGGGCAGCTGAGAGCTGTGCTATTCCGTTGTGAGGTTGAGGCTAGCCAGAGGATGTAAATTAATTCATTAATTAAAGACACATTATTTGAGTGGCCAGCCTGAATGTTGGGGTTTTTGTGAGCCAGTTGTTAATCATGTTATCTTGTATATGTATATTTTTCTGTTGATTGTTTTTGTACCTGGTTCTTAGTTACTCTTACTGTATCTAGTTTTGTAGTAATGTACGGTACCCTTGTTCCTAACATCTCCTAATGTTTGAGTCTGTTAGTGATTGTTAATTACCCTCACCAGATTCATGTTATTCCTAATTCCGAGTATTTGGTTAATTGTCAATGGCCCAAATCTGTTCCATGTCTAGTCTTTGTTACTTCTGAATATATGTGCCTGCCCTTGCCCTGTTCCTCCGATCATGGTGTGTTTTTTGCGCTGTTGGCAGTTTCTCTGTGTTTACCCTATGTCTACCATGTGGTGTTCCCCTTTGCTTCCTTGTCTGTCATATTGTCTGTCTATAATAAAGACAAAAAAGTTACTAGTGCTTGTAAGCTGCCTTCTGGATCATCATTCAGCTTGCCGAATTATTACAATGAGCATCATGAACCACATTCTCCCCTTTAGTCCCTTTATGCTGTCCAATCCACAAGACTGTTCATTTAAAATATTGAAGATAAATGAATCATACCTTCAGGCAGTTATGAAAGTGCCAGGATATATTTGTATATGCCACTAGGAAAAGGGCAGTAATGAATGACTGGCCTTCCTGACAGAATCAGACATTATCCATTCATCTTCTAGCTAACTGTTTGCTTGTGTTGCTTGTGTTATTTTTTCACCATTACGAATTTCAAACGGCAGTGTTGTGCTGTAACATTGGTCACATGGTACAATCCCAGTCAAGTCCTCCGAGTGTCTGAGCGGACATAAAGTGATGTCAGTGTTCCAGCAATTAGTTTCTGAAAAAAAGGGTTGCAGTGGACATTAGAATGCATTCTGGCCCTTTGCCGGATACATCTGTTCGTCTCATATGTTCTACAGCTTTGACTTCATCGCTGTCATTGCCCTTGACTGTTTTAATATGAGTATCTAAGAAACATGAGCTGAGAAGACATTACTTGCGTAAAAGGGAACATTCATGCCTCACTTCTTTTACTATATACTTGCATTTTTGCTTCCTGTTTTTTTTTTGCTCATATTTGCGACACATTTATTAGTATAAAATACTGGCTGTGTCGATATGTATATGGTGTGTAGTTATAGTTCTTTTTTTTATTGAAAAAATTACTAGAAACATGTTGTTTATGCACAATATAAGCCAAACCCCTCTAAGCCAAAACATGCCCCCGCAATGTGAACCTGTTATTCTGAGGTTGTAGGAGCCATTTTTTCAGTCCCTTCATGCAAGGGGAAACTCAGTTTTATAAAAAAAAATCTGTCAATGCAATCAAAAGTCTCAAATAGCCAAAAGTCTTGTATTTTGTTTGGTTACTTATGGTTAAGGCAGGGCCAGCACATGGCACTGGGTGGGTTGCAGTAGTATTCTGCAATAGCCTTGTGCTGCCATCTTGGTGCATTTTCAGTAATGAAGAAGAAATATTTTCGTGTATTCATGGGTAAGTACAAGTATAAGTTTCATTTTTAATATTCATAATTTATTATTATGCATTACGTATTTTCGTTATGTAATAGTGATGTTAAGCTATGACGTTGTTCTTTCCTGCAGTGGTAACATTATAGTGCAAATTTGACTGAGTGAATGTGAATGTGTTTTAAAGGTAAATGGCTGGTCATTTTGGATGAGCTACTTTCATTTAGCTGAAGGGACTGTCAGAATTATTTATTTTTTGCTTCTCTTTTGACGTCTGTGTCTTTTTGATGCCTTCTCATCTTCACACGGCTGTGTCCCATATCCACTGTTGGTGCCCAGTCAATGTTACTTGGCTGCTAGTTGGCCTAACATGAAAAGAAAAGAAGTGCCTTTAGGACATGTTTTTATTTTTAACTAAACACTTTTATGTCAATAGTTTGCCTCTCATAAATTATGTGCCACAAAAAAAACATAAATTGCTTGTATTCACATTAGGTTACATAGTTGCCACAATCATAAACAGAACGAGGATGCATGTTATTGTTAGCATGCTAACAAAACCTAAGCCAATGCTCACCAGCTAACAAAGATGAGTACTGTTATCACTGGAAACAAACGCTTAGAAAAGCTAGTAATTCATATCATTGAGTGATTTCCACAAACTTTGGGGTTTTTAAGGGTCTTTTCACAAAGATCCGCTCTTGAGATGTTGTAATCAAGCACTTTCAAGCTAAATCCTAAATAATCCATTACTCTTTCGCGAATACTGATGTTGTTTATGTTGATAGCTCTTTCAAGGGCAGTTTAGAAATGCATCCTCCTTTTGCTGAGTCCAGAAGGATGGACCTGACGGATCCTTTGCAACCTAACATATCCCAAGATTCATTCCACAGAGGTAAAGTGGAGGTGTTTCTCAATACCAAGACCACAAAGATCGCACTGCATATTGAGTGACACCCAGGCTGAATCCCGGCTAGGTGATAGGAGCGGCAATTCATGAGACAAGAGTAAGGGCGGGAACTAAATAGGAAATTATCCACAGGCCAGACTGTTTCATTTCACAACACCTTCATAGACTGTGTCCTTCGAAAGATGCAGCCCTGAAATTTGGACACAACCCCAATGTGGATGCTACAGTGTGACATCAGGGGTAACCCTCATTTGCTTGGTCAGAAGGCTAGTTTTTGCTGGGGGTGCTTGATTGGCATATGCTGGGCCTGGGTTAAGGTTCGAACTGGGTAGGTGTTAGGGTTCTGTCAGTCATTGAAAAGGAACCCTGGGTTTTACAGTAACTTGTTGTATTATTCTTTAATATACATTGACTGTGTTAGCTGCAGTTTAAGCAACAGAGCAACAAAGAGGTGTCAAAAAATAGTATAGGCACGGAGCCATTTGGAACTACATGTTTCTGATACCCAAAACATAATCTGTTTGTGAAAAGATGCATGCATCTTCGTAACATTAATATTAACGTAACATTACGTTACTAACATAACATTAAAAACAGTATTTTTGGGGTGCCAGGAGCCTATCCAAGAGACAGGGCAGAGGACACGTGGATAAGATGCTGCAAACACTCGCACACTACATACAATTTAAAGCTGTCCATTCACCATCAGCTACGTTTTATGCACTGAGGGAGGAAACACACACACTTGATGGGAAAATAGAATCCCACCCCACACACACAGCCTAAAGCAAGCTTTAAACCCCAACCCTGGAGGTGTGACACTACACTTCTACTGACTTATACACCCACATAACATCTTCTTCTTTTTGGTCAACAAGTAATTTATGTTAGCCCAAGGATTCCTAGTCTATATCAGGTGTCAACAGATATTATGCCTTTGAAACATCAAATGGAATATATTTTGGGCTCCCTAGGCTATGATAATGTTTCTTGGAATGCATAGTAAATTACTAGTAAATTGTATCTTAAATTAGTCTTTTGACCTTTCAAAGTGAATTTTGCATTAACCTGCAATGCAAGTTTTGGTTAGTATATGTTACAATAAAGAGTAATCTTTAAATGCACACACACACCTACCTCTAACCTGTTCCAGCCCGTAATCTAAGGATCCTGTTATATACAATGAAAGTCAATTTATATACAGCATTGCTACCATTGCAATTGCACAGTCATCATTTGAGAAAGTAATGGTGTTAGCTTATACTGCTATACTTATATATACTTTTATATGTAGCAGTTAGCTTATACTTATATATATATATATATATATATATATATACACACACCCATGTTGGAATAAATAGCTTTCCATGCTAGCCTATGCTGGTTAGTGCTGGTTTGGTGCTGGTGTAGCTGGTGGACCTGCAGGGCTGTGCTGGTCTACCTGCACATGATGCTGTTCGACCAGCACCAGAACATGGCATATGCAGGTCATACTTTTTGTTTAAATAATGTCTGAATGCTCTTTTCGGGCTTTGTTTGTGTTGATATTGGCAGACAGCGGTAGTATATAAAGGTTTATGTACAGTTCAGAAAGAAAAAAAGCTCTCAGTTTAAGAAATGGTGCTAGGGTGGAATGTCATGTAAAGAAAGTGTGAAAGTCCATCTGATAATTCCTGAGTGCCTACATTATTGCATATGGCAAATGATGTTAATTATAAACAGTAGCAAGTTAATTAAACGACCAACTAGTGAACTTTAAAAAAAGTTGGCATAAGGCTTAAGCATTAAAAAAAGGACAAGCATCTGTGTGTTTTTCTGCATTATCATATTTGAGAAACTAATGCATACAACTACTTACTGCTCATTGGTGCTTTTCTTTCACAGGAAAAAAATAGTTAATTAGGCCACACAGACTAATTGAGAGTAGTGTTCATTTAATGTATCCAAATACTGGAGTAATGTGGCTTGTAATTATTGTGAGCTCTGTTTTAACTGTTGTAGGATTTATAGTTAGTGTGTACCTTGCGGGGAGGTGGCATCCCATCCTTGGTTATTTTCTGCCTTGTGCCTGTAGCTTCCCCGATAGGCTCCGGACCTCTGCGACCCTGCGTAGGACATGTGGGTGGGTGTAGAAGATGAATGGATGGAAGTTAATTAATTAATTGCGCAAATTTTCCAAAAATATGGAATGGTTGAGGTGCTCCTGAGGTGAGGTTTGGGAACCAAAGCAGTGTATTTTTTAGAAAGCAGAAGAAATGCTTGTTTATTTTTTTATTGTGTTAGTGTTAATTTGCATATGTTCCAATGTTAAATTGTGTTTTTTCTTCTGAACAAATATACATTTACCACCCAGATTAACAACCTTACACATTTTCTTTGCCTGCTGAAGACGTTTGCACAGTACTGTAAATTGCCCTGAAGTGCACTGGCATTTGTCATCTATTAATGCAAATCTTTTTTTTTTCTATCAGTGTTAATTAAAAGACAATTAAATTCTTCAGCTCATTCTTCTTCATTTGTTATTCAAAAGTTACACTGTAGTCTCTCAGTCTTTCATGGTACTTTTTTGTTCAATCGTACAAGCTCAGAGAGTCTAACCTCACCAAAGTACTATGCGGCAAAAGACATAAATAAATTTAAGGTCAAAGGTCACAGGTCCAGGAATTAACAAGTTTTTTTTTGTCTTATCTTAACTGTAATCCCCTCTTTATTTTGCTTGTTAAATGTCACCTGTCCAACAGGAACAGAAATTCCAAATTTTTCCAAAGATTTGCATGCAGTAATGAAGCAGGTCCAATGTTGGGAAAATACAATTCCAGCTATTGTCTACTGTGTGGGTTTTGATGCCTTGCATGTACTGTATCCATCTGTGAATGTTTTTCTTTAGTAAGCTGTTTCAGGAACTGGAGGTACTGAAGGAAGTTTTCGCCGTACTGCAGAAATACATAATTTTTTGACCAGCACATGTGTGTGTGTCACGCACATGATTTCCGGGAGGAAAAAACTGATGTTCATTCAGAGAGGAAAAGAATAGCTGTTGTTACCTTTTTTTTGCGGTTGTAAAAAAACTACAAAATTTCTCCTTACTTACTTGTGATAAAGCTAATTATTTTCACTGGATTCTTGAGGTTTTTGGAATGTGAAAAAGGTGATTGTCATTGTTGACACACCACAACAAAATGTGCCCTCTGACCCAAGTGACACTGCAGTGGGCAACTATTTCAGCTCCCAGGGAGCAGGACCTTGCTCAAGGAACCTCAGTGGCACTTCCAGGTCGAGGACTCAGAGCAGCAACCTTTCAATTACACAGTTATGTCCTTAACCATTACACCACCACTGCTCTATGTGAGGGCTGCACAAAGAGCACTCTTTTCATGTGACTTACAATGCCATTGTGTTTCCCTGCCATTGACACACCAAGAAAGAAGCAAACTCCTAAGCATACAGCCCAGCTCATGTGAATGTCAGGCCAAAAAAGAAAGAAAAAATAAGTGTTCATCATGTTTTTAGTAGCTTAGGAAGTGGAAAAGCACTACATCTTGAAATGAGTCATAAATATAAACTAATAGGTTAGTTAGCAGTCAATCAGTTAGGTTAGCTACTCTGGATTTGGTTTTCTTGTGTTGAATCTGTTTCTGCTTTCTTGGTTTTCTAATTCTGCAATTTTGATTTGTTTGATTAGCATTCTAGTTTTGGGTTAGTTTCTTGGTTCGTCTTTGCTGATCACTGTACCTAATTTTATTCTTTGACCTAGATTTTAGGTAAGTTTCCCAAAAACATAGTTGCTAACAACTTACGTAGCTGGAACCATGCTATTTACGTTGCTAATGGGAGCTTTTGGGAAATGAATCCCTTGGTGATATGAATTGTATCTGGACACTTGAATCCTGCTTAACTGCCTCAGCTACATACTGTATGCTCAGAGTTCAGAGTGTAACTTTATGTCTGGGTGCCCTGTTAATAAATGTATTTATTAGCTATGCCCCATTGACATGAATTACTATACATCTTACAAAAATGGAAAGGCTTCTTTGAAATAATTAATGGATTACTAATTATTTAGTAAGATTCAGCTTATCATCGACACAAAACCACATTAAAGACCTTTAACAGCCATTGCACTTCATAAGGAAATAAATATATACTATTTTTTTTTAATATAATTTGCATGCGACAAATCAGAAATTCCTATTATGGATATTGTTCACTCATTAACACTAACGAAGTAATGAGTTTAAGATGGCCTTTTATAGAAAAAGAAATATATACAACCAAAGTGTTGTATATCTGACACGTCATCCTTTCATGGGCTTAGAAGGCTATTCTGGATGATGTAGTAGAAAATGCTTCAAGGCATGAGACTAAAATTGGCAATTTAAAATACAGCGATGACAACACTATGTGGAGCCAAAGACAGATCTCCAGGTCTTAATAGGATCTTTGGGATGGAAAGCAGTGATTTAGGCACTCATTAGGGACTACTTCCACTGAGCTCAAATATTCCAGCAGCACTAGTGTCTTAGCTGACTCTGATACTGAAGTATTAATGCTGCCTGGATTGTATTGTATTGTATTGTATTACTTATATTGTGTTTATTATTGGACACATTACTTACTAAATTTAATATTAATACAATAATAAATACTGTACATATTTCATTACAACAGTCACAAGAGATCATTAGAATACACAATTATTTATATTATATGTCTCATTCATACCTGTCTTTGGACCAATTGGCATCTGCTAAATGAAAAATATATAAATGGAAATGAATGTATAAACTTGATATGTAAAGAATGGTTCTTTGCCGAATAACTTCAATGGCTTACATAGTTAAATGGGTAGGACTGACAACAATTTGTTTTATTGGCTCCACTTTAAGGATTTATGCAGCTTTTGCATCGCATGTAAAATTGTTTTTCTGGGGGCTTTAAATTATTCTACATTACTGCCATACTCTGATCATTTTTAGGTATTGATTTATAACAGCACCATCAAGAGTTCCAATAAAACAGGCCCCTGGTTTTGAGGAATCTATAGACCATCCTCACCAAATCAATAGATAAATTGTGTGTTAACCACCGATAAGGCTTTGCAGTATATTGCTTTCAGTTTAATTTATGTACAGCTGCTCCATTAGTGAAGCGTTTGAGTGGCTCTCTGGGCATTTCAGTGAGGTCAATACTCAAGGAATCAAATAAGGCTGCTGGCTTCCCAGATGGGGTTTGCATGTATTCTTTATTTAATTCCCATTCAGATGAGAATATGACACTATCAACAGCTGGCTGTGTGACCAAGACATTTTCATCTTCTTTTTTGAAGAAATGTGTTGAAACATTGCAGCTCTCTGATAACACCTGATGCAAGGAAATAACACTTTCTGGAACTGGAATAGCAGACCACTGCGAGCAGATGTGCATTTTTATACCAGCCACCATCTCCCCAAAGCTATTCAACAGTAGCTCACTTTTTTCTGAAAAGGTTTCTAATGGCTGTTTTCCAAACTGTTCGCTTACCTTGGCCTCCTTAGATAATCCTGTGCATGAGAGGATTCGCCTGCCCATTTTTGTAATCCTCCCTCTGCGCTCAAATGCCAGATAGTGGTGAATGAAGTTTTAATAGAACATCAACAGTAATGTTGGCACCCTGCTTTTTCAGACACGCCATAAAGACAGCTTGGCGTCTGTTTGGTGTTATTAATGAAATAAAGACATATGGATTCATTTATTTGCCAATATATAACAATTGTCACCCAATTAACCCAATTTCTAAACCCACTTGTCCTTTGCAGGGTCGTGGGGTCCGGAATTTATCCTGGAAGCAGGTTCTGGGTGCAGGTTCCTACTTCTCGCATTTAATACTTTAGCCATTTTTTCACACAACCAGTTCTCAGATAATTATATTTAAAATAGCTGTTATCTTAAATGAACTATAAAATAAAATACAAAATGTCTTCATGCCAAATTCTACAGTATTTTATGTCCTTTTTTCACTGGATCTTAAAAGGTAGTTTAAGAAAAGCACCAACGTTGCAGATGTATTGCAATACAGTCACCTGCGGATCTGTATTGAATGCATCACTCAGCCCCCCCAAAATCTTTTCACTAGCTAAAACATGCTGCGAAACAGTAAGACTAATGAATAGAAGACATTTTTAACTCTGGAACACCATTAAGGGAGGTATACACAATTTATTTTTTTTCCCAGAAAATGACCAATACTTTGAATAATACTTAACCAATCGATTAATTGATTAAAATAATCAATAGGAGCAACAGCATAATGAAATTACAAAAATTAGAATTAGACATGACCCTGTTTAGACAAGATTTGTTCATTTATCACACCTGAATGTGGTTTTCAGCAATCAGAACTGAATGTGTTTTCAGTCTCAGAGGATCAGGAAATCATAGTTGTGGCTAACATTTTGCAGTCTTAGTAGTTATGATGTGAGTGATAATAAGTTTAGATTAAGTTAATAGAGCGCTTGTAAAAAATAGTAATAATAATAAACATTCTGATGTTTATAAATCAGACCTATAAATATGGTGTTGTGTTACAGAATTCAATATTAATTCATTCACTATTCACTCAGCTTTGTCTATGATCAAATTATGAAAATGTGCTGTGATGTGCCACGCCTAGTGGGGTGGGACAACCCAATTAGTGGACTCACCTGGCCCAAGCGCATAAAGAGCAGATGCCTTCGCTCTGTCGATGCAAAGTATTATTGCCATTCTCATGTGATGTTCTGAGCAGTTTACTCACCCAGTGTCTCGTCTTGTCTTGTCTTGCCCTGCCCTCTCCTGTCCATCTGTCCAACCCTGCCCCCTGTTGGCCATGAACTGGTTGGACTAACCTCCCCGGCTCTCAGCCCCTCTGGCTCTTCAACCCCGACTACCTCCTCTGACTGCTGACTTCAGCCTTGTTTTCCCCCAGTCACTGAATCAGCCTGGTCTCCTGTCCGCTCAGTCTCCTGTCTGCTTTGTCCATACTTTCTGACATGACGTCAGTTTTCATAATATATAATCGCATGTAACGCTGAATTCCCAGGATAGATACACCAACCGATTAATGGCCATAAAGCATATTAAGGGGTTTGGAGAGTGGCTCAGCAGGTTGGGTCTCCCTGCTTATGACTGGAGGGTCACCAGTTTAAATCCCATGCTTGGCAGAATAGTCATATCCCCACTGGGCCTGTAACCTAGAAAAATGGTTTACCCTGTCTAGGCTCACCATGTGCCTTGCTCATGCCTAGGGACAAGATGATCTCCCAGGCCCCAACCTGCCTTTTTGTTGTCAAAAAATCGATAAATTGCAATAGTGACACACCAGTAATTGATGGTGACCTTCCTTTATCTAGTCTTTTAGATAACTTATAAACCTCAAGTTGTCATGACAAGCATGCCAGGTGCGGCACAGGGAAGCAGGACCAGGACTCCAAGTTGCAGGGGTACACATGACAGTTTATTCCAAGCCAAGAAACAAGCAGGGAACAGCACGCTGAGACACATAACGTCAATGACTGGACTGGGGAAACAAACTTAAACGCGGACCTAAATGCACAGGACTAATGACATGAATGAGGAACAGCTGATAAACGGAAGGATTAACACAAGGTTAACAAGGGGGCGTGGCACACAGGAGGATCGGACGGGCAGGACGTGACACAAGTAATACCATATATAAAGAGAAACCCAACAAGGCTGGTACATGTGACCCATACTCATTACAGTTACCTTTTTGTACCTCTGCAGCGTTGCAGCCTGGGCGATCTCTCCAACCGGAAGTATTATGACAGCATCATCATCTAATTCACACCACATCTCAGTACAGGTGTGAGCAGTTTAATGCTGTGTGGGTATATGTCTCAAGAGAACACAGGCCTTTGCAGAAGCTCAGGAATATTGCTGAACTAGCGAGGGCAAATAAAGCATCATTTTATTAACACAACTACATTTATTTCATTATTTGAATTGGCTGTATATTACTTCTGCTATTTTACTACATGAATAACAAACACTGCAATGATGTAAAGCTTGTGGGATCGGGGATCCAGATGCAGAGCAAATGGAAGTCAGAAACATCGAAGTTGAAGATATGAGCTAGTGATGGTAAGCCAAAAAATCTCTCCTGGAGGTGCAGGGAAAAGCAGGTACACGTGCAGTAACCGAGGAGCAGAGACACACTCACAGGAATCAGGCTCAACAGGCAGGGGGATTGGGCACTGCAAGCGCACAGAACACACGGTAGAAAATTTAGGCACTCGGTTGAAACTGATAGACGAACACTCAGTAATTGCGCATGGGTCAATTCGTCACAATGAGTACAGTCAGTATGGGGTTGAGCTTCAACTGTCAGTATTCTAGGGAGACATGGTTGAGATTACAGGCAGCAAATCAGAGTGGAGCATTACAGTTTCCGCCCTGTGCTGGGTAATTCCCTGCCTTGTGCTCGTTGCTTCCAGAATAGGCTGTGGACTCCTGCAACCTTGCACCATGCAAGCAGTTATGTAAACTGCACAGATCGATGGATGGATGACAATATTGGTAAGCTGTAGTAAACAATCATTTTCCTATATCTAATATATGTATCATTTTCAATTATAAATAAAAACTATAAGTAAACTAATAAATTCATTATAACCTTTTTCCGTTTCCGTTGTTTTCTTTTGGTGCATTAATGGTTAATAGGACTATTAATTTGTTTAGTTAACATACACAAAGAGATAAAAAAGACTTTTGATGTGTTTGTTTATACCTAATGAGAGATATGCTCTTCATAGCATCTGTTCATTCCAATTTCACTGCTGAGACTGCTCTCCTAGCAGTTTCCAAAGCTCCCCACTGCTTTACATGCTTTACAGGGGCTTCTTGGGCAATCATGAGATCCTACTCCAGCTCTCTTAACCTGGAGTCAAAGGAATTGCCATGACCAGTAATGAGTCCTCATGAAAGTTCTACTAGGTGGTCCAGTGGAATGTTCTGCATGTTAAAATCTTCCCACAGGAATCAGCAGAATGCTCTTTTTTGGGCCCTGTCATCTCTGTTCTACTCTAATAAAATCTCTTGTCCCCTTTTCCAGAATTGTAACATGTCTTGCCAGCATCTGTTCCTGGATATTAGACCAGCACCTTCAACTTAATCTGTCAAAAAATATTCCAGTCCATCATACTGGAAGTCCACACCACATACACTAATGGTGACATAATTTAAAACTGTCATACATATTTTAACATCAATAATAAAAAGCTTCTCTTCTATTACATATTCCTACTATACAGTATTTGACAAAGGGTGCCCATCAAACCCATTCAACTAATCCAAAAAGGGCTTGTACTCAACCTCATCACGCTCATATATTCTCCATGCATTGGCTACCAGTTGGAGGCCATTAGATGCCACATCAGAACTAAGGAATCAAATCATTTTCACTTATTTTTATTTGTTTTCACTTATTTTTGCTTTAATTTCTGCACTGTGGAATTTCTCCAATTATCCAAGGTAGGATACCTTTCCTATTTCCCCTCTCCACCCCACCCCAACACCTGACAATTGATTGAATTTAGCAAGGCACATTCTGACATTCTCTTATACCAAATGTAGTCACCATTTTCAGCGATTTGCATGTAGGAAAATGAAATGCATTATCCATGTATCTATTGTTTGTTTCTGGAGATTTCTGGGTTAAAGAGCTCTTTATATAAAAATGGCAGGAATGTTTATCTGTTCTTATTTTACCTTATTTTCATCTTCTTCTGTCTAAAAAGGTCAATAAGAGTAAATATTTTAATGTATTATTGCAATATTTGACCCTACAATATATATTAAAGTAAATATGCATGCTTTTTTTATTTATAGTATTCATCTTCTGTTGAACAATCCAGGGTTACGGGGCGATCCTGAAGCCTATTACAGACAGCACAGGGCTCCAAGGCTGGGGAACCTAATGGATGGAATATGACATTTTTTTGCTTGATACCTTAATAATGCATGTAAGAATATAAGCAGACATTCATGCTGTAAGTACGTTTAAGTGATTGTTGTCAAATTTACTTGAGGGATTTCACAGTAGCTTATTTTTCACTGTCTATAGTTATAAAATAATTAACGCAATAATACATCTTAAGCATTCCTTGCAGGAATGACAACCAATAAACTCAGATGGTCCATTGGAAGGAGTATGTCTTTGCGATTTTTAAAATGCATCTCTCCATTACCCTTATTAAGCAAGCCATGGGCAGTCATATTACAGCATCTCAAATCCACGTATCCTTGAGTATTATGGCAGGGCAGGTATTCCATTTTCCTTCTAAATGGGTTCCAAGAAGACAACGATTTGTACCTATCAAGGGAACAGAATTTTCTATCATAACGTATCATTTTATTTTTTGAGTGCATTTTACTCTGAAAGGATGACTCTAAATGAATAAATGAATGAATGAATGACTAGGCCAAGAAGATGCTGTAAGAACATTTATCTGCATGATTTTAGATGTAGTACTAATCAGCACAATAATTAGTACAAGATTTATTTCATAGGGAGACAAGTTATTAATGAATTAATTTATTAATTTTACATTGTTAATGAGACTTCGACTGTCAGCCGAGTTGGTTGTGATCATAGTTGTGTGTGTATAAAACTGTTCCTAAGTAAAAGTTTCCAGTGGTAGCTATGACATTGTTTTCTAGATCTGTGATTTGGCGGAGAAGCCATAAGCTGAGGTGTGTAACTTGTGACAACATTCAGGTCATTCTTGAGGCACAGGGCATCGTCACGACCATTCATTCACAAACAGATGACAAGCCAACAAAATCTGCAGAATAATATGTTGTTATGTAGGTAGTACATGATCCACTTGCCTTTTATTCATAACATTAAAATCCATAAGCATGATATTAATATATTAATATGTTATTATATAGTTATTATACACTTTATTATACACACAGTTCATTTGGTCAGTCAAGCTTGATTACCTCTCAGTCCAATTTGATTAATAGCATTATTTTATGACCATTAAACTGAAACACTTGTTTATGAGACTAAAGCACTTGCTCCGTAAAGACACACGTTTGATTGAGCATATTTTAAATATACATCCCAGCATGTGTTACTGCAAGATATGAGAGAAAGATATGTCATTACCACATTTTATGTGGGGAAAAACCTGACTTTTGAAAGGTGCCTTAAATAATATAGTTTCCTTTAAAAATGTTTACAATGCCATTTTATACACATATGCAACACTTCGGAATCAATATCCTTAGCTCCAGTGCAATATGCGATTGTTGGCGAGTGAAGAGTCATAGACATTAAAAAGAAATACAAAAAAAAACATGGAATTTATTTTAAAGTGAAAATAAGTAGGATCTAAATTTTGATTTTTAGATTTCTTATTCTCAGTTTTTCAGTTCTGATTTCCTGAGCACTAAATAATAATCTTGCAGTAGAATGCGCTGCATAAACTCTAACATTTCTGAACCTGAACTGAAACCTATTAGCTGTGATATAGATTGAAAAATAGCGTGCTTCAGTTTAGCCTTACACGATAAAATTCCAGATAAAATATGTTAACTGTGTGATGTCAAGAAACAAATATATATTTATGTTTTTTGGTCATGTGAGGGTTTATGTAGTACAGTGGTTAGGTTACCCAGTTAAACACATTGTATTATATCTTGGGATTGCATTAATACTATAGACATAACATAAACCTTGTTTTTAAAAATATAAATTTTTAATATTTTATTATAATCTGCAGTTTTAATATTTCAATATTTAATAAACATCTGTTCAATCACTTTATTCAGTATCCATGATCTACTTCCAGTACTGCATGCAACTTCACTGTAGTGATAGGCTTACAAACAGAAATATAAATTTTCTGGAAATACTAAATAGAATACAATAGACAATTCCACAGCATATGTGTCTTACGGTTGACTGTACAGCACTGCCTTGATGTAAAAGGTGTGTTTCTGGCATTCAGGTGCTCTCAAGGGCAACGAGAGCTTCTGTGGATTGATCCGATTCCTTGCAGTACCAGCAGACTGACTGGACACACCTGAGTAACAAAACATGGGGTGCCACAGTGAGCCGAATCAATCTCGCGTGGCCAAGGCAGAGGCATCGATGCCAGGGCCACCACTGACATACATTACACCAATATTGATTGTCTCACGTTGTGCAGAACTCAGAGACATTTACCACATAATGCGATGCAAATGAAAAGCAATAGCATGATCATTAAATGACACTCTGAGTATTCTTAACCAGTGCTTATATGAAATACACAATTATACATTTCAGTCTTAAATGACATGCCTCGAATGAAATGCACATTTACCCCATCCTTGCATTTCTAATAGAAGAACAGTTAACAAAGCAAAGTTGTTCTTTTCTTGAAGAAGATCATGTTCAAGAAGCAAATCACTTATTAAGGACACTTAGCATGAACTGTCACACATTTTTGCCTCAATTTGTTGTACCCCTAAATATTTTGAAAATGAAATATAAAATAATCTTTCATTTACAAATATTATATACAATTATGGATGCCACTTTGGCTACCGACACTACAGTGCAGATTACAGGTAAGTTTTGCTTT
The DNA here is from genome assembly GCA_026780765.1 of Petrocephalus schoutedeni. Taxonomy (NCBI): domain Eukaryota; kingdom Metazoa; phylum Chordata; class Actinopteri; order Osteoglossiformes; family Mormyridae; genus Petrocephalus; species Petrocephalus schoutedeni. Next base: position 20,525,382 of record JAODKL010000095.1, on the reverse strand, counting down.
TGACACGGACCATTTGTGAAGTGAGGGATGATAGTCGGATTCTTTGCATCATGGGGAATCGTGGGCCACTTGGCAGTGCTGGAAGTCTTGCAGGCCTGAGAAACACTCACTGCCCCTCCTCTTGCTCCCACTGAAAGTTCTGCCCTGTCATTTGATAAAACATCATATTAAAGGGTTTGTAAAACTTGTGTAGTCTGTGTATCACGTCAGGGTCTATTTTGGGATGAGTTCTACCCTTGGACTTGCCAAGGCACCGTGGTGCACTGCTGTCCTCTGGCTTCTTCAAGCATGGGAATCCCTTGGTTTTGTTGAAATAGAAATGTTTATCTGTCACAATACGCTTCAGTCCAAGAAAGTCCTGCACTTTGGCCAGCTCCCCACCAGGATCAACAATAAGCCTCTCTCCACTGACAAAGTGTATCTGGGACAGCGGGAAATACTGCATCCAGCTTTCCAGGTGCAATGCATATATCCCAATTCTCAGGGCACTCCACGATGCATCAATCAGACCCAGGGTCCTGTTCTTAAAGGCCAGGACCTCAAAGGTCGGGATCTCTGGTCTCTTGGAGAGAGTCTGCGTGTAGTCGGATATGGCTCTAGTCACAGGGTTGCGGACCACGATGATGAGTTTGGTGTCTTTTGCCATGGAATGGATGCGTTTGGGGACACTGTTAGTCACAAAGTAGCTGGGCGTCTTCTCCATGGTAATCTGGCCCTCCAGAGTCGATGGCATCAGGTCCCTGAAGAGACAAATGATTCCAGCTAAGATCACCAAAGGCAATAAAAAGCAACATTGTTTGAATAATAATTATATTCTGCCTTTCAACTCAGAACACCATAAGGATAATTTCAGTAAAAAAAACCAACAGTTACAATCAAAGGATATAATGTCGTTTCACTGACAGCATTTTCATCAATGAAGAGGCATAAGAGATAAGTAATAAAGCAGTATAAGATTGTATCTGTGTGAGAAAAGAAGCTAGTATTTAGAAATGTCAATGATGAGTTCACAGTATATCACGAGGCATCCTCTGTGGGTGCTCTTATAATTACTTTAAGGGAATCATACTTTCCCTTACCAGCAAGGCTTAATTCCTTCGTGGTCAAATCCTTGCCTTTCATTTATGGAGAAAACAATGTTTTCCCACCGTGTTTTAAAAGGGGTGTAGATGGAAATGTATTTGTTGATCAATTATAACATGCTTTTTCTATTTGCATTTCAATTAACACTACATCTCCCTCAGAAAATGTATTTGAATGAAGAAACCCATCAGTCTTGGTTGGGCTATTTTTAAACTTAAAATAGACATCCTGACAAATGTACTGGCAAGTGTATCTTCTATTATCTAAATGCAAATGAGTAACAGACATGACTCTTTTGAAACCTCAAAACTACCTCTGTATTACACTCCTTTCAAAGGATAACTGTTATTTTGTAGTCATATGTGTCTGGTATGCTGCATTTTTCAGACAAAGGTGACTGGGGAAAAAACAAGTATTTCAATATATTTTCATGAAAGGCTGCACTGAAAGCAACAGTTTGTACTCACATTTTTTTATTCAGTTTTTGTTCTTCTGAACCTTTGATCATTTAAATTCAGGAATGTTTTTGCATAATTCCCTAACATACATCACCCTCAGAAGGCCCCCGCCCACAATAGCACATAATGGAATAGAAGGTAGAAAGGAATTTAATCTATTTCCAATGAGTATACTATTTGTTGTCTAACATTTAGTGTGAAGGGATTGTTTATTTATTTTTTTTATCAGAATGGCCTACCCTGCCATAAACATAAATTCACATGCATGCACACACAAACCACTACCATTCTGACAACAGCTGCTACTCTAAGAGACTGCAGGAAAAAAACAAGAGCTGTGCTTCCATGACAAAAAAATATATGCTGGAAATATTCGAGAGCAACAAACCTAATGGCAAAAATTAGCAAGATGGATGTAAAAGCACACAGCAAATATTGAATGTGTAAATATGCATCACTAATAACCCCCCCCCCCCCCCAAAAAAGGTTTGCTCTATTTTTGGGGGTCAGGAAGAATCTGCTGCCACCACTGTTGAAAAAGTGTGTAAGGGGGACACATCAACAGCATTTCTTCTCATTACACTTCAGGCCTGCACCTTCCTCACTGCAAAAATTAACAGCTAAGAATCCTATTCTCGTTTCTCTTTCCTCAAGTCCTCATTAACTGCCTACTTGGAAGCCAAACGTAAATTCTGGTATTTCAAAGTTCATTGCTTACGAGGACTAAACAATGTAATGGGTCAGTGGTTTCCAAACAACAGGCTTTTTTCCACTATAGGGTGACAAAAGTGGAAAATTCTTTGTGATTTCAGTGAGTCTCTCGAAACTAAATGGCCCTCGATTTGTGTGAGTGTTGAGAGCACTAGTGAGTAAAAATATCATGGCATGGCTTCATCCTGATCCATCCTGACCACAGATTACATTGACGTTTTGTCTACACCTCTGGGGCATTAATGTGTCAAGTGAGCAATTTCTTGGGCCATCCGGGAGCCTGAAGTGCGACTCGAGTATCCTTAGTGAAGGAAATCAGGAATAACAGCAACTGAAGCTGTGCTGGAAAGGCCTGGAGTAAAGCCAGGACTGGCAGTGATGTTGGCATCACTTTGCAAGAAACACTTACGCTGCCTTAAAAACGTGGCATGCCATAGGATGGCACATTGCAGCTTAAAATATCAAATCACCTAGACAAAAATACTCTCAGTATAGAACAAAAGTATACAACCATTTAAAGAAGAACCATCTTTGAGATATAGTGAAGCTGTATAAACATCCATCCATCCATTTTCCAACCCGCTTATCCTGTTCA
>JAODKL010000095.1:20510285-20522435 GCA_026780765.1 Petrocephalus schoutedeni | reverse complement strand
GGAACTGGGCCAGATTCGAACCCTGGTCCCAGAGGTGTGAGGCGACAGTGCTACCCACTGCACCACCGTGCCGCCCCCGCTGTATAAACAAGCAGCATTATAATAACAAAGAAAAAATACAAATGAATAAATTCATCATTCCTGGCTTAGTGGGTAAAGCTATTTTTTTATTTACATTGTATTCCTTCCATCGTTCTTCTATCCACTTAACCTCGTCATGGTCATAGGAGCCTATTTGGTTTAAAATTTTCCATCCAACATTAAAAATTAAAAACTGCACTGAAAGAGGATTCAATACAGAAACAGTTTTTCATAATACACCAGTTTGGTGAAAATAAAACACAAAACTGCCAGTTAAAAATGAATGACAATGCATACCTTTTAATCTGAAATGATCGAACAGAAAGACAGCTGGTTTAAGAGCACTGTGTACTGTTACCTAACTAAATGGCAAAGATCCTGAGATAAACCTAACACTTTATAAATATTGTACATTATGCAACCAGCAGGTGGGAAAAAAAATGCACTTTGAAATCCCTGTTTGCCATATTTCAGTTCTTAGTTCTACAGCTAAATGAAAACAGACAGATTCCTAGTCTGTTAAAAATTGAGCATTTTAAAGACACATAAAGCTTATCACTGCTTCTTCAAATCTACTCAAAGAAAAAAAGAATGAAATGTCTGCACTGAGTATCTTTGAGCTTTGAGACCTTCCATAAATACCAGCTCTCAGGATCCGCATCCTGGCACCGTTTCCAGAGAGAAGGACCAACTGTACATGGATGAGCAGTTACTGTGCGAGCTCCAAGAACTGCTGGGCAAATTTCCTCTTTCTGCCCATATTTCCACATTAGCCACAATGCCTGGGCAATTATTTTATCTAGGACCAGGCAGGTTGCCCAACTCAGCATGCAACCACCTGAGGAGACCTTGTAATATAGATTGAATACAGTTGAAATGAGCATGACTGCTTATTAGACGTTTTGAATTATTATATTTACTGTATATTTACTGTGCTCCCAGCCTTTTCACTGTTTACCTTCCAAACTGAATGTGTTTCACAGGAAAGCTTCAGCAATGGTCATCCTGTCAGAGCGGTGAATGAGGAGTCGTCAGCAGCAGACTTCATCAGATGAGTGATCAGGCTAATTTGTGTCACAGTTCTCCTCACAGACCAGCTGGTGTGAGAATCTCGGTGACTGCTCTGTTGACAGGGTGGACTGTGTTTGCCCAAAACAGCAGTGCTGAAATAAATGCTTGTGCTTCTCCCCTTTGGCTTGCTTACAGTGGGCTCACTGGACTCTTAGTTGGCCATTAAATCTGATGCAAGCATCATCCACCCTCTGGCAAAGCCAAAGGCGGTCCACATTAGCAATGGGCAGGCAGTGTGTTATAATAAAAGTTGTGGTTTTATTAAAAAAAAAAAGTAATCAAAAATTCAGCAGCATAAATACTAACCTTAAAGTTAACAATACTAAAGGGGGTCAAAATCGAGTCGAAATATTTAACATTTATAGTTATACTCATTATATGTTGCATATGATCAGTTTAATTTAGCACACCCTTCTCTTTATTAGCCTCCTCTCTTGTGAAAACCATAATTCTAAATTGGCCTGTTATTATTGTGGAGAAATATTGGCAACGTGATATTTATGAACTGACAGCCGGCAATCTTTCATTTATGATGGTTTTTAAAAATTCTCAGTAGGCATTCTTAATGTAGGATCTTTTTTTCCCTTAAACTCTTATTAGATCATTTTTGCAAATCCCAGTAATGTAAAATTTACATAAAATAAAAATAAAATAACATTTTATTTTCATAAAATAAAAAATACATAAAATAGAAAGCATAAAAAAATTGGAACAAATGTAGAATCTCGGAATTCTGGAGGGACCCTGGAACAGGATAATAGTCGTAATAAGCAGCCTTTTAATGTGGTGTATCGTCCTTGAAGACCAAACTTTCAAGGTTGTTGATTACCGAGCAGAACTGGAACAAAATAGAAGAAACGACAGCAGGATAATTTCTTTCCAAGGCACCCACTCAGATTTTGGGCCTCGTTTCCTCAACATGTCAAATTGTTCCTATGGGGGTTCAGGTTTGCATCAAAATCTTCTCATCCACAAAAATAATTTCCTGAACAGCACTATTTTGTCCCTCCAAGACCAATAAAACGATATAAAATATTCATGCACATACTTTTAATCTTGCTATGCAACACTATTTGCTGCCCTTTTAGAACAAGAGCCCTTGTTTTAAAGCACTAACTCTTAAATAAAGCCCCATCTTCTGTGGCTGAAACTGAAATTAGAGATGGCTGTAGACCAACGTAGTCTTTTCATGAATGTTGATGGGGTTTCAAGGTGATAAGAAAAAGAAAAACATCAAAACCAGACAGACAACTGATGAGGATTTTACACAATTAGTTATATGAAGCTCTGGTGGAAAGCTTTCAGAATTATAAATATAAACTTAATTGTGCAGCCACACCAAGTAAATTAAGGCTTATAAACAGCACTGATGAACATAACATACTGGAGTCCATAGTTTTTATTATTGCTATTATGTTTAAGATTAAGAGCCCTCATTCATTGGCTTTGACCCATTTGCTACAAATTACCCAAGAACACAACAAATAAAAACCTCTGTTAGTTTGACAGTACAGACAGACGAAAGCCTCCACCACGGCAAAGATTGAACATCTGGACATAAACTAGCAAAAGGTAAAACTACATTATCTTTCAGGAGCAGTGAGAAAGATCCAGCCGAAAAATACATCTGTATTTTATTAACAGAGCATTCAAAACATGGGAGCTTAGGTGCACCTAATGAAAATATTTTCATCTATAAAACAGAATATGTATTTTAAGTAACATTCAAATACTGTGACTTAATATGTTCTTAACAGCTTGTTATTCAAAAGCCAAGTTAATACAGATTTTAAAAAGTATAGAATATAATGACCAGCTGATCCTATTTCAGGGTGAGTGAAATTATTTTTTGGGGAGTTTATGTGGTTTAATTCAGTATCGCCAACTAAAATGAATAGATTGTACACATTAACATGACATTTCATCAGTAATTTGGTCCCGAATGTATAAAAAGCTCTTCAGAAAGATGACCATGAAGATCAACAAAAACAAACATTATTATTATTAACTGTTAGCTACACATAATACATGTATTTTCCCAATGCTGTTAATGCCTTTCAAGCATGAGACTGTTTTGCTTGTATGATCACCTATCAGATATTGTAAAAATAAAAATGATGTAAATATCATTAAAATCATCAGCTCATCTTTGCAACCATAATTACATGGCAGATTAATAGTAAAAGCACCAGTATGTTTATGAGCCATGAATTCTCTGAGAGCAAGGTTTCATTGACAATACTGCAAAACCACTAAGAAACGTTGCCTCTGTACAGCCAACATCATGGACACGTCAGACTAAATTTTGCTAAATAAAATGCGTGGGACTAAACCATTGTTGTATAGGCCTATGTGGGTAATGTTACACTTCAGTAATTCTATTTTCATAAAAGCTGCCGAATAGATACATACTATTTCTATATTTTACTTCTTAGAAAATATATATTTTCCACACCTTCGTAATTTAAGTTGCAGTAATGACATATTTAGCCAAAAATCCATGACATTTGACCCGGAGTATGAAAAAAAAATGCAGATTACTCCCTTTAAAAGTAAAGTGGGCTTTTCAAGAACTGGATTCATCATTATGCTTTTATGGGACGCCATAAAGTAAATTGACTCCAAAACCTTGTATTTCAGGTCATTTGCTGTTCAGAGCCAACTCTGAATTGTGCAGCAGTCAGTGTTAATGTGATATTGTCATTTAGACAATGATGTCATAGTGCTGTATATTCAAAAGACTGAGAAAAACAGAAAAATGGAACATTTCCTGTGAATTCTAACTGAGAGGTTAGTGAAAATGCAGCTCCATTACAAAACAGAATTAAGAAATCAATACGAGATGCATGTCTGTGTAGGCAGCTGGGATATTTTTTCACTGTGTTTTGAGAAATGGATAAATTAGCAAAGATATTTCTCATGTTGGAATTATGAACTATCTATCTAACCGTCTTCCATACCAAGGTCAAGGTGATTATGGGACCTCCAGAACTTTACTGGTTGTGTCTGTGGAGATTGTATGATCTCTCCATGTTGTGTCCTGTCCCGAGTGATCTCCTGGTTAATGTCCCAGACTGCCTGGGGTGGATTCCAGGCCTGCCTATGACCCTGTCCAGGATACATGGTTGGGTAATGCCAGGATGGATGGTATTACCTAAGTCTGAGTAGCTGAAGAAGATACATGTGCTGAGCATTCACGAGCATCGTTCTGTATCACATAAATCCATCCATGTGCATTCGCCATACATTTATGCGCTTAAGCTTGACTTTCCAACTTTATCCTACCCATCTTTAATTTCATTTCATGTCACAGTCTTTCAGCATTTCGGATCAGATGTTTCCCCCACCGGTGACTGAAACAAAGGTGCTTCCTAAAAGCACAGCCTCTTGTTGACTTTCTCCAGAAAAGAGGTGTGTTTCAAGCTCAGATTAAAGCGCAAATCCTTTCTTTTTCAAGGTTTTTATTTTTAACAACAAAAAAAGCCAAAAACTTTCTATCACCTTTTCTGTCACTGGTTTGTATGCCCCAGATTTTAAAATGATATATTTGTCTATCCTGTAGGTAATGTATTTGTCCTGAGAAATACTGATAATACTAAAGAAAGTACTTTAATAGAGCTTTAAGCATTTAATTGCATTATAACATCTGTGGTCTTTATTAAATATTTTTAGTGTATGTTTGACCATTGTATATATGTGGTGGTTTTTCTGGATAAATACATGTAGTCCTTGCATAGACATATGTAGGGGCCGTCTCCAAGCCAGGACTCATGCCCCAGTGAACTTCCAGAAATGAAAAGCTTTTTCTTTGAGTGGACTAGGATGCGCTTTCCAGCACAGCTCTCAACTAAGACATCAACAATGAAATATTAAAGTCTGTGGATGGGAAATACTGAAAGCTTACAGAAATAATTGTTTGATTATACTATAAAACAATAACTCTGTCAGATAAACACAGATGAAATAGGATAATATAGTACCTTTCTCATTCATATAAAAAAGGTATTAAGACAAAAAGTATCCATTCCTTCACAAGTCCTGTAAGAACCACTCACTTTGCTCTCACCCACATTGTGTTGTAAAGGGTGTTAAGAGAACATACTGACAAAGTAGAAATAAGTGAAAATGCAGAGCCTTTTTTCCAAGAATGAAAGGTTAAAGCACTGGTGAAGGACAAATCTTTTCAGACTGAGCTGAAACCTTTGGTATTCATGGAATTTGGTAGGGAAGATTAATGAAAAAGGCTATGTAAATCCAAAAAACTATTATAACAAACACATCAAATATTTACATTTTTCACCCTGAGAAAATGGTGAAAGACTATTTGTTTTTAGCTTGTGCTGAAATTTTCTGTATACCGATTTGCATTCTACATAGACAAGAAAGTAATAAAATGTTTTAAAATCCTTTTTGTAGCTTTTACCAGTATGTCTAGCGTGACAAAGCTGCCCTGACGTAAATATCATGCAATAGAAGAAAAATAGTCAGTGTTACTCTGAGTAAATTTGCTAGTGTCAGCTGGGGAGACTAAGACCTGATTTTGTAAACTATCATAATGCATTTCTTTGCTGGAAGTAAGACATATCTTCAGGCACTGATGGATGAGACTGTCGTTTTTCAGTCCCATGCTGTACATTCAACCTTGAAAAGGTTTAATTCAGGCAGCCAATGAAGAGAATGTAAACTTTTATTCACAAGCAACATTGCCATTAGCGCACGCGCGCATGTAAACACACCTTGTAACACCTCAGGAAAAGGAAACAGGTTGATGTGAACAGATTCTGGATCCTTCTACTGATAAATCCTGTTCCATCTACATGCAGTGGGACTGTTTTTTCATTCTAATCGCTATAGTGGAGGAGACAGGCTGCTGTAACAACTATGCTAAAAGACAATAGCTCAGTTTCATAACAGGCACAGAATATTTAAAAAATCCATGTGGATTACAGTACCATTATTATATTGGCTAAATCACGAACACAAGGACATAAGGACATAAAGGAAGTAGATAATGTATTAAATGCTCTGAGAAGTTTTTAACACTATTCACAGTAGAGAAATGTGTTTTTATAAATTTAATATAAATCTACATTTATGACATTCTACACTAATTGTTTTTTTCCCAGACTATTAACTACCACTGGCTTCTCTGTCAGGAAGGTTATAAAATCAGAGGTGAAGTGTTTGATTAGATTTCTCACCCACGTCCACAGACTGCCAAATCACACAGCTTACACTGCTTGTGTACGAATCTGTCCCCATACAAAGCAAACAAGCTTATCTTTTAAAAGAGGGTATGAAATATTAATAAGATGTATTTTATTTTGCAGTTTGTGCAAGGTGCACAGGAATTCTGTGGTTTTCAAATACTCCTTGTAGCTCTCCATGAGAGAAATAGTTTTTTGGGGTCAGAGCACAGGGTCAGCCAGCATCCGGTGGCCCTGGAGCAGTTTGGGTTAAGAGCCATTCTCAAGAGTCTGGTGGTGATATGATTAATCTGCTGCCCATGGGACTTAAACCCGTAACCTTCTGGACATAGCCACAGGTCCCTAACCGGGTGAGCTGCACACTGCCCCATTACTCCAATTTCACTAAATATGTCAGCTTCATAAAGAATAAATAATAATTACTGAAAATTTCAATTTTACTTAAGAGGTAATTGAGTAATTGCTTTTGGCATGATTTAAACTGTGCCGGATTACTGAGTTTAATAAATGTTAATAAATTCTACATCTATACAAATCTAATCCTGTTTTAATTTCCATCTTTGTCTTTGAGTATTCATCACATTTTAACATCCTACTTCCAATCCAGTCATATCCATCCTTCATGTGTGTCTGTGGTTTAATTTTTTATGCTTTCTTTTAGACAAACACAATTCAAGTACATTTACAAACCTTTCATGTTAACGTGTGGTGGTTGTGGATCATTTGAATGGTCTAAGTCCATACATATTATCAACGTTAGCTTACATCACATACATATATCGGACGATACCTTGTTCCCCACAAAAGCTTTTGGGAGTACAGGTGAATAGTTATACAGCTACAAATATTTTTTTCTGATGGAGCAATACTGAAAATTGTTTATTAAATTGTAACACTTTGAATGCCATATCTGCAATAAGCAGTCTTCATTATGGATATGATCAAAACAGCTGAAGATGGAGTCAACACAGGTTTCCCCCTTCAGTCTAAAGACATGCAGTTAGACTAATCAGCATCCCAAAATTGCCCATAGTGGGTCTATGTATCCTACAGTATCATTGACTGGCATCCTGTACAGGCTATAACCCAGCCTTAAATGTGGAAACTTACTTGCGTCGTTGAGAGGTCACTACTGATTCGCTTTAATGTGTCATATCTTTCATGTGTTATGTTATCAGGGTCACCAGCAATGCTGGAACTTTTTATAGTTGCTATTAGGTGTCACCAAAATGCCTCCACTGTATTAAAAGTATTAATGGCTGTTGAGTTCCTTATTGACAAGACTGCCAATGGTCTTTGGAAACCGTATAGTACATCATCCTAATTGGGAACTCTACTCCTTTACACAGTAGTCAGGATGAGTAGCACCATATACCAATTGCCGTAAAGGCCTTTGCTCCATGCAAGCATTAATAATGTAGATCTGGCTATGGGCACAAGCTCTAGAGTCCATACATCACTGTAGTGTATTAAATTGGGAATGTGGCTACCCTACAGGGAGTTTTGACTACACCCTCAGGTAGTGGAAAGGATTTTATTGACTCCTGGTAAGACCAGAGTTGATATATGTGTCCTGTGAAGCAGATTGTCCCCTGTAGCGCTCCGCGCTAGATGCTGCAACACCGTTGGGGATCGATGGCCCTCCTGTTACATTTAGCTACAGGCGAGTGGCATGCATTTGGGCAGCGGTACTCCAAATCGGGAAACAGCCGTGTCACTTTGGGATCTGCTCTCAGCTTTAAAACAGAACAAAAAAGTCAGAACAAAAAAGTCAGCTCTGCTTCACCATTTGGTGTTCATATGCAGGAGCTTGTCACAAGCGACTGCAGCGCTACTCGCACAATTACAGCAGATTGCGGCGTTTTCCCAATGCGTTCTTATGGGAATGCTTTTGCCGTGTGCTTCCGATGCGTAATGTATTGTTGATAGCTAGTCACTCCCGTATTTTTCTGATTGCTTCGTTTGCTTTACAATTGTCATATTAGGAAAAGTAGCATTACAGAATGGGACACTATCTGACACTAGTCTTATGTCCTGCGGTGTGCTGCACCATTACTATACCATACACACAGTTCCACTAAAGGCCAAGATCAGTTTGAATTTTATTCTGTCTGATTTGAATGCAGTGAGGCCTGAAAGGTTACTTTACAAATACAAGGGAAACATTATTTTTTAAGTTTCACTTGCATTTATCTGCCATTTGTGCCACAGTAGCCCTAACATTTGTTCGAACAGTAATTTGAGCAATGTGGTTCAATCAGTTACTTTATAATACTGACGAGCAGGTAATCCATAAGCTAAATGAGCGATGTAAAAAGAAAGACAAAAACATATGTGAGTTACTTTGTGCATCAATTAAATCAGTGTCCACTTATTTCTCATTATATTCTAACAGAGCTCACAATCTCCTCACAAGCTCTCCTGTAGACCACACGGGTGAAGCAGGTGACATTTCTTTCTAACACAAGTAGACGAACACATTCAAACGTACCCTTGCGGAAATTTCGTTTTGGGTATGGGTTTTCTACAGTAACCATGGTTTTACTATGGTACCTCATGGTAATTATGGTAATTATGATTACCCACATTATTACCGTGGTTTACTGATAGCACTTCATGGTAACTGTGGTACTACTATGGATACTTATACCACTGCATGGTACAGTAACTGCAGTGAAACCATGATAAAACCATAGTCATTTTCATCGGTTACCCAAAAAACCATGTAGTAAAACCATGGTTCATTTTCGCAAGGGAAAGGCCAATTATTGCTAGTCCAGTTATGAAATTATTGCATTTTTCATTGCGCAGCGACAGTAACCATTAAAATGTTTATATTGTTATATTAACACACAAAAGCAATACACAGAAGCATGCATGTTGCTGTGTAGAGTGAAGTCAGGTGACAAGCCTCAATCATTTGCTTTGTAGTATAGCATTGTTCCAATAATTGTTTCCTATGCATAAGCAGAGGATAGTCCGTAACAGAAAAAAACAGAATTGTGTGCTCATGACTTTTTGAGTAATCCATACACAATACAAAATTATCTTACTCTTCATGTCTATTTTGTAGAGTGAGGTTGGTAATATTTCAGCAAAGAGCCATTCATTCCAAAACAAATAAATATCAATACATGATTTAGGTAGTTAATATTTTATGCCTAATACTTAATAATGCTATATTATGTGTGATAGCAGCTTATTGGTTACACTGATGGTGACAGAAATCATGTTTGGTGAGTACAATTTTATTGATCTGTTCTCTGGGCACTGGCCTGTTATGAGTGGTAATGAGGTTTTGTTATTTGGGGAAAATGTTTCATTTCCAAAATGTCTGAGGGGCTTTGGTGATTTGCTCTGGCTTTTTCAGTATCTCACCACCAGCCATATTTCTTAACTACCGCCATCCTGCTTTCATCAGCCTCAGATTCATCTCAATTTGCACAGCAGAATAATCCATAGCCAGCAACCTGGGGTACTGGCAGAGTACCATGGTGTTCCTCATTGTTTCTGACAGAGTAATTCCTGCTGCCCTGTCTTACACAAAATCCACATCCATTACTATCACATGGCTTCAAAGACTTCCCAATTTTTTCACTTAAGTATGTGTCTGTTAACAGACGCGAAATGGGGTTTTGCAGTACTGTCCATTATGGGGTCATCTGGTATATATGAGTTATTATTCTTGCCCATGCATCCATACATCTTCCAGCTGCTTATCTGGTACACAGCAAAGCATTTTGCTTGTATTTTGCAAAGTAAGTTATGTGGGTAGAATGAAACAGGTAAAATTGAATTTCGTCACGCACTTCTTAGTCATAATTTCTCATTCAATAATTTCCCTAAAACTTTTCTGTCATAGTATAGTCATACCCCACCTTAAATTGTGAGAGCCCCGTTGTAAGCCAATTTTTGACATAACCCAAAAATAATGCCTTAAAAATGCTTGAGAAGGACTAATAAATAGACATAGTCATTTCCATTGACGTAAATGCACCTTTAATCAATTATAAAAGTCAATGTTCACCTAGTATTCAGAAAAACAAAATAGAAATTACTGTAATAAAATTGACTAATTTAAATATTTTGTACTGTGTTTCATCAAAACAAATTACGTAATTTACATAAGTTTTGTCAAGCCCCTCCAGTAATTCGCTATTGTGTATATCAACTTAATTGGATCATGTTAATTTATGCAAATTCTATTCATTATTTACTTAAAATAATCTAAATTATTACTGACAAGCGACATACTGTAAAGTGGAGGTTGACGTATACAAAAATGATGTATACTGGGGCTCTACTATATTCATTTTCCAAAAATGTTTTTACGCAATATGATTGGTATTAATTTATTCATACCGATGAAGCTCAATTCTCAAATAAAAATTTTTACTGATTTTTTTCCTGATTATAAAGGTAAAAAAGTTATAATAATATGGATGGATATGGATGCTACTCTGTAAATAGGTCTAGGATGGACATTAGACAGATATTAGAGAGTAAGACAGTAAGAGTAAGTATTCGGTAGTCATAGATCAGTATTCTTAAATCCGTACAAAATATGGGAGTACTATATAGTCGCAATAGTATAGGCCAGTCGGAGTGGCCATGTTGAGCCCTGTCCAGCATCTACAATGGGCATGCAAATGTTGGAAATGGGCCACAGAGTAATCAAAGTAGGTCGCCTTGTCTGATGGATCCCTTTTCTGTTGCATCATGTGGACGGCTGGGTACATATCGAACATCTGTGGGATACATTGGACCGACAAGTCCATTCCACGGCTATGTAACTCCATACCCAACAGATCTCCAGGCACTGTACCGTGGCACATAATTCACATCTTCATCATCAAAATTATCTGCCATTTGTGCAACAGTAGTGCATACGTTTGTTCGTACCATAAGGGCAAGCCTTTGTAAACATCCCACATCAAGGAGTACTGGCAGCCCAATACCCTGTCAGCTGTTCATGGCCTTTCCCTCCTCAAATCACAATCAGTTGGTACTCACCACGGCTGACCATGAGCACCCCACAAGCCTTGCCAATTCGGAGATGCTCTGGCCCAGTCGCCAGGGCATAATGACTTGGCCCTTCTCATAGTCACTCAGATCTTAATCTCTGCCGATTTCTTAACATACCGACTACAAGTACCAAATGTTAGCTTACCATCTAATACATTCCAGACATTAACAAGCACCTATTGTTTACATAACTTGCTTTACATAAATATATGTCTGTGTGTGGTCATCCATCCATTTTCCTGCCTTATCCATTTCGGGTTGCGGGGGGTCCAGAGCCTATCCCGGAAGCTAGGGGCACGAGGCAGGAAACAACCCAGGATGGGGGGCCAGCCCATCGCAGGGCACACTCACACTTATGGGCAATCTAGTAAATCCAATTAGCCTCAGCATGTTTTTGGACTATGGGGGGAAGCTGGAGCACCCGGAGGAAACCCCATGACGACATGGAGAGAACATGCAAACGCCACACACATGCAACCAGGAAGGGATTCAAAGCCCAGTCCCAGAGGTGTGAGGCAACAGTGCTAACCACTGCACCACCATGCCACCCCATGTATGATTGTGTATATATTATATATTTTACTATTATTTTGTCCTTGTGGGGATTCTTTTTCGGTCTGTGAATGCAGTCAAATGTAAATATATATATGCATTTAGGCATGTTGACATGGTCAAGACGAACCGCTGCTGTTCAAACCGAGCTTCAGAATGGGGAAGAAAGGTGATTTAAGTGACTTTGAACGTGGCATGGTTGTTGGTGCCAGAC
>JAODKL010000095.1:20454903-20498558 GCA_026780765.1 Petrocephalus schoutedeni | reverse complement strand
GTGTATTGTCCGGCATTCGTGGTTCCCTGGTTTACTTAATAAACGCCCTACAAAGGGTTTACCGTGCAGCCTGCAATGTGGGTCGTTCCTCCCGCCGTACTCGTAACACATATACATCATCATGAAAAAAAATGCAGATTTTTGAGCTTTTTTTGCTTTCTGAACAAATAAATAGCTTTGGCATTTTTAAATATAAAATACAGTATACTTCTACAACTGTGGAGTTACCCGTTTTGTTGCTGGGAAGAAAAATCATTATCGTGTCATGATCTCTGAGCACCTCAGAGGCTGCCTTTAAAACCCTTGCTTCATTAACTGTTGATGATAAATTGCAGGATTGATGCAAGGCACACACTCTACTAGTGTGAGCAGCCTGGGGTTGGGTGACTATGCTGCCGTGCCTCCACATCAGCGTGACTTTAATCTGAAATGGATCCTCGTGGTGAGATGCCAAATTATATTTGGCAGTGACTGCAACATTTTGTGGAGCACACACCGCAGAAACAGCCTCAGCTCTCGGCAGAAAGGTATTAAAGCTTTGCACAGCAGACATTTTTTACTATAGCTACTTGAAAATTATTCGCAATTTTTTTGTTTACTGATGAGAACAACACAATCTTTACAAGAGCAACAACAATAACAACAACAATTGGCGTTTCAAACAGCCAAGCTGAATGACATTATCGGTTTATTAAATCATGTACATTCCCGAAGCAGAAAGGCATTTTTATAACAGTTTGACATTTGGAAAAGACTGAGTAAATATCCAGGGCCATGGTTATAATATTGTATGCATATCATGCTGTAATGAGCAGCTGGTCAGACCACCTCTCCTTCTACATCATACTGTGCTCTGTGCTCTTCAAAAGCAGAAACTTTGGTAGAAACACAAAGAGTGCCCGTGTTACAAGATGTCTGCCTTTACCAGGCATTCCCTTCTCGGGCACCACTGCCGTCAGGCTAATGTGGAGGATGGCCACAGGCTTGCTTGAGACACCTGTCAGGATTGAACGGTGGTGATAAATACCTGGCAAGTGCAGCTGCACTGCAGGCACAGGAGATGTGCCCTGAGGATGCCCAGAACCTATGCTTGGTCTAATTATACAAACATTGGCCACTAACGCCATTATAAGCATAGTGCCAGAGAAAAGTTTGGACATGCCAAGCTGACTACAAAGGAGAGTGATAGTGGGATAGGGATCACATGACCTGGCCACCTGACCTAAACACAGTAGATATGGTTTTGGAGGAATTTGACCACAGAGCGTAGAAAAAGTGGCCAATGAGTGCTCAGCATATGTGTGGGACCTCCTTCAGGACAGCTGGAAAAGCATCTCAGGGGGCCACCTCATGAACCTGGCAAAGAAGAGAATGTAGCAGAGGCACAGATGGCAGGGGGATGGGTGGGACACGTCCCCCCCAGTTACAAAGAGACGCTGATCATGCCTGGATAAGCATAAAAGTTACTTACAAGCTTACTGTTTGCTCCCCCCATTTCAAAAATATCTCCTGCGCCACTGGAATATAGGGCCAGTCAGTCACCAATTTTTTTTATATACTTTTATGGTTAGTGCATAATTCCATATATGTTATTTTATAGTATTGATGTCTTGCAAGCCACGGCTCTGGTGAAGAGCAGTCACCCATTGCTCCACTGAAGGTAAGCATGAAGCCTACGATCACTTGCATTTTCTCCACTCAGTTTTCCAGCAGGATTTAGCTTCTCCTACCTTGTCACCCCGCGAGGAAACCAGACCAGTCTGTCACATGCCTTCTCATTCTCCTTCGACACGCAAGTTCCGATTTAAACCATAACATTCACAATCTTTCTGTTGCAGCTGTCATTCCAGCTAATCAAACCTTTAAAACCCAATTAATTAATTAGGTGCAGGAAAAAACTGACAGTGATATTGATATCTCTTGAAACCTCTCACTTTAATCAGTGCAAGAACAAATTAAATGCCCATAAAATACATGAAATAGGTTTTTGCAGAGGCATTAACTTTAACTTTAATATACATCAGAAATTTGCAATTTATACCATGATTTGATTTGATTAATCGATTACTCAATTACATTGATTACCTAAATTCAAACCTTTTTTTTACTGCACTAACTTCCCTGAAGGAAAATTACACATATGACCAGAGGAACTTAATTACACATTATTCACGGAATACAAAGAAAGTATAATGTTTTAATGTCCATATCATTTATTTTATTTATATTTAAATGTTTATGTTGTACTTTTCTCATTTGCTCTGTGATAAACATTTTCCAGGACTGAAGATGAATATGCATACAAATGGCACTAATAATATATTCCTTGGTAGGCCCCATCACCCCCTCCTCATTCTACAAGGAATAACAAACTATCAGTCATTCTATACAGTCCACTTTAATGTCCTGAATAATAGTCAAATTTAGTAAGCCACCTTGCTTCTCCATGACCCTCCTAAGCCTGTTGTCCATTGAACTGGTCAAGTTTTTGATTTGATCATGTTCTATATTAGCTGAGGCAGCTAGGATCACCTTCCAGATTCTGCTCTAAGTTGTGTACTGCTTGCTACCTTGGTAAATCTCACACTCCACTAAGATCCAGTAGTTCTCAATGGGTGTTAAGTCAGGTGATGTAGGGAGCCAGGTCATAATTCAATCACTTCTTAAGCCTTTCTTGACCAATCTATGGAATATTTTGTTGCATGGGAAGGGCCATTGTCTTGCATGAATTTTTATACCATTTGGAAGTCTGAAAGGTCAGACAAGATCATCACTGATAACTGAGGCCCACACCATCACTTCTCCACCACCTTGTTGGTGCTTGGAGAAGGTGTCCAACCACTGGCCCATCCATTTGCTTCATCAAGAGTCACTCTGATCTCATCTGTGCACAAAACCTTTATAATATCAGTCTTGAGATGTGTCCATACCCATTCTTAATGTTTTAGCTTGTGTGCCTTATTGAGTGGAGGTCACATTTCAGCCATTGTGACTTAGCACTGTACTTCTGGAGAGTCCATTCAGACTGTATATTTATAAAATGATGGCCCTTGATTGTCCTCTTTAATTTGACACAGATCTTTGGCAGTTAATTTGTGTCTTATTCTCTCTAAACACTTCTTCTTTCCTCTTTGGCTGTTGACCACAAAACACCTTACTGTATGGTAATCACTTTTTAAAGGTTTAGTCATTTTGATTGCATTGCATCCCTCTGACTGGCACTTTACTATTTTGTCTTTTTCTGCTCACTGCAAGGTATTTTTTTGGCCCATCTTAGACCAAATACTGAATATGCTCTGTTTTTAATCAGCTCATTCTTAACTAGAGATTAATTTGGACTGAAAATATTGTTCAGAGGATACAAATAAAATACACCCTTGCCTAATAATTCTGTACACAGTGTATATGTTCAGTTTGGTTGGTAAAATACTTGGGTCTGTAAATATTTTTTCCTAAAGCAAATTTATGCAGAGTAGTGTGGGGCACAATGTGATGTTTAAACCAAAGTGCCCATCAAACACTATCTCAGTACTAGTAAACTCATTAAAACCACTGTGGTGAGTCACAACAAATATAGCACCACATCGTTAAAGTCTGGTAACTGAACAATAAATAAGTGCATTTTGGTTTATATTTCTGATGGTGATTTTCTAATGTATTTAAGTGTTCAGCAGAAGGTACTTTTTCATGCTACCTCAAGTGAGCTATTTCTGCAAATTAAGCAAGTCATTCTAAAAAGCCATGTTGGAAACCATTTTTTTTAAACTGCTGATTTGGCTCTGTGGAAGCTCTCCTATCGAAAGAATACGCCTGCATGGAGCAGGCTGAACCCCTCAAAGGACAAAGAGCACAAATGCAACAGAGGTTGACCTGTAAGTATGTTAATACTGAAATGCAATTCCAAAATATCTGAGCACAGCTGTTCCTGAAATTCCAAAGGACCAGTAGCTGGCTTCCTTCTAATCGTGTATAAAGTTTGAGCCAAAATATATACTTTTTTGGGGCTGTAATTTATTCTTTAATAGGGCTTTGATTCTACCGAGCCTGAATTACATTTAAAATAATGCAATGCATATATATTAGGTGGTTATAAATTAAACATTTCAAAGACAGGTCTTCTACAGCTTGTTTGATCTGAAAACAATTATATTTGACTTTCACAATGTTCGTTAAAGCAACGTAAGTTTGACTTTCTATTTTTGTTCTTCTGGTTATTGTTAACACCCCATAACCATCACTCAAAACGTGAGTCCCGGGATTACTCTTCTTCATGACCAGGTTTCAAAGTTTCCCTGGCACTTTCTCCCTGAGTCAAGTCTTACTAGTGCCAGTTGGGACCCATATGAAACCCTAGGCCAGGGGGTGTTGGCAAGAATTGCTAAGTTGGTGCCCTATGTCACCTAGAAGGTGGTCCAGCACTGAGTCGCAAGCCAGTTCTTCCTATTTGGGCATTAGAGACAGCTACTTGGGCTGCCCCCTCGCAAAACTCACACATTGCCCTTTGTAAGGGAGTAGTCCTGGTCCCATGTCTTTATTGCATACGAGCCAGGGGAAATAGGCTTCACTTATTCATGCTGGTGTTTTAGTTGTTAAGGAACATGAATCTTCTTCACAGCAGGGGCTTAAAGTAAAAGCTGAAACTCACAGAAGTCCTCGGGTGTCTCATTTTTACAGATACTCTCCCTTCCACAATATGAGCAAAGGCCCCCAGGAGATAAAAGCTAAACAAGTATGGTCTCAAGTAAGTATGCGATGGAGTAATGAAAATGCTTGTCAAAATATATGCCAGTAAAGCATTTATAAGGACTCTCTGTGAGCATAAGTATGTCTAAATATGTTTTCACCTTTTCAGTAAGTGAGGGAAAGCAAGAAAAGTGTAATGCTATCTTTGTGATAGAGCAGATCTTTTTTCCAGTATGCATCCATATGCGAGTACAGCAAAGTGCACTGCGGTGGAATCAGCTTAACTGAAATATAATTCACACCATAGATTTTCTTGTTCACTTTAGAAGCCCACCTGGGAAAAACAACACTCTGGGACTGAAAAGTAAGGTTGTTGGCTGACCCCTGACAATTTCATTGTAAAAATATAAGCTGTAATTTTCATGTGTAAAACAGCCTCAGTCTATGTGGGATGATTAAAATGTATCCTCTTTCCTTTTGAAAGGTACTATTACTCACGATAGGCAGACAGTTGAGGCACTAGAAAGAAAGTCCATGCTTGTCCTCTTGTTAGTTCCGACATTTCATAGAATAAAGGCGCACCGAGTTTGAAGCATCTTCTTTATTTATATTTCGTTTGGAAGATCAAAGGCTTTCTTTGTATTGTACTTGAACAAAAAGGCAACAAGAATAATTTGATATCCATTTAAATGATTGAAAAAGCAACTACTAAATCTGTTGTTCAGTTACTAAATATATCAAATTCACCCTTCATATGCACTTAATCGAATATAAAATACATTGCAGCTCAGTCCATTGCCTTATTTCTTAGTTTCACATGACACAATATTGACACCATTCCACTTCTAATCCAAACAACAATTAAGCTCAAAAACAGAAACCGACAACCATAAGAAAAGTAATGGGGAACAGGGGTGTTCATAATTAGAAAAGAAAAAATACTTCAGTATATACCTATTTAGCCATGGACATATACATCATTGCTGTGAGTTCATGAAATCAGCTGTCACTGCTGCTTAAATAAAATTTATTTCCATGATCTTGAATTTTCCCCATGATGTGTTTCTACAGGGACCCATTGTCTCTGATTAAATGCATTTATGTCAATGTATCTTTGATGAAATGTTCTGCATCCATCTATTTACATGTGTTCACTAATGTTCCGCATGTTTTTATTATTTTTGGTGCAAACACAAAGTGAGGTAGAAGGTGTTTGTAAGAGTGTTTGCTTATTAATATCGCGCTCTGAAACTAATTTGTGAAATAAAATATTACCACCTCAAAGTATTTTCATTAAGGTAAAGAACAAAAGCTTGAAATAAAATTGCATATTTTTATAGAAGCAATGTGCTGATGTTCTGTTTCACTTTCATCAGAAACGTCTAACACACCACCCACAAGAATCTAAATGGGCAGTGAATTGAGTGACATTGCAGGTTCTGATTGGTGGACGAGACACAGAGATGACAGAGGACATTTGAGAAATGGAAGATTCTCATCATCCTCTTCTGGCTGTTTATTTCCTTCTGGTGATTCAGATGGGCAATCTGCTATGCTTGTGTCTTCATCAAAGGAAAAGAATGGAATAACAGAACCATCTTCAAAACAAGGGATATGGAAATCTAAAGATGGAAATACAGAACGGTCAGTGTCAACAAAGCAAAGCGATGGCAGGCAGTCAGCTGCCAAAATAATCAAAATGGCTCTAGGCCTAGAAGATCTGCGGTCACTCAAATTCATTACATTCAGGATTTTAGTTCTTCAAACCTCCAGTAAAACAGATTATACTGAACGTGACCAACTTGAAGTAAAGGTGTATGCCTCAGTATTCAAAGTCTCTCGATTTAGATGAAATTACATATATATCTAGGTTTGTCAACATCAAGCAGAATTTATAAATAAAAGAATAATAAACTGATACTCTGTGGAGAACAGACAGTGAACAGCAAATTTTACCCAACACCATGCCCCTGGAATCATATCACAAACTTTCTAGACTTTTTACATAATGGTGACATAAAACCTGTTTGATGTGAAAGAGACGAAGCTTACTACTCTTAAATTTGCACGGCATAAACGGGTAGAGGTATTGCTTCTTAAGTACAAACGTAGCATTCACATTATGTGTGACAAATGTACGTTCAGAAGATGCTGTATCTTCAGGCACCAATGAACATACTGTATAAGCCCACAAAATATGCCATAAAAATTTGTGTAGCATGTCATGAAAAATGTAGCTGTGTGTGGAATATGCAGGTCTTTCCTGGAAAACCATCTGGGCAAGCATCTGAGTGCAATTAAGAGACGTACAATGCACAAGGTCATAACATAACAGAATGTAAGGTAACATAGCGTAACATGAAACGTTGGCACGTGCTACCATTCCCAACCTGAGCTGCAAAAGAGGTGCTATGCTGGAAACAGAGAAGATAAATAAGCCAAACCTGTACAATCAGCATCTAAAGAAGCCGATTAACTTTGCGAATCCCACAAAATACCCTTTCTCTGAGAGCAATGCAGTCACATTGCACTAGCCCAAAACAAGAATGCTCTGCAGTGGACACAGCGGCAGAAAAGCCACAAATCATTCTGGCCTACAATTCCACCAAAGGAGAGGCCAACATCTTTAATAAGGTGACAGCAAAATACAGCCTCTAGTGCATGACTGCTTGCTGGCCTATAGTGATTGTCCACAAAATTTTCGACGTTGTATAATACTTACATTCTCCTGACTGAAATAAACCGACCGTGGAAGGGTGGAAAGCCAACATCAGCATTGGATATTCCATTAGGAACTTGACTATGCTCTGGTCAGTGACAAGCCCAGGGGATGAGACTGGCTACCCTAATAGCCTCAATAGTTCTGAAACCCTTCTGCAGTGGATATGGGTGGCAGCAAGAACTTTATTCATCAGTGTTGCCAGCTCTCACGCATCTGGCATGACATTCACGCTTTCAGACTCTCACACTCACACACCTTACCACAAATCTATATTATTCCATTATAAACCTAAAATCAGCTAATTAATTAATTCTGTCCGTCTTGAGGAGTGAATAAAAGTGAAGACAAAAGTGAAATCTTCTGAATGTCCCCCCCCCCCCCCCCACACACACACACACACACAGAACATGCAAACCCCACACACACAGGTGGGATTTGAACTCACATTCCTGGAGGTGTGAGCCAGCCTACCACCTCAAAAAAGTAACCTTTCAGTAATATTTGGAGAATCTAATGGATGTGTTTGCACCCAGTTGTTAAGCATTTGTATTTAACACCTTATCGCACAGGAAAGCCATCTGCTATAAAAAAACATAGTGGCTTAAAAACATTAAGGCTAAATTCTTCCTGCAATTATCACACACGTTGTTTTTACCACAGCTAAAAGTGACGCTTAAAAAAAGAAGAAAAAACCCTTTTGGCTCTGCTCGAATCCTCCGCTCACATTTTTGAGAGCAAATGTGATTCTAGAAGAATGTAGTCAAATACATTTCCTAATGAGAGCAATGTCCCGTCAGACAATTAGTGTAAAGTAATTGTTAAAAATGGGCAAATAATATTAATAACATCAAATATAATTACGAGGTATTAACATAATAACCTGTCTAAGAAAACTGGCAGTTGATCTACTATAATGTCTTTGTGGGTAATTTTAATTAAAAGCAGAAATTTAATCCGTTTACATATTAGGGCCATTTAAATTATTAAAAACGAAAATGGGGCAGATAATAGAAGTCATCTATGGCAAGACATTTTACCATTTAAAAGTTACAAAGAACATGGATTCATCAATGCATACAATAGCTGCTGCATAAGCTTAATGATAATCCAAATGTATTTCCAAATGGGATACCTTCTGGGGTATGAACTGCATTTGCACACAACACTTACTGTATTATGATTGCTGTTTAGTGCACTTTTTATTGAAGTGAATTTAAATATGAATTGTACTATGAAATAGACAAACTATAAAGCCTTGTGCTAATTATGCCATTGCATGCTGTCTGATTAACTGTTACATGTATTACTCTTCTTTCGGAATCATACACCATGGTTGTTCCTTTATATATTGTAGTTCATTATAGAAAGGAAGGCTGCTTTAAGTAAACATCTTTGCTGTATGCTTCAGTGTAACCTTTCTTTTTTTACACAGCATGCAAAAACCATAATTTACATTAACCTCCTGTCTGTATATTTATATATTTTGCGGTTCAGTAACATATGGCTATTAATTATATGGCTTCTCAAAACCTTTTTTTTGTTATTAAGCCATGGAATATTGCAAGTTTGATTCTTCTTGTCTCCGAGTATGTCTGCAATGTGGCAGCTTGGTATCATGTTTTTGTGTGTTTGTATTCTCATACCATGTAATTACTAGGAGCTTAATCTGGACTAGTCTGATCTTTGTATATAATTTACACATTTAGATAAAGGATTATATATGTTAGCCTCTTCTTTTACATATTCAGTTCCTTCAGGAAACTGTGTTGTTTCCATTTTAATTACATATATCTTGTGAAACTGAAACGTACTTATTTAATTGGCCGCTCTTCAGACATTACTGACATCCCATGATGAACTGGCAGTTGAAGCTGCAAGCAGTGCTTTTCCATAACTTCGGTCATACACTGAAGGTGCAGTCTATGCATGCCGATGTACCCTGTCAGCTATGTCCCACCTATGTCTGCGCTGTACATCATGTTGTCTTTACACCAAGAGGGTACTACGCATTCTGTACACGGAGTGGTTTATGGTGCCCTTTAAAAGGCCTTGGAATATCATGCTATTTCAGTTTAAACAAACACACACTCACATAACAAATACAAGAAAACATGTCAAAATATACACTGCATCAAAGAAATGAAGGCACTTTAACTTATAATTTGTAATCAGATAAATTCTACAGTGCTATAATAATAATAGCGAGAACAATAATAATAATACTACTACTAATAATAATAATAAATAATAAATAGTAATACATGCATACATACCAATCAAACAGCTACAAACAACAACTCAAAAGGTAGTATAATTTTTTTAGCTAACTGTTTAAAAAGCATATCACCAGTGATGATCTTGACTTTGAAATTGATACTCTTCAGCTAAGTATATGACAGATTAGTTTGTGTAAAATAACTTTAATCTGAAACGTGTGGTTTTAACCTCAGTCTTATCTATATTCAGCGCTGCCTCAGAAAAAAGGGCAGAAGGAGAAGAGGGTTTATCTAATATCTAATAATAGACAGCATTTTTCAAGATAGACTTTTCAATTAACTGGATCAGGTTTCATTTTAATGACTATTGGGGGATTCGGATTTTGCTTTCATTGTGTGTAATCATTGATTGTTCTAAGAAAAGTAACAAGCCTGTAATTAGTATTCTGCAACAAGTACTGCTGGCTTTGCCTTTCATTAGGTGGTTTGAATATTCATGCATGTCATACAGACATCTAATGTACATGGACAAGGATGACTCAAGTCTTAATGATGTAGTATATTAAAAATGTTTATTTTTAATTTTATATAAGGAAATTAAAGAAGTAGCATAGCTGGCAGGGTGCATAAAGCAAAGTTAGGGGTTCAGTTGCACCCTCAGCTGAAATGTCCTCCCTCTGTCTTCTGGAGTTTGAGCTTGTGGTAGGGCCTCCTTTGGCAAGTAAGTCTGTGGGGAGATGCCAGACAGACTCCAGTCCAACGAAGAATGAAACGTACCAAGAAGAACCAGTGTTCCCAGCCCAGGACAGGGGGCGCCAGGACCCTCCCCTTGAGCCAGACCTGGGGGTTTGCTGGTTAGCCTTTGGCAGCCAAGTCACCAACATAACCCAGCAGAGGCCTGCCTAAACCAGCTATGGGGAGCCATCTTGTGGGCTCACCACCCACAAGGTGACGGGGGGGTGCAGTACTATTTGGGTAGAAAGCAAGAAGCAGGAAGCACTCAGATGGATAAACTGTGTTTAAATTTTAAATTTTAGATTTTCAAATGTCAGTTTCCAGAGCATTGTAAGGAATTCGTACCCTTTTGTTGATCAGCATTCTAGCAAGGCGGGTTTTGAATTAGGGAAGGACACATATGGGCTCATAACTACGTATTAACCCTTAGGAATGCTGCTAATGTGGTAAAATGGCAATACAGAGGCTCAGACACGTGTTTGGATGCAGGGAGTCATTCTGCTTAATCTCTTCCTCCATCAATCCTCTCAATGAGACAGTGGGATGAGCAGAGTGGGACACTGTCACTATTTGCAAACACTAATAATTGCCTTCTTAGTATTCCTAAACACTGATTGCTACACCTACAGATAAGTACTTACCACAGTAGGAAAACTCAAAGTAATCTTCTCATTATTTAACCATTATGCTTTCCTGTCAGTATGACCTCATTATGGGGTAAGTCCTTTCCCCAGTTCAAAACTGTGGTTGGAAGAAATCTCCAGCCATGTTTGGTAATAACACACGAGACCTCATGGCTAGATAACTCTTGGTCCTTGAGTTTACTCATCTCACACGGAGGAAAATGGATGGAAATAGTTACAGCTGATTCACCGCTGAGTGGCCCTGTTGCTAAAGGCTCTGATGCACGTATTGAAATTGTCATCTCCACCAGCTGCCTGACACTCTGCTTGCACCTGCCCCCTTGGTGGGAAGCCCCCTGCCACAGGACCCAGCCTACACCTTCTGGCCCAGTGCCGGGCGCATCTCTGTGTGAGGAGCACGACTCAGGTCACATTGCCGTGAAAGAAAGATACAGCTCGAAAAGCTGCTTCAAGCTGTGAACTTCGTATCTAGTTAAGTCTGTTTTCAGAAGTGTAGTGTATATATATATCTGATGAAGATATTTAAACAACACACATGTTGGTTAATATTAATATTGACTAATATTAATATTATATGTTGGTTAATATTAATATTGACTAAGGTCCATAAAAAGAAAATAATTTTATATAAATATAAATTACAGATTTTTCCAGATACATAATATATTCAAATCCAGGTTATCGTACAGCTGAAAGTATAGATTACAGGTGCAATGTCATGTAGACTATAAATGGTTATTAAACAAACAAACATCAACAAACAACATTTTTTGGCAATTTACTGGTAGTTTTTATGCAAATGTAATGTGGAGAGTAATTTTAAAACATCTATTAAAATATATATACTTATATCTAGCTACTAAATAGAAAATATCTACATATTGTGTTCCAACAATTTTTTTTGTCTGTCTATAAGGTTGTTTATTTGTTTTCAGATAAGAATTTTGATTGTTTGGCATGGCGGCCCCCTGATATGCTGCTTTATACTCTATATTGGGACATGTTCCAGGCCAGGTTCACTCTGCGCTGGATCTTGCTTTATGAAAGGGATAGGTTATGATGTTTGTGTGCTACAATATATTTTTATTCAACATATTTCTGGCACAGTGACACAGTGGGTAGCACTGTGACTTCACAGTGGGTCCAATTCCCAGGCTCAGCTCGGTACACGCTCTCCCATGGGGCACTGGTTCCCTCCCACAGTCCAAAAACATGCAGTTCATTGAACAGCTGTCTCAGGTTTTTTCTTTAGTGTGTGAGCATGCCATTCCATCCAAGGTATACTCTAGCCTTGTGCTCTGTGCGTCCTGGGATAGGCTCCAAGCCCACTGTGATTCAGTAATGGATAAGCAGTCATAAAGGTTTTTGGAAGGGCTGGGGCATGTAAAGGTAGTTGATGTTTTGATTGAAGTATAAATCATTTATGGAGACTGCGCCAATATTCAATTATTAATTTTGTTTTTTGGGGAGAATTATTGAGTGAATGTTAAAAAACGGTGATGGCTGTAGTATTTTGGATGTTCCCTTCTAAAGGGAAGCATTTCTTCAGAGGACAACAAGCTGGGTTCTACTGTATATGTCGTTTTGGTGGAGGAGCGGGAGGAGACTGGGTGCGTGACACGGAGATCGGATTGAGTGCCTTTCCTGAAAGCTGCTAATAACACCACTAGGAGAAAGACAAGGACAGGACAGCCAAGGAAAAAAGCACCAGCTCTATGTCAAGAATGCAGAGGCTGAGCTTCAGTATGGCAGTACTGTACGACAGCTTAAGCTATGGTAGAGCAACAATATGCATTTCCCTTAAATCTGGATGCACAGCAATCCAGTAATATGTGATGTGACCTATAATTTATGAAGATTAGCGTTGTTGGTAATTTAGTTATGCCCGGATATTTTTAAACGGAGTGTTAGAAAGTGTTATAAATATCAATAAAGCTGTTTTAGGGCTTTATTGAGGGGATAATGGGGATAATGACACAGTATTATGCTACGCTGTATTTACATGTGATGTTGTGCTCGAATTACCAAAAGAAAATTAGTTCCATTAAAGAACACACCAGAAGTCTGGAATGTGAAACCCAAAACTGGAAACAAACTGACACCAAATACAGTATTTTCTCAAACATATTTGGATAAGTTTCAGTGAGGAAATTGCCGTATAATTGCATACTAAAAGTCAGACGATTACGGCGATACTCTCTCTTTTTAGAGAGCAGACTGCATAATCACATGCAAATAAGATAGAAAGCAGTAATCTGCTACTTATATGAGTGGCATTTTGCAATCATGAAGGAAACCATTTCTGTCTTATATTACTTTTGTCTTTCTGGAATACAAAGGACTCAGATTATAGTACATTTCTTAGTGAAAAAACTTGTAGTAAAAAATAAATATATATTACCCCTTAGTAAAATGGTCAGTCAAAACATTATAATTAAAGAGCAGCAATTTCCTTGTTGTTTTCAAATGATAAATCAATTTTCCCCCAGACCCTGTGACCACCAGCTTTGATTCTACCCACTGCACCTATCTATGTTCATATTTTCTTGATTCATCTAGCCACTGTTACTGTACATCTCCTGAAACATCCATGCAGATCTATGCCTAAGTATCCCGAGTTACTATTCCATGCAGCAATATGCAATTCTCATTAGGGAAAATCAATTCTAGTCTTTGGCCTATCTTGAGTGGCTTTTAGGGCTGCATCTGACAATGATGAAGGAGTAGGTTTACAGTAAATACTGAATGCTGGCAATGGGATCGTCAAGGTCAGTGCCGGCAGCTGATACGGTGCAGCTGCACATCAGCGC
Source organism: Petrocephalus schoutedeni (assembly GCA_026780765.1). Classification (NCBI taxonomy): domain Eukaryota; kingdom Metazoa; phylum Chordata; class Actinopteri; order Osteoglossiformes; family Mormyridae; genus Petrocephalus; species Petrocephalus schoutedeni. Next base: position 20,484,748 of record JAODKL010000095.1, on the reverse strand, counting down.
TCTCGTGTATCACTGCGCCAAGAATTCTACATACCCATAGAGATAAATTCAAAGTTAATCCTTTAAATTAAAGAGAACAAGCTTATAAAGATGTGTCCCTAGTCAGAGCTATAAACTAGACCGTCTGAGTTTAAATTAACCTCTGCTGGTCAGACTTACAAAGCACCCTGGCAATAGTCTGTGAACTGTGAATAAGGATTTCCTCGGTGCTAAGATGTAGCTCTTCATGCATGGTTTTTTGCTGGCATTTTCCTCTGGCTTTTGAAATGATTCAGCATTCTGAAAACATGCACTGGATTAAACGGCACATTATAGCCATGACTGCATTCTTTCACATACAAAGGCAATTATATTTCCCTAGAATTTAAAATACACAACTACAGATCCCCTTGCCAAATTCAGCTTCCTCGTATATTTTATTACATTTTAATGTAAAAAATATGGCAAAAGTGCAAAAGGAATTTCAGCACAGGGCTGACAAGAAAACATCTTTGACGTCAGCATGTTATTCCTATAAAAAGCCTGATTATTGTGACTAATCGACTCCTGTACGACAAACCTTTGAATATCAAGAGGAAAGGACTGTTTCGCAGACACAATGGAGGGAGAAATAGCCTTTGACAGAGCAAGCATCCCTTGACTTTAATCAGCATCTTAAGGCTATTATCTCTGGGAGAGGCATCGTACCACAGGAGAGGGTACAAACACTATGTCTTGTCATCCTGTTAATTTCATGCAATCTTCCATTAAACTGCACATGACAGTCTTAAAACCATGCCTTTCATTTGCAGCTTAGAGAGGAATGGTTTATTATGAGCTGAATAAAGGAGACCACATTTTCTCTTTTTGGAACTACAGCCTGCAGTTGCTATTGGCTATTTTAAACAAATCCTTTGCAGTGGACAGGGTTTTTCTCCTACTACTTCACATTTCACTGGGCTTTAAATGTATTGCTGACATATTGCTAATTGCTGTTAGGTGTAATGCATAGGTATTTTTTATGTTACTTCCCATACCAAAAACAGGTGAACAGTGTTGCTGTAAGTGTACTGTATGTGTTTCTTAAAATTATATATGGATACACATTTTTTTCATTATGAGGGGAGGGAGGGTTCACCTATGACCAATTTTGTGATATGAAAATACCACAGTTAACTAAAGTTTTTATTGTAATGCACCCTCCCCACCACACTGTCAGGTACAGTGAAAAAAAAAAATTGCTGACCAGGTACAGGACGGCTACGGATAAAATTTGTTGGGGGGGGGGGGGGGGGGGGGGGGGGGGTTAGGAATTACGGTTGCAGTCTGCAGGGGCAGACTTACGTGCACAATTTTTTCTTTTGCCGTGCATAGATTGTGTGAAGGTATAATTAGGTTTATCAAAGATCAAATAACGAAAATAAAGATCAAGATCCAGTAACATCCGACAAATTCAATAATATCAATTATATTGCTCCAATATAAAAATGTTAATACATTTTATTGAATTAAAAATGTTGAAGATATCCTAAAGGACTTAATAGAAGCAAGTCTTTGACCATTATTTTACTATATAAACGGGAAGATGCAGGCAAGAAGAAGAAGTGTCTCTTAATGAACATCATATAAAACATCTATTTTTTTTTATCTTTGCCTTTCCATTTTATAACGTCATGGTTTAAGTTTCACTCTAATTAATTTCATAATTAATGACAATGCCTACTACACTGCCATTGTGTACCACAACAACACATAATAACAAGACAATGTACTGTAGCGTCCAGACTCAATCGACACATGCTGGCCTTCTCCAAAGTGACCTTTCTACCATTCCACTTTTATCTTTCACCTCGCACTTGCAGTACAACTGCCCGGAATAATAATTTACAGAATTGGTATTCTAACACTATGGGCCACTGTCAATGAGTCTGATTCTGACATGCAATTAGTCAGAGTCACTTTACAGGTTACTTGGGTCAAACAAGTTGTAATTATGCTTAAGGTGTAATTCTATGACTCAAGATTCAGAGCAGACCTTTAGCGCGTGTCAAGACTGCCAGCATATAACAGTCTACTCTTCTCTCAACTATGGTATGTTATTAAAACATTATGAAGGACAAAATATACTCACATGCAGACCAATATAGCACTTACTGAAGCCTCATTTACTGGATACTGGATAAACAGTTCTGGAAAATGAAAGAATATATCCCTGCAAAATTTCAAGTGACCACACAATTTTGTTATATTGATCATTTATATTTATGCACACAGTCCATTATTAAAAATAAATAAATAAATTTAAAACCTAGGGGAAAGGTTTTTAAGGCTTTAATTGGGTTTTCAGCAATTATTTTTATGTGCCACATTTTTTTCTAGGATATTTTTATTTGTGGAGTATTTCTCTTTTTTGTCTTTATTTATGTATCAGGACCACAGAGAAAAGAAATACAAGAGGATCTTCTGAATGAAGCAAAATGTAGGTCAGTGGTCTCAAAGAGAGGATTGGACTCCCTGGTGTATTCACATCCCAAGTCTGTTTGCCAAGTGAATCAGACAGCTCTACCATATTCTTGTTATTCTAATCCCTGTATTTCTATTGCAAAAAATATATATGTTTTGCAAAAACCAGCATCTTTGCTATGATATTCCAAACAAAAATCAAAGAAATCCTTGGTAATACCCCATGAAATTACATTTTATTATTAGGTTGTATTGTACCACTACAGTTTATGACACTGTGTATGGTACTGATATTTACACCCGATTGTATTTAAAAAGTAGGTAGTAAAGTAAAAAAGGCAGTAATTCAGAGTTATTCATGCTCGTTTTAATCTGACTCCACTTATTGCTAACACCATTATGGTATCCTGCTTTCAATTGATGCAAATTCAAATGTGCACAAGGCACTTCTAAGTCTATAAAAGAGCCTAAGCAAAACTTAATCAAAAAAATTATATAGTCACTACAGCCCTGGCTAGATTTTTGGCTTATTGCAGACTGATTCAGTAGAACAAATATGTCAAACTCAAGGCCTACCTGCCACATCTGGCCCACAGCACAATTCTTTTCAGCCTGAATTTATTATTTGATAACTTGTTAAAAATGACCTGGGAATAGTGGTGTAACAGTACACACTATTCACAGATCGGTACAAGCATCGCTTTTGGGTTCATGGTTCAGTGCCATTTCAGTACTGCAGGGAAAAGTGAATTTGTTCTGAAAATATTTATTCCTAAAACTGCAAATACAAACACAATTAGGAACAACCGCAAGCCAACATGCAATGTGTCTTATGTAGACGTTTCTGAATTAGAATTACAAATTTTCAAAATAAATATGTACAATAATTAAAAACTCAAAAATAAGACTGAATAATAACAATGATAAAGAGCTAAATACTGTGTAATCGGTATACTACCGATGATGGTCACATCTCTCCAAGGGGGACTAAGTTCTCTGGGGCCCTTAGCCTGACATGGATAGGAAGCCCTCTAAGGCAGCCATTCCAGCTTTTTTTGGAGCCAGAAGAGAAACAACAGGGAAATAAAAACAATGGAACATCAATAATATGCTAATCAAAGCACGGGATGCCAGCGGAAAAACCTACCGATCAGGGTGGGGCCGGGAGTGCTGACGGTAAAATTCTCTGATGGGGGCGGGGGGCTGTTTAAACATTTCCTCTTTGCCCATGGCCCTAGGCTATAGCCTATACTTTATTCAGCCTCTGAGGCTAAGGTAAGTCTTGATTTTTTTTCTTACGTTTGTTTAATTGTGTTCTCTCAATGTCTGATTTGTCTACCACTGTAGAGGAATACTATCATAGACAGGGGAGATATAAAGTTAGTCGTGTCTTTGCGTTATTTCGCTCTTCTGTCAGGCTGCTATGTGCCGGTTCACTTGGTAGTGAAACAACCTGTAGCAACAACACTAGACTAAACAACAAGTCAAGTGCCCTTTATTGTGCCAGCCATATACAAGAATGCAAGAAGGTATGAGACATTGTTTCTCGAGGACCACGGTGCAACGTAAGATACATGCGGGGCAGTATGTACACAATTACAACTAACATGAAACTGTAGCTAAAAATGCAAATAACAGAATGTATCTACCAATATTGTAGAGTCAAATAAGTGGTGTTGCTGCATGTTGTGACAACAGACCCAAAGCAGTGCTAACAAAGTGTCAAATGCTCATTTTCGTGCACAAAATACATTCAAAATCAAGTAATGCCAAGAAAAAATGTGTTATTGATGGAGTGTGTATGAGAAGCAAAAAGATGTTCCTCTGCTATATGAATTTCTTTTCAGTTCAGCTGCATACTTACATGTATGCGCATGCATGTGACTTGGGAAGCTGTGGTGCACAACAAAAATGGGGCTCCCCCGAAAGCCACAGTGTAATTCAAACCCTGTCTTAGAAGATGAACTATGTGGGACCTAAAACTGCCTTTCAAGAGTCTCATATATATTTTTTAATACATAAACATGTACTCCAGCACTAAATGAACTGAACAAATCTCACTAACAAAATGAAATTACAAATGTAAATTTATATATACTCATTTTTTGTGTATACACTTGTACTTTCTTTGAGACATGTAGCATAGGCATCAGTAAAAACAATACACTTATCCAATCTTTGCCTTCTAGAGATTATATACTTCTCATTCATTCTCTGCTGTGTCACAGTGGTGCCTAATGAAACTTTTTCATTATTAGACAATTTGACTCATCGTTTGAATATATGGAGAAGAAGAAGGCACTAAAGCCTTTAAAATATTACAATATTGCTAAAAAGTAGGTGAAACATCAGCCTGGAACCTAACCATCTGATTACAAGGCTCATTCAACTCTATGCTATTTTTTCCCACATATTCTCTACCCAGAGGCATAAACGACTGTGAAAGATGGTTACTACAGGCAGCAAACTAGAACATTAGAGTGGAGAAATTGCCGTGACTGGCTGGGTGTTTCCTGTGCTGAATAACTGATGCTCTTCCAGCCGCTGCAGTGCTATTGGTTGAGCTGATACCCTGGCGGCAGTCGATCGTTGCCCATCAGCCCAATAGTTCATGTGTTTCCTTCATGACTTATAAAACCTGAGTAAAGGCCAGAGTGCCAGGATTTCGTATGTTATCTTTCAAGAACTTTTTAAATGCCATTTGATTCATCAGTTTATTTATCAGTTACAGATTTATCCCAGATTGTGCCATCTGCTCCAAGAAGAAGATGAGAGTAAGCCCTTAAATAATGCAATCATTAGCATAAACTCTCCAGTCATCATTTTATTAATAAAGGACTCCTTATAAATGAATCTCAATATGGTGACAAAGATAGTTAAACTGAAATGCAAATATAAAATGTATTTGGTGTTTTGTGACACTAATCATACACTACAGAAGATGCTTATTAATTTGACATAATGCTTGACAAGGCCAAACAAACCATGATGGTGGAATCGGTAACATTATCTATAGCTTCTTACCATAGCAAGGCGTCAAAAGTGGCTAAATTGCTTTAATTGAAACAAAGTGATGAGGGTACCTGCCCTCCAAGGAGAAATTATCAGTACATCAGTATATCATCGGAGCATTATTTTCAGTTTGGTATGCACAAATGAATGAACACCCTTTTGACACAGGTGGAATGTAAATTCACGAGTAGCCAATTATGGCCAATCCTGGTTACAGGTAGTCGTAATCGGCAGTGTGGGAACAATTCGGTTTCCCAATAATTTACACCTACACTAGAGAGAGTAGCCAATAAAATAAACTGACTGTCAGCTCTGTTATATGAAATTTGAATATGCTACACACACCCAACATGTTAACTAGTCTGAGAAATGTTCTGAGTAAGTGTACAGCTGGAACAAGGCAGATAATCTTTCTGTGGCATCAAACGAATTCAGCTAAATAGCAGAAGAGACCACTTTGTTCATTATGACTGTAATGATTTTGTATATATGTATGTATATATATATATATATATATATATATATATATACACTCCATATATATATTTATACAAATATATATATATATTTTTTTTTACAATGTGTCAAAAAGTGCAACAAATTCCATGTCCCCTGTTATACTGAAAATGTACTGAACCATGAAACCAAAACCATGAATTGTTTCTACCACGACACCCATAATACTAAACACAGAAAAAGTAACTGTGGAAAATGGCTGTTTAGTTTACACAGCCACTTATTCTTCTCTTTCTAATCATACGGAATGCGGTAGAAGTATTTTTTTTTTTCAAATCAATTTAAACAATCAGGCACACAAAACTGCAGCATATTGGCTTGTACCTGGCTTGACCCTGAAAACAAAATTGTCATGTGACCAAGACATAATCATTTAAGTCAAGACAGTGTCACGGTCTGCTCGTTTGATCCTCATGTGTGCCACGCCCCCTTGTTATCCATGTGCGCTTCCCCAAGTATCCACACCTGCCTTGTGTTTGTTCCTTGATGTCCTCCCCTATTTAGTCGGTCTGCGTCATGTTCCCTTGGTTGGTTATTGAGTTGAGCTATGTCATTGCTGTGTGTGCTTGTTACTGCTAATGTTACCTGTAGATGCTAGTCCTGTTCCTTGTAAATAAACGCCCCTGTGAGGGGTTCATAACTCGCAGCCTGCATCATGGGTCATAAATCTCGTAGCCACCGTGACAGACAGAAGTGATGAAGATTTTACAGTTAAAGTTATAGAGTATTTATAGTTTTACAATGTTTCATGTATAAAATTTCTGACATATGCAACATGAACAATTACAGAAGTATTTCATAAGTGCACAATAGTGTAAGTTTGGTTTCAGCATTAGTTGCGACCAAATCAGCAACGAAAACCCCGTCCCCTCTAAACACACACGGTACTCACACAATATTGGTCCTTATAATCCATACCCAAATCTACACCTTTGTAATGAAATACAGTTAATGTGCTTTTTTGAAGGTATAACTGTTAATAGAACTTGAGTTCATATGCACTCAGATCCTTGATTCAGCATTGTAGATTAGTTTATTTCTCGTAACTGCAGAAAAATAAAATACCTAATTTCCCAATAATATTACTCAATCTGTATTGATTTTCATCTTTAAGAGCAGCCTACACATCAAAAAATATTAATTTTTTCCTCATCTACTGGCATGCTTGGTTTTTAGTACAGCCTTTAATATTTATTTATTTGTTCATTCATAAAATCTTAAATCTGAATCACCATCAAGACTAGTGAAACTGTTGTCTGCAAAAAAAGCAGTAAAGCACTTTTTACGCATAGACTCATAGGGTCTTGGCCTGTTTCACTGCAAGTGTTGAAAGAAAAGCAATTAATAAAGAGAAACAAAATAAACCCATATTCCATTTCATATATCATTTCATTTAAGACAACTCTGTGCGAAGGCAAAGTACCCTCGGGGGGAATAGATACTGCTTTCTCCTGCAATCAAAGATGAAAAAGAATCAGAGAGGGAATTAATCATATGGACGCAGTAATGATTTCGGATCATGATCTACATCAAAGCGAGGTGTAGACTTAAGCAATACCCTTGGAGAGTGTGTAGTTTTGCGTGGGAGACGGAAAGCAGCATCACCAATTGGGAGGGGGAAGCCTGCACATCTCGCGTGAGTCACCTCTCCCATGGGCAGACAGCATCGCATCAGCCTCTACCCGGTGAAGATTCAGTATCATTATACATTCTGTTTATTTCCCCTCGCTATTAAAAATTTACTTTCTTCCTAACTCTACACAACCAAGCAGAACAGAGCTGATACGACTTTATTTGAGGCGGCCAATGAAATGATCCGCTAGCTCGGGCATTCTTTCAGATGTCAGCACTGTGAATTATGCAGGTGCCAGCGGTATCTAATATTTATGGTGTAGCATATCTTAGCCCTGTATGAATATTTCTGAAGCATAGCAAGAAAGGTGGCCTTTATGTAAGTTACTTATTATCCATGCTTGATGAAGGCTTCAAAGAAAATTATTTATATTGTGTGATATTAACAAAACTCACAATGCGTTGTTACTAAAATATTTTCTTTCACTTTAATGTGGAACCTACGTACAGTTATGGCAATCATAATAAACGTTAAAACATCGTCAGTCATATCCCCTTTGCCTCTTGCTGCAGATGATCCTGGTCCTTTTAGATATACCTATTAGTAACTGCTTTTTGACTCTCATTAATTGTGAGATTTCTTATATTGTGGCAAGAAAGGTTAGAAAGGAAGGCTGTGAAGTAAGGCTATTTAAACGCCCACACTCTGTCCATTAATGCATAGATAAGTACTACTTTGAGTGTTTTTTTCAGAGATGAACAAGGTTGTATTAGGAAATCATAAATGCATTTTTTTCTTGTGACTATCACTTATCTTTCATATGGCATTTTTTACAGACCCTCTCTAAAGTTCCTGTATACAGTTTCAACATGATTTGTTGATGCGATTGGTGGGTTTTTCTTGCATGTAATAGCCATCCATTTATCCAATTCATTATCTTTTAGAGAGGTCGGAACCATAGGGCATGGAGGAACCATAGGACATTGCAAGGTACACTCTGCATGGGATGCCATACAACAACAATAACAATAATAATAATAATAACAATAATAATAATAATAATAATAGTAATGAACTTTTCCACCCACAAACAAATCCCTGATCTTTCCTATGCCACTCAGCATCAAATACTCTACACAGAGCTGGCTTTTGATCAAAGATTAAAAATGCGTTCCAGGCCTGATCTAATGGGACAAATATGTGCATGCAAGCATGCAAAGACATCCAGATTTCAGACAAAGAAATTAATAAACAGAACAAGGAAAACAGAACTACACATTAGTTAAGCTTCCTAGAATCATATCACAATAATGATGCAGTTGGGACACAGAAGAAACATCACACACTTCAAGACGAAGAATGTAAACACTCAAGGGCACTCAGCTTTGCATCAGTAAAGGTGTAGGTCAGTTTTTATTCTGTTTATTTGAGTTCATTTTCCAGTTCTCGCCTATCTCCCCGGCAATGAATAATTCTCCTTATTAAAGGGAAAATGACACTTCATCCATATTAATTTCAAACATATCTCTGCTTTCATCCATAACCTGGCTGCTTTTCATGTTCATATTGTAACATCTATGTAAGAATTTACTATGCTGTGCATGTCGTTTTTCTGTTGACATACAGCACACTCGGTCATTGTCTTACTAGCCACTATCTAGTACTGTCTTTATTCTTGTTGATGTTGTTGACTATAAAGAGATTCGTGCAGTAGAATGGTGGGAGGAGGAATAGCTGTCACTAAAAGGAGGGAACATCTATATGTTGAAATTAATGCCATAATTGTGTGTTTTTCCTGTAGATTATATGTTGATCCCTTTGGTCAAAGCAGCAAATATGTAACTTGGGGATTAGTGTAATTGGTGTTATTTAGTAAAAAGCAGGACAAAAATTAAGTGGATTATGATCATTATAGGTCTTAAAATTACATTTTTTAAATTATTTTCTGTTCCATTAGCTTCTGACTGATTTTATCGAATGTTGTCAGTTCAAGGGACATTACTACAGCTAACATGAATTGCTAAATCCATCACAGCCTTTTCCAACGTCTTTTCCAACGTCTGTGCATTCAAGCAACATTGCAGTGATCCCAAGCCTATCACAGGGACGACATGACATGTAGTGATATTACAAAGTAGCTCTAATCAAAGAACACTACAGAGGTCATAAAATAAAATAACAAAATTGCCATATGGCATTTTATTTAAAATTTAAAAAGTGAAAAAGAAATATTTAGAAATATTCAGAAGCACTTTTACATCAGCATTGAGTCAGAAAAAGGCTTGATATCAATATTTGTGAGATATAAAAGTAAAATTTCATGCCAAATTTCCTTTGTGATATTCAACAACCTTTTAAAATCTACATGTTACTGTTACTGGTAATGATAAAATGTAATAGTAATGCTTAACCCCTATCCCGTGTTTGGGGTCAATCTGACCCCAGAGCATCATTAAACAGTAGGCAAATTTCACATGGGGAAATTATCATGGGAAAAGGGTTAATTAGATGACAAAGATAAACATGATTCTGAAATAAGAATATCTATCATTACAATACAATATGTATCTATCTATTAATAAAGAAAAGCCATAAACCAGTGTTTCTCAACTGGGGGGGTCGCGGCCCACTAGGGGGCGTCAGCGAGGACCAACGGGAAGTGTAACATTGCTAAAGCTAGAGCCGAGTGGTATAGAATTGTTTTGGTATGTCAATATGTTTTACTAAACGAGATACTGGGTGAAAATATCGTTCATATTGATATACTTTAATCATGCTTTATTAAAGATTTTTTAAATATAAAGCAACAGTATTTGTTCCTGGTTGGTAAACAGTGTGAGGGCTTTGGTCATGATGTTATGCAGAGTCCCAGAATTCACTGGTGAAATCAACCCATTCAGCTAGTGGAGTCTCATGGGGAAGCTGGTAGAGGAGAACGGTGAGGGGTGATTGTTACTTGGTCCATTTCATTTTAAGACATTCTTCACAATATCGTAATTTGCAATATTTACTTTATTTCTGTTGAAGGCTGAAACCTTTAAATGAGGATCATTTTAATTATTAAGTGCACATTTAATGGATGTCAGGTTTCTAATTTTAAAGCCATTTGCTAAATAGGTTTATGATTTACATTTTTGTTCATAAACACTCACCTTCTGTTTTCAGAGCAATATCTTAAACTGAGTGGCAAAAGAGTGCTGGTGGGCGTAGTGAAGCCAAACTCATTTGAGTCACGTTCAAGAGAAACTACACTGGTTGGCAGTGTAACCAAATTAATTTATGTTTATATTAATAAACACTGGCAATTGTTCTCATGATTGCAGAATGCATATAACAGAAATAATATCATAACCTGTACGGGGGGGCAAACATGTTTTCCTGGACACAGGGGGTCTTGGATAAAAAGAGGATCGAAAGCCAATGCCATAAACAATGAATAGCATCTCTAATTATAACCTTTTTCAACAAAATGTGTTAGTAAGTGATTCACCCTCATTTCAAAAATCAAGGCATAACTAATGCGACTTATGAGAAAGTTTACTTCACTTACTATCCATTGTACTGACATACGGTGAACCTGCAAGTATCTAAATTCCATTTGCTTAATTACATGCCCGTGCTTATACACATGTAACATCTTTATACTATCTACTTATGCAAACCCATTATAATTTTGTCATTTCATATGCTGGATTTGCTGTGGGAGGAATTTATACCCTACCCCATGTAACCCTGAACTGGATAAGCAGTTAAGCGATTAAGGGTTGGATAGACGCATTTTACACCTTAATACATAATGAAATCAAATGACGGCTTTCTACAAATTATTTCATTGCATAGGCACATAGTCGGTAGTATAACGTAAATCAGTTTCCTTTCCATTTCCTTCCCACATATAGTTTTATGATGAACAAAACAAACCTAACATCCCTTTTGAGTGCAATTCAAATTTATATTAAACACACACACACAAAGACAGAACAATCGCCTATACAGCAATATTTTCAGTCCTAACTGTAATTTCACACAGCTGCGTAGGTTTTAATTTGGGGGGGGAAAGAAATAAGTTTAGCACAATTGCATGACTGATTACATTTCCATAGCAAATTACCTGCATTAAATTCTAAGACTTTTCCAACCATGCCTTTTAAGTAGCATTAGCATTACAATGCAATTCTGGAAATCTTCAGTCACTGTGAACATTTGGCAATTAATAGGCTTGCATCAAATACTGGGGTGGCCCTGTGAGTGGTAATGTTGCCTCACCCCTCCAAGGTTGGGGGTCCAAATCCCACCTACACTCTGTATGTGTGGATTTTGCATGTTCAGACACAATAATTGGCGTCTATAAACTCCCCATAGTGTGCAAGTGTACGTACTGGCATCTCATCCAGGGTGCACCCACCCGTTTGCTGCCTGGGGTAGGCTTTAGGCCACCCTGAGCAGCATAACTGCTTTGAAGATGAATGGAATATTGATAAGGCTTTAAGACCACTTCCTCCTTTGCGATAGAGGAATTTGGATTTTACGTGCATTAAAAAGATGCTTATATACCTACAGTGCCATTTTGTGATGACCTAATCCTACAGCACCATTTTTGGCATGACCCAGTATAACAGTATATGTAACTGAAAGCATCTTCGACCATTCAGTAGAGATTTTGCAGTTTGCTATAGATTATAATCACTTCTGCTATTGCTGCCACAACAAAGCTGACTGCTAGATTCAAGAACAGTTTCTTCCCCTAAGCCATCTGCATCATGAATAGTTAAGTTTGACAACTGCAATATTCCTGCACCAGCACTTTATGTAAAATGTATTACAGTACTACTCATTTTCACAATACAATTGCATGTCTGTCTGCCTGTCTGTCCGTATATTATTCTTTGTACTGGGTGTAGTTGAACATGCACATATTCCAATGTACTTACTGTATGTGGCCAATGAAACATCTTCAGTTTTGAACTCTAAATCACTCTACAGTGTTTGACTTGCAAATGTAACATTTTTGAGTGACTATAAAAGTAACTGATTGACAACAAACTGACTAAATGTTTCCGCCTCACAGATATGCAAATATATATGTATATATACACACATAAAATCAACTCTGGATATCGTTTATTAAAGGCAACAGAATAATTAGTACTGCAAAAGGGATCAAGTCCTGTTCCACCATAATTCCTTACAAATCTTTGTACAGTATCATTGATTTGTGGGTTTGTATAACTATAGCATAGCTTGACATTTTTATTAAACAAAATAAAGTTTAACAACTTTGTGATTACGCTCTTGTAGCTTAACACAGTAGTGCACTGTGCTACTGATGCAATGACTGCAGCTTCAAATCCCACATAGTATACCTAATTTGTAACCCATCCCTCTACTGTAAGTCATTTTGGATAAGAGCATCAGGTACAAGTGTAGTGTATAGCAATAAATCTATGCATGAATAAATTTACTGACATTTATGTAAGAGCATCTGGCAAGCAAGAGAAAATAAATGAGGTATCCCTAGCTTTTTTCATCAAATGTATTAGATGTAAAAGTATTACTTAAGCAAGGCCATCGCTTGTAAATTCTAACAGATCTTTGTGAAAGAAGAATATCCACTGCAGTTTCCTACATTGCATCACACGGTAAAAAAATCATTACCTGGCAATACAATGTATAAAATGGACTTCCAGAAGTCCTGGTGTGATTTTTGGAGGGCAAAAAGTGACAATATTCAGCAAGAAACAACAACATAAACAACAGGATAATCACTGCAAACAAGCTCCCAGAGGCGACTGATGCATTTGTGTTTGTTTAACGGAGTGAGTCAGTTGTGAAAGCCAGAGTGTTAGTGCACACCTATGGAGGCACGCCACAGTGCACAGCCATAATTGAATTAAGCTGATCAGCTTGTGGTGAGCTGCGTGTCACACAAATGGTGAGGGGTAAACAAGAAGTCGACTCACCAGACTGCATTCGTCAGCGGGAGAGTCACACTTCACTCGCCCTCCATTAATGTGTTCAATTAGTTAAGTGCATCTGCAACTTTAGCAATGCAAACTACTTCATTTTGACTTTTGCCTCTCAGTGGGTATAAGTGCAATCTTGTCATAAACCCACCAATAGATTTCACACACAAAAACTGTTGCACACTGTGTGTAAATTGCCAAGGGTGCAAGGCAAGCATGGAAGCTCACCATTACCACTTCCAACAACTTTTTGTTTTTCTTGGGATAGAGGAATCACGGTGCCTCTATTCTTTGGAGACAAGAGTCACAATAAAAGGTAGGGAAAAGCATGATGGATTAATAAGTTAGCTTACTAAGTAATAGACTGATAAGCAAGACAATACATTTTAAACTCTCTATAACAGGGGTCTCCAATTCCAGTCCTGGAGAGCTACTACCCAGGAGGTTTTCTGTCCTAGCTGGCTGGTATGAGCCATACCTGTTCCTGGGATTTACCTAAGAACAGCTGTGGTTCATCAGAAGCCAGGTAGGACAGAAAACCTACTGGGCAGTAGCTCTCCAGGACCGGAGTTGGAGACTCCTGCTCTATAATAAATCCTGAGCTCCTGCATGGTATTATACTTTTACCTAGGCATACCCTCCCCAGGTGCTGAATGCCTTCCCTGAGTCCATACCCATAACTACATAGATATATACAGTTCTGCTAGCTTATATATTATAACTTGACCCATCACACAGATTATTCTTTAAAAAAAAAAAAAGCACAGTAAAACACGGGCTGGTCTATTCCAGTTTTTGTCACATGCAGTCACTGTGACACTGTGGCCCTAAGTTTTCATGCTTTTTGCACCTTTGCTGAACCGAAACTCCAAAGTCACAGGTGGTGTAAGTGCAGAAGAAGCAGTATGCGCTTTAGCTAGGTATTTCTAAAATAAATCAGAGAAGGCAAAACATCTTCTCAAATGTAACTGCACAGCAATCTGATACAGCCACCAAATCCAGCTACCAAGGTAATTCAACAAATGAATGAATGTTCTTTTCAACTGATTATTTTTTTCTCAGTATAGTTAATCCTTTTCATTTCATGTGTTAGTCACCAATTATGTTTTTTAGTATGCTGTTTGGTAACGTTAATTAACATTACATTCAAGATGTAATTGCACTATGGCTTTTCAAAATTTTATTATTTGGCCATTGCTTACATTCTAAAGACCAACGATAAATGTTCATTATTTTAAATAGTTAATGGTTACTCCCTAATAAGAAAATGTAAACATTCTTCTTTTTATTATTATTATCATTATTATTATATTTGTAGTGAAAGCAGTCATAACTGTCCATCTATTTTGCATAATCACATAGCAGGGGTGCAGTGAACCCTCCCCCGACAGCACAGATCAGGACACACTCTGGTCTGGTTGCCGCTTCATCACAAGGTTCATACAAACACGCAATTTATAAACGCTCTACATGGAGAAAACATGCAAACTCCACATACACTAAGAGCCAGTCCACAAGGCATACCCAGTGCTCCCCATTAAGCCACTGTCATGACTAACCACTTTATATTAATGCAGGCTTTCAGAAGAAGACCTGTGCTCTGTGATGGTAATGAAAAGGGCAGATCTTCCAGCAGTCGTTGATGTTTTTGGAAATGGCACGGTGTGGACAGCTTTTCGGTTTTATCCACTTTGATGTTATTATATTTGTGCCACCTGAGGCTGTCAGTGTCATCGACGTACAGTATGAACTCGGTGAGTTTGCTTTCAGAGCCAGTTATGATGGAACAAAGTCTCTTATAGACTTATTCATCTGTTTGTTTCAGAAAAGTGCTATATACAGTACTGTGCAAGAGTCTAAGGCAGGCAAAGAAAACATACAGCTATTTTTCTGGGTAGTGAGTATATATTTAGCAACACAAAAAAACACATTTTAACATTAGCATAAATGTTAAACATTAGCTAAATCCTTGAGTTCCTTTAAAGCAGAGCTAGACAAGAATTTAACATCGCTGAGCTACTAGTGGAAGGCTCCCCAAATGAGCTTGATGGGCCGAATGGCCTCCTCCCATTTGTAAATTTATGTTCTTCTGTTCTTAAAATGAAAAAGAAAAAAAAAATAACCAGAGTTACTCCTGCTCTTTAAAGTAACTGATATCTTGTTGGATGGCTAGATAAGCACTGCTTTGGCTCCCAAACCACTCCTCAGGGGCACCCCAGCCATGCTGTGTATTGAATAAATTTCCCCACCAGCTAGCCTAATTAATTAAATTAATTACTTAAATAATTTGATGAGGTATTGATTAGGAAGACATGGTATGGTAGTGGCTATGGCAGCAAATACATGGGTATATTGGGTGGTTAATGCAAATAGTGTGGTCTCTTTTGAATGAAGAGGTTTTGAGGCAGCTTAACTAACATACTTTGACTGACATAATAAAAAATTTTACAACAACGTGAAGATCGTTTTCCTTGGCAATCTAAGCCTCAAGAACAGTACTGTAAATAAAACATGATTAGTTCATTGTTCATACTTTTTTACATTATGATGTGCATGTATTTAATTCCGCAAATACTCTGAGGCTGCATTGAAACAGACAGCAGTTATTACTGTGATCAGATGGCTGCCAATACAAATTTCGGTCCAATTACAGTGAATCTGGTGATGTGTATGCAAATCTATATAAACCCACATTGCAGAGAAAATGCTGCATATTTGGAAAAAACTGAGTTAAGTTAAAGCACTGAGTATTCACGCCTGAACTGACCAGTTTTGATACTGATCATACCTGGGAACAAACTGAACAAAATGAAAATGACAGAAGCCAAATATTTCAATTATTCAATATAAACACGTTCACATTTTACTGTGTAACAGAGAGAATCCTACCAGCTCTTAAAATGAAAGCAAGTAATAAAGGATTAATTAAAGATATTAATGATATGTTATTTTTCATTCTTGTAATATTGACATTGATGATATTTTGGTGTTCTTCTCCAACAGCTGATATACATTTAGATACATTCAAAGGTTCATGAGCATCATAGCTCCCAGTTGAAGGCATCAATCTTCTAACTAATCATCCTGGCCAGGGTCACAGTCAGGCCTGAAGCCAGTGCCAGGTTTCACAGGTCATAAGGCTGGCAAACATCGTAAATGCGATGCCAGTCCATCACAGGACTCTCACAATCATACTCGATGGGCAGAGCCACTAATCAGCTCATTGTCATGTCTCAGGGCTGTGTCAAGAAACCCAAAATGAGGGGATGCATGCAAACTGCAAAAAAACAAATGTGAGGTGCTCTTCAAACCTCCAACCCAGGAGATGACAGTAAACAGAGCTACCTACTTTGTCTCTGTGCCGCCCCTCACTTGCAGATATCTTAGTTCAAACACAGTGCGTGCACCACCTGGGACTGTGTCTAGTCTACTTCTATAATAAAAGGACTTTATTCAACATTATTCTGAACTGTAATGATTGTAACAGCAGCAAATGAGCTAGATGCTAATATTTCCAATCAAAATAAAATCATAGTAATACCACATTTACAGCTTAATTTTCTGAGAATTTTCCTAGAATGTATGATAAGTCATTAGTATTACATGCTTGCAATGTCTTTGAATATTTAAATGTATATATAAATATACTATTGTTCCTAGCAGTTAGCAATTTTTATTTAAAACTTAATGTCATACTCTACAGAAATCTCAAATACTGACTTTGAAACAGGAGCAAAATATAATAACACTGTAAAGAAAAGTACTGCAACATTGTAAAAAAATAAAAAGTACCAGTCCTACAGCCAAAGAGTGACTGATCGTCAACATTTCGTGGATAATGCCAGCATAACGTGCTGACTTGTTCATCCAGTTCGACTCATTTAAATATTTACAACTTACGCAAGAAAATGGTTATGTTCTTTTGAACAGTATTGAACCAAAGCTAAGACAATGGTTTACATAACCCGTAAAGCAGTACCATAACTGCTGCACAAAATAAGCAGAGCAAAATTGCAGGTTAAACTGCAGCTTACACACTTGTGTGGACATTTTCATAGCTCTTCGATGTCTGTGATGAAAAATACGTTATGGAACTGAACTAACTATAGTCAGCAACCCTTTTGACGGGTATCAAGAGAGTGGTGCCTCGATGTTCCGAGTAACAGGCTCAGCACTAATTAAAAACTAAATTCCATAACTTCCCACATTGGCACCGGGGTGCCCCCAGGATCTGGCTTGCCTGCTGTGCTGTGGTCTTATCTCGCGCATGCAGATTTCACTGCAGTGGGTAGAGGTGAACGCGTGACCTGGCAGCTGAGGGCTCCAGGACCTCTGCCCGCTCTGGTGTGATCTGTTTGTCTCCTGTCCCCCTGCCAGAGAGTTGCTGGGGCCTTCAGTTCAGTGGTCATCCTCACACCTGTGTGGATGAACCCTGCATGAGCGATAACTGGACTTGCACTCGGCTGTGGATCTGTCTCTACATTAGTTTAAATAAAGCTCTGTGCATCCTGGAGTACTTCAGTTGATAGCATTGTTCCTTCTAGGAGTGGGAGTTTGGGTTCAATAGCATAATGCATCTGTGTGCAAATGTATGTGTTCCGTGTATCCTATCCAGGGCTCTCCCCAACGTTTAGTACTGTCCTGCCAGGGATAGACTTGCCACATTTAGTAAATGTATGCGATCAGGTACCTCTGAATTGTATCACTAAATGATTGTTCTCCATGTGATGGACAGGCAGTGTATATATGATGTGCCCTGTCTTGTACTCTTTACTTCTGGGATAGGTTCCAGTCCACCCACGACTCTGTCCAGGACCAGCAGTTGGAAGATAGAAGGTATAAGCATTCAACGTCTGTTAGATTACTTATTGCACTAACAAATGCTCCATATGTTGGCACATTTAATCAAAGTTAACTCTCAAAGTGTGCAGTGCAGGCAGTGTTGGTGCAGAACCAGGTTGTTTCTGCAGTAGCCAGCAGGATGGAAGCTTTTAAAATGAAAGATTTTTTAGGCTTCCAGAAGGCACTTGATAACATGCCAAATAAAAACAAAACGTACTGGCATGGATTCACACCAGAGACCTGATGTGAGACTTCGAGTTGGGTCAGAGTACACTGTAAAATGGTACATAGTTCAGCACTGGGGCTTTACTGTGTTGGATTTTCTGTAAATTATGTACTAGCCTTGGCTGCTCAGAGCCAAAGGAGTTATGAAGAGACTGTGGCGTAAAGCATTAGTAAACTCATATCCAGATGACGATAGCTGTTCTAAAGTTCAGCAAAAGGCACAAACAATGGTTTATAATTGCAATTACAAGGAAGCCCTTAATCTCCTTAGTCTTAAGATTAGGGTATGGAATCATGGGGTGGACAAAATCTCCAGAATGCTGAATCATTCACTTTCAAAAATTCTCTCCAGCAGAGATGATTATCCTCATGAGACACTTCTGCAATTCCTTGTCTTAAAAAGTTTGGCAACATTTACATGTCAATCATTTCTGCACAGAGCTGCCAATCTCCAAGACAACATACGTGGTAACTGTCCATACTCCACTGTTCAGAATACATTAGGGCTGAAGTGCCTGGCAATGCCCTTCAACTTCTGCTGTATTTTAATAAAATGCAAAGTACTTTGCATGATGGATGATGCAGGTATGCATATTCCCCATATTATGGTGTGGGCTTCTTCCAGTGTCTTACAGATGGACCCAAGGTGCCTTTCAGGAGTTTTATCCAGTTTCTTACTCATGAACATGATGCAACAGGGTGGTAAGAGGTTCTCAGGGTTACAAAAAAATTTGCAGGAAAAGTAATTAGAGCATACTGCAATACTGGATCATTTGTACATTCATTAAGCATTGGTTTGAATCTGACTTGTGATACTGATGACACAAATCAATACTGACACAGTATTAAATTTAGGAAAATATGTGTTGAAATAAACTTTATAGACTATTTTTGAATAAGACTATAACATTTAAGATTCTATGTGTACCGATTTTTTATAACAAAACTGCATCTCAAACTGCATTTTACATAATTCTGTTTAAAAATAACACTTGTATTTTATTTTATTTTTGTTTGTTAGTGCTTGGTAGTTTATTGTATTGTTTCTGCATGTTGGTATAAGACCGTTTAAGTAGGTATATAGGTATATATAAAATCAAAATGCTAAAGTATGTTGAGGGAAAAAGCTCCCAGTGTTTATACTGCTATTCTCTGCCACTTATAATAAGTACGGAAAACAGCAAATTGACATCAAAAATAAATACAGAACTTAATTACTCCAAAATAATTTATATCCACAGATAAAGACATCACTGATAAAACGAACGAAGTACGTAGTAATGTTTGTACTGTGCTCTAAATTCCCTAACCATTGCAGCTTGATCTAATACAAAGACAAAACCAAACCAGATGAGAAAAAACCTGTAATGTTAATTTAAATATGAGCACCGAGGTATATTTATGGAATCAGAGGTCCTGGGTCTTACTAATTTTGTTTGCAAGCTGCATACATCTAACATTAAGGCTTGAATTAGCCAAAAATTCAGAGCATAATGAAATAAAAACAGCAAGAATTACTGAACAACCGTAAAAAAATACAGAATATCACAACCATATATAAAGTTGTAATGAATTAATACCTATACAAAAATATTTTCAAGTGCAAATAAAACTTTATGGTGTTATGTTTCTGTCTGCAAGACTTATATAAAATATATGCAGTTACAAACAAAGATATATACATAGATTTGTGATGGTAATAAAATAAAAGTTTGTACTTGTACAAATCATGGCTGAGCATTTTATTGCTGCACAGTAAATAAGTTTGCCAGGTGGGGTATGGAATGTACTTTCTAATCCTACTATCAAAAGCATATAAAAATCACACAACGGAACACGGCCAGGGTCAAACCTGTATCGGCTGATACTTCATTTTCGTTTAGAGTGTGCCTCAGTCACAGACACACAGCATATGTGGTTTTTAATATTCTGCCAAGAACTGCTCTTCCATAGAAAGAGCTAGAGCTATCCTTTTAATTGTCCAAAGGGCTGGATTAAATAATAATAACAATAATAATAATAATAATAGAAAAACAAACATAGACCACCATTGAAAATGCTTATAAGCAAGGCTCATTTACTAATTGTTTTTAAGTCACTTTTTTGATCAATATCTTTGTCTTGAGGGTTGTTTCTCTGGTGTAAAAGTTTTCATTATCCAAAAGAACTGATTCCATAGTAATAAGGTATTACTGATTTTATCGTGTACCATCCATCCATTATGCATGCTGCATATCTCATACAGGATCATGGTGAGCTTGGAGCTTTCCAAGGAAGAATAATGCAGTGGACTGGGCACCCTGGACAGGCTGCCAGCGTACTGCAGCACACATAATTATACAGTCGTTTGCTATGGGCAATTTAGAGACCCCAATTCACCAAACCACATGTTTTTTGCCTGCGGGAGGAAGCGGGAGGAGTACCCAGGGGATACCCAGGCAGAGAAGGAGAACATGCAAACGCGTGGAGCCAAGGGCAGGACTCAAACCCAGCACGCTGGAGGTGTCAGGCTATGGCACTAACACTTACCCGTCTTGCTGCTCTTGTCATGTGCCATGGCAGGAAAAGCTCTACTTTAAATATGTATGAAGAATCTCTCCGCTAAATTTCAAAGGGTATTTCATAACTGGTCTGCTGGCAGTGCTTCCTTGAGGAGGATTCTCTGTTTTAAATCAAATTCTAGCAAGCAGATAACTTAAATGGAAAGAAGACATTTATAATTAAGGCAAACCAACCTCTTGACAAATGTGTGCATGACTTCTATCCCATATACAATCTGGTTTTGTTTTGCATAGTATATTTTTTGACTGGTCTCAATCCTTCATCTGTAAGGGCTTCACTGAACACCTTTCATTACATTTTCAGACATACTGTACATACATATCATTGCATACGGAGATGAGAAAGAAACCAGGTATCTGCATATATATATATATATCTGTGTCTGTGTCTTAGAACCAGGACTAAAGAAAGAGGAAGGATTATGGATATTGGGGATTTTCGCAATAATGAAAAATTACAGAAGGACATCTTTCTAAGATTACATAAGTTGTTCAGCCACAGCCTCTGGGGGAGCTATAAGCACTTCAACACCAAAAAGCCAATTTCAGTCCCTTCTTCAAGCATCTATGCATCCACAGAGGAGATGAAGCCAGTATTTTCAGCTACTGTGCACATGAAATGCTATGACTACAGGCATGTAATGTTCTATCGCAGAAACAAGAAATCTCAGCTCAGCGAAGCCACTAATATCAAATGTAAATCTGTGCTAATGGTTCCGTTACACTCCTTTTTTGTTATACAACACAGAAAACAAGTTCTCCTTAGCTAATTGTAGTACTGTTAGTAGCATGATTAGTGTCCATTGCTGGATTGTGTCAGAAAGGATAACTTTAAAGCATTAAAAACCCAAGACCTAATTTCAAACTGCAACATCACTGATAAGCTTATGACACATCAAACACAGACCACATACACAGACAAGAAAGGCCTTGAAAATACAAGATAGCTATAATTAATTGTACAGTACTACTAAAATTCTGTCACTGATAACACTCTTTCTGCGTGATGTGATTTGCATTTGCCAAATAAGATATTTCCACTAAACAAATTTAAATATAAATATAAAAACAAATCAGTTAATAAATATAAGAATTTGATTTATATCAGCGGTGCCCAAGTCCAGCCCTGGAGGGCCAGAATCCAACAGTTTGCAGAATTCCCTGCTTAGACACATCTTAATCAGCTAATTACCAGGTTTAATATGTACAGTACGTTTGAGCAAGAAATCTGCAAACTGTGTTGGATTCTGGCCCTCTAGGACTGAAGCTGGATGCTAAATACCACCGAAAGTCCACAAAGATATGAGGATGCAATGAATCTGCCACTAAAGCAGTTTCATTGTCACTTAAGGCAGCAATATCGAAAACTGTGAATTATTGTAGGTACACTTCTGACATGGGCTCCTGCTGACCTTGCATAAACAACATTTCCGGATATAATTATATTTATAAAATAAATACTGTTTTCTTCCACCTCTATGGACATTAAAAGCTCAGAAACCCCTTACTAAACATACAGGACATTTGAAAAGGAACAAAGGCATGAATCTTAAATCAATAGCTTAGAAGTTTTGCCCAGAATGACTTTAAGTCAGTGAAACAAACATTCGAGTTTTCATACTTAATCATTAGGTGGCAGCAGTGTGCCATGTCTATATTTTGTATACAACACTAAAATATGTCACATTAACGATTGATTTAGGACAATTTTCCCATGCAGTAGATGCACTAAATACACCCACCCTATTCTTATTACGACTATGAAATCTCAAAATTATTACAAAATTAACTGAATTAAAGTATGTTAGGTATATTAAGCGTGTTTGTAGTAAAAAAATTATATGTGCCCTCAGCCTATGTATATGGAGGCACAGTGAACAAAGGCATTACTTAACCTGTACATAAACTCTGCATATAATTGCTTATTGGGTGGCACCTGTGGAAGGGCAGATGGATTTAGCCATCTCTTTTTCATAACACCGAGGCTGATGCAGGTTTTTAGAATAAACCATTTGCAAAATGGTCTGATAATGTAAATTGTCGCAATTTACAGGTAGACGGGTTATATATGTTATGACCTGGCTAGACAGAAACAGCCCGAAAAAATGTTACAGGCTTATTGAGATATTGTTTATCTCATCAATTGTCTTATTGTTGTTGTTTATTATACTGCTGTGTTATGGACGTAAAAAACAAGCTGGCTGCAAAGACCCCTAAATGGGGATGGAATCTTTTGAGGCCTCGGAAAATGAAATATATTCAACCAATTCCAAAGGAGCCATGACAAATAAACTATTGAATGACGGGTTATATTAGAATGCCAACATATTTTTGACCTCTCAAGTTGTTTTCTGTATTTCTGTGTTCAGTTTAACGATTTATTTAATTTGTCTGGCTGCAAATTAAACACCACTATCTCTGAACTAAATGCCTCCGGCCAGCTGCATCCCACTAAGATGTGTATTATGAGTACTGACTGCGATTTCAATCACATTCCTCAGGGGTGAGGGTGAGCAACAAACGGAAATCGATGCCTTTCATTGCAGTAATAAAGGATAATTTACAGGCTGTATATGTTAACTATGATTTCAGCGATTAGCGAATTTGTTGGACGTAACTTATGACGTGAAACTGAAAGAAGAAAACCACACATTTAAAAATGTGATATGCTAATGCATGTAGTCATTACTTTTTACCAAATATGTCGGATATAATAAACATTAAAATTCAAGCCGCATATCTTCAAGCATAATTGACCACCTTGGCGTGAAATCACTAAGAATTATTCGCAATTACATACTTGCTTCACAAATGACTCTTGGTCAGAACACCCATGAGTAAACACGGCTGTAATTTTACAATAACTCCTTGTGAGCCACATGGACATCAGCTTTCATGTAAATGAATCGATGCACTAGGTTCGAGAAGTTTGCGCAATGCCCTACAAGTTTAAAGCCTGCACGGTATTCATGAAAGGGGGAGTAAGAGAAAGTAAACTGCGCACCTGTACCAATCGAGTCCTTTTTCGTAGTTCCTATCAAAGAAATGGGGCTCAACACCAACCGCCCTGACGTCGGGATGCACCCTCAAGGCTTCCAGCAGGGCTCTTGTGCCTCCTTTCTTCACCCCTATAATGATGGCTTGGGGCAATTTTTTCTCTCCGTAATCCGGGGTGCAATTCCCCTTCCTGCTGAGATCGTCGTCTACGGTGCTGGATTCCTGGTGCTCCCTTCCAAAAATTGCATTCAGACCCCCCGCGACTATTTCGGTAGGAGCAAGCGGAGTCCCGACCCACTCCGTTCGTCTGCGCTCGTTTTCGGCATCTTCTGAATGGTCAATGGTGGACACCACATACCCGGTAACCGTCTGCACAGTGGAGGTCTTATATATTAGATCTGTGTCGATATAAGCATGGGATGTGGTGGAATAAAGTTTCTCTCTAAACGCGACGGAAGTTGTCTCTTCAGTCACCACCCTCGCTTGGTACACATGGTTTTCCTGCAAGGGGAACTGCAGCGAGTTGTAACAGCTCATCAAGCTATAAAACAAGTAAGTAATAGAGAGGGATAGAGTAAACATGAACAGGATCTTCCGAGGCACTTTAGAAGTAAAAACTGAAGTGCTGGACCAAAATGCCATCTCTGATAGCAGGGATCCTCACAGAGAAGTGGCTAGACATGTTTTCACCTAAAGTCTCGCATGAACCCTCAACAATAATAATCTGTCACTATCAGCACCGCTCCTGCTGAAGCTGCAAGTAACTAAACCACTCACCTTAAAATAAGAAAAAAACACATCAACTATAATCCAATTAGAAAAGGATGGGTGGGGGAGGGGGGTCGTTAAGATTTTATAAGAATATTCCCTCGCATTCTTGAATATCGATCTCTGATCTCAGTGTTGACAGTCTTTGTCACAATTTATACAACCGGACCTTTAGACTGCAAAAACTGGGATTTTTCATCCCTCCAAATGAGCAGCTTGACCGGTATCGGGCACAGCGTCTTGAAAGAAGCCTTGACATTTTAAAAGGAAAAAAATAAGTCGCAGAAATAGAGCCCAAGGCACGTCTTCATTTTCCGCACGTCCCACGCAGCTCCTCCGTCCGCCGTCTTACTACAGCACGGAACGATGCGCCGCTTTCAGCATGACCGGTCCTTACCCGAAGGAGCCCAAATCCCAAATACGACGCTGAAAATCGCGTGGTCCGGAGCCGCTGACAGGCGTCCTTCCTTTGATAATCCCCCAACTTTATGAGTATAAAAGTGAGCGGCTTTCGTATTAATATTCATTCAGCCTCTCCACTAGTTGGAGGGTTGCCTGCCGGACTGACGCTTTTTGTTGATTGGTAGACAAGATATGCGCATCAGCTATGCGAGCTCATTAGAGCGCCGGCGGTGCTTCAGGAAGGAGCGGTAGCGTGCACTTTCGCGTCTTATGCCCTATCACGCTTTCAGACAGTTGCAGTACATGAAAATCAAACTGAGAAGACTGGGATTGCATTTTGCCTACAATAAACGCTTGAATGGCATGAATATATATGTACGTCCAAACACTTCAGATAACTCAAGTGAGAGGACAACATATAAACGATATATATATTTTCACAAAGCTATACGTCACGAACAATTAATAGTGTTATACTAAAATAAATGCACGTGAAATTATTTGTAATGGTCGCTTACTGGAAGAGAAATTCCAGGTTTATTATTATTAGTATTATTATTATTATTAGTATTATTATTATTGCCCATCTCTTTGTTCGTGTAATTTTTATTTGGCTAAAACGGGACCCCCAATGCCTCTAATGCTAAAATGCCAAGCAGAGTAACCTGAAGCTCACTTCTGCACTCTGCTGGTGATAAACACATTTTAAATAAATAATGTGTCACCCCTCAACGGTTTGGTTGTTTATGTGATTGTATCGGCTAATTGTTTTTTTTTTTTGTATTATAATATTCAGTCCGTGACCCAAAAGCAATTTGGTATTTTTAAATTTTCTCCAACGGTGAAGTACTGTACTTAAGGAATGAGTTGTATCAGCCATTGAGGTCAAAGTGAAATGCTGAAATTGCCTAAGAAAGTCGAATTTCTATTTTGTATACACAAACAAAGGTATAGTACAGAAAGATATGTTGCGTATAATGTGACATATACTGAGTACACAACTTATGGATAAAAAAAAACTACTATTCTATATTAAATTACCTTAAGATGTATTAAGGTGAAAATCACTTACATGCATATGTTCTTTCAGACAGTTGCTCGTTACATTTTTTTAATCCACCCACATAATTTCCCAGCCATTAAATGATAATTGCACTTGGATAAATTATTATATGGAATGTCATTTTAGAAGCACTTAACACAGACTCGTCTTTTAAAATGTATTCACTTCAGTTTTTTTCCCTCTCTAATCACCTTTTTCCTCCTGCATTACGTGCATCAGCAGCAAATGAAAGCTATTCAGGAATGCTTAAGAGCTCATTCTCACCCACTGTTTTTGTAGCAATATTCATGATTCATCCCAAAGTCTGGAGTTGTAATTATAAGCAATTTGTTTATGCAGCAACAAAGAATAGGTTGGCCAGAATCAATCCAGGGAGTTATGTAACCACATTAAGTGTTTAAGGCAAAATGTTTTATTTTCTATTTGTTTTTTAATCAAATGTTTGTTAGCTACGTATGAGTTCTTTAAAATACATAATGCCACAGTGGTAATATAATCCTGAACTATTCCATTGCTGATTATTTCTGTTTTCAATGAAAGTCTACAGTGGGCAAACCTGTTATAATCATGAGTCCGGTTTAAGGTGTTAAAAGCAGCCTTTATCCTAAAGCAAGATACTTATTGGTTCATAAATAAAGAGATATGTACAATACAAGTGCCTTCAGATAAAAGCCGTTTGCTTAGTACCAGTCCAAGCTGATGTGACACCCAAGGCAAGCATCACCACCAGCATGATGCCACGTAATAAGCAAAGTGAAATTGGCTGGCGCCCCCTCAGACGTCGGTGCCCTAGGCAACCGCCTACAGGATTGTTCTGCCTTTGCTTAGTAATGGTACATATTTTAAATGCTTGATGTCTTTCCTCACAAACTCAAAATGAACATAGATATTACAGGTTGTATTACTGGGTGAAATATATACCATGCCCATTAATGTACTCTCATTGTCTTTGGCTATGTTGCTTATATATTACATACATAGCTGGTACACTGACTTAGTACTTCTTGCCATGCCATCAGTAATAGTCAGTTGCTATTACTGAGGTAATCTTATATACAGTATTAAAATATGTTGAAACCTTTAGCTTGTTCATACCCAGACACTGCTCTCTGTGTGTCTGGGGAGTTTGCATGTTCTCCCTATGTTTTTGTGGGTTTCCACATGGTAGCTTGGTTTTTCTCTCCAACAGACATGTAGTTAGCTGATTAGGTCACTCTGAATTGTCTTTAGTATGCAGGTGTGTGTGTCCCCTGCCGAGCGGCCAGTTTTATTATTTATTTTTATTTTTTGCTGGGAAAGATTCCAAGCAGTACTGGATTAGCTGTTCTGGAAGATGAAGGAATGAAAATTAAACTGCTAGTTACCATAAATCAATTAAATTACCGAAAGTAAAATATAATTAAAATAAAAGTTAAATTTAATTAATTAGCCACAAGTGCCATGCCTTAACTTTTAGCTCCCCTGTCAGTTGCAGCTTGTCCAGTGATCAGTGATCAGAAACATATATCACAGAAGAATTACACAACTATATCTTTACATTGCATTATAAGTAATGAACTAGCTAATATTCAGCTGAGAAAGAATAGACTTCTGTAACCAAGTTTTACGTATAATTACTTGCAATATATTCTGTCACATCCAGTATGGTCATGGGCACTTTGCAAT
Organism: Petrocephalus schoutedeni; assembly: GCA_026780765.1. Lineage (NCBI taxonomy): Eukaryota > Metazoa > Chordata > Actinopteri > Osteoglossiformes > Mormyridae > Petrocephalus > Petrocephalus schoutedeni. The sequence goes on along the minus strand of JAODKL010000095.1, from coordinate 20,456,719 downwards.
ACGGTAATATTTTATTGGTTAATATCTTCTGTTTCATTATGGTTAATGTCTGTAAAGTCACATTCATCTGGGGGATTGGGGTAAATGATATGCAAACTCATGAAAAAGAATGTATTTCTCTGTTTTTGTTAAAGAAAGGTGATTTAGATGTTTAAATTGTGCTATTTCATTTTGAGGTGTCTCAGTGGGTTGCACTAGTACCTCATTTCTCTGGGGTTAAAGGGGAAAATGTGGTTGAAAAGGTAGGTAGGAGAATGATATGACCTTTTTACTAATATAACCTTGTTATTCACATATTGTGAAGTTGATTGATTTGATAAATATCGCAGAGCTGATTGATTTGATTGATTACATTAAGCTGATGAAATATATAGGGGTGCTTATGCAAGAATGGCCGAGATTGCTAAATAGTCTGCATCAGTTTCCACTGAAACAGAATGAGGGAAAAAAAAGAAAGGTCAACAGAAGGACAAGATCGATCTTTAGACAACATTCCCGGCCCAGAGACAGAAGTTATGCAAAAGTCTGGGTGTTTGGAGAAATTGGGAAGCATTTCAAAATATGCTTAAAGAAGTTAAAAAGTCAAGAGGTGATCCAGAGTGTGTGCCGACCTTGGGAGTACCAAGTAATATTATACTAGCTGAAGCAAGCAATTTAGTTGCTAAGAGAAACCAAGCCATGGCATGAAGGTGAAATCATTTTTGACCAATCAAAGTGAAATGTGTCACACATTTAAAGAAAATGCCCTCCTGCTGTTTGATATTTGCTCATTGTTAACCTGTTCCAATCCAGATCCAATTTCTCCAGCACACAAAAGCCACCTCTGCTCTGTGTGGAGTTTGCATTATCAAACCCCATGTGGTGTTGGGTTCCACTCCACATTCTAGCTCAAGGGGCAGAGTATGGCTTAGTGTGTTAAGCCTCTGTGCCTGTAATCGGAAGGTTGCTGGTTCAAGCCCAGCCTCTGTACGTCTGTAGGCCCTTGAGCAAGGCCCTTAACTCCTGGCTCACTGGGTGCTGCATGAGCTCGCATGTAGAGAGCAAGTTTGTAAAAAAGAATGTATTTCTCTGTTTCTGTTAAAGAAAGGTGATTTAGGTGTTTAAATTGTGCTGTTTCATTTTGAGGTGTCTCAGTGGGTTGCACTAGTACCTCATTTCTCTCTCACGTAGAGAGCAAGTTTGGGGGAGGGAAGTACCTCATTTCACTCTCATGTAGAGAGCAAGTTTGGGGGAGGGGAGTACCTCATTTCACTCTCATGTAGAGAGCAAGTTTGGGGGAGGGGAGAAGAGAATTTCCCCATGGTGCTCTATTATTATTATTAAGCTCCCTTCTGCAGTTCAAAGACATGCAGTTGGTTGAACTGATGTCTTTAAGTTGCCCGTAGTGTGTATGATTTTGTGCTCTGTGATGGACAGGCATCCATGGTGGTCCCCTGCCTCGTATCCTTCAAGGACCCTAGTCCTCCCTCCCCCTGACATACTAGATTAGCAGTTGGAAGATGGATGAATCTTTCTGATGATGATGATGATGATGATGATGAATAATACCATTAACAATTTTTTCTAAGGTAGAACAATTTCCCTAAAGGCCATTGTTATGCAGATATGGAAGAACCTGTTGGCAAATGGTCAGTAGGATTGAAGTACATGCACCATATGTTGTGAATATTAAATAGCACAGTTGAGGTATAGATTTTAGCCACATGCTGCTTGTCTTCTATGACTTAAATTACTCCCAATCGGTATGTAAAAACAGTTAAAAAAAAATTTTCTTGAATCCAAGTGAGCAAAACCATGACACAATACTGTCTGCTAT
>JAODKL010000095.1:20435603-20452305 GCA_026780765.1 Petrocephalus schoutedeni | reverse complement strand
ATATATGTGTGTGTGTGTGTGTGTGTGATTTTTATTTTTTAAGACAAGGAGGTTCTTTATTTATTATTGCTCTGATTTGATGGTTTTTTTAAAAACATTTTCTCCAAATAGGTAGCCAAAAATCAAATGTCTTTAAATCTTTCCACTTCATTGCATGTAAGCCACAATAAACAATCATTTTGAGTATGTCATCATTTTAAAAATGAGAGAAAATTAATATGTTGCACCTTACTTGGTGCGAATGACTCATGACTCCCCTTTGAATTTAATGTTAGTTTTAATTTTAGGTGCAATTAATCATGATTAATCACAGAAACTGGACAATTAATTAGTTGATTTTTAATTTTTTTTTATCGATTAACAGCCTTACTCTTAACATAAAAGTGGTGCTGGAGAACACACGAGATATGATGATGCCAGTGGGTCATTCTCCATTCGGAGTGTGAATTGAGGTGGATCAGTTTCATTAATCACAAATGTAAGCCAGCTTAATATGTTAGCATCTCTTGTTATCATACATGCAGAAGAGTTTAATTCCAAATATGTTTAATGCATAAATGCAACATGTTACATTGTTATCACATCCTGAGACATACATTGCGTCATAAATTTGTCTAGTTTCAATTTAAATTTCGATGTGTCTGGCTTGGCTCAAGTAAGATCCTCTTAGTAAAGACAGTATTTCATCCAAAATAAACACAGTGTCATAACTGAACTGCAACAGCAATGACACCAGTGTAAAACCAGTGACGGAACTAGTGATTTTATTTTATTGTACAAAATATGGGTGTTCCAATAACACCAGTAGCCAAAATCTCTGTGACATCTTTCTTTAAAGAAATATATTTCTGAATGTACTACAATGTTACTGATGTATGTGACAAATAATTAAAATTTTATACAATTTCATAAGAACATAAGAAATTTACAAACGCGAGGAGGCCATTCGGCCCATCAAGCTCATTTGGGGAGCCTTCCACTAGTAGCTCACAGATGTTAAAATGTTGTCTAGCTCTGCTTTAAAGGAACCCAAGGATTTACAGTAGCTTGCACTATGCTATCAGGAAGACTATTCCATACTGTAACTACACGCTGTGTAAAGAAGTTTTTTCCAGTTTGAAATGTTCTCCCACTAATTTCCAACTATGGCCACAAGTCCTCTTATTTCAACTAATGTTGAAGTAACTATTTAATTGGCCAGCATCCAAACCTGTTAGAATCTTATATACCTGGATCATGTCCCCCCCTTAGTCTCATTTGCTCAAGGCTGAACAGATTGAGCTCAACCTTTCCTTGTAAGACATTTTTTTTAGCCCAGGAATCATTTTTGTAGCCCTGCGTTGAACCCTTTCTAAGACAGCAATGTCCTTTTTAAGGTAAGCTGACCAGAACTGCAGACAATATTCTAGGTGGGGTCTTACCAAGGAATGGTAAAGTCTTAACATCACCTCCTTTGACTTAAACTCCATACACCTGGAGGTGTAACCCAATATCCTATTGGCCTTTGCAATTGTTTCCCCACACTGGCGAGAGTGGGACATGTTTCATATGTTATACCTTTTAAAAAAATTGTTTTATATGAAAAATGGCTTGTCAGGTATTGATATTTGGTTGTGCGACGAGATACTGCTAGATACTGCAGGTTCATCATTGTGTTTTTTCTTTTAGTATAGTTTTTGTGGTGGCTGGAACCACTTTTCACCAACGAAAAAGCCAATATTGTTCTGGTTACACTATAGTTATTTAATGCCCTGCTGGTTTACAACTACATCACCACCAGAATTATAGCACACACCATTAAAATAGCTATTACTCTCAGTAGAATTAAAATATAGCCAGAAGATGGAGATTATGGCAAGATCTTTATTAACATGCAAGCTGCATAGTAAAATACAATATTAAATGAATTAATCTACAATAGCAAGCAAGATGATGCGCTATATGAAAAAATAATGCAGGAGAAATTGAAAGGACATGGTAAAATACAGTATTGCACACAAGTCTTAGGCAGTCATAGAAAATGACATTTAAATGATCTTCATGTTGGTGCAAAGTTTTGCCATTCTGTCTGCCAGAGTGTGTTAGCTTAACCATTCCAAAACCTCTCCTAAAGTCACCCGAGCATTTGCAGCAACTGTTCATATGTATATTTTTGACTCAACCACTAGCACACCTCATATGGCTAATCAATGCCTCACTGAATTTTTCAACTATTGAAATGAATGAATTAAGTGAACTTGTGATAAAATTTAACAAGTACATGGAATGGCTCGGGGCCCCCTGAGGAGGGGTTTGGGAACAGAAGCAGTGTTCATCTAGCCATCCAACAAGATATTTTTGGAAAACATAAGAAATTATTGTTAGTTTTTATTGTGTTTCTCTTAACATGCAAATATTCTGGTATTAAATAATGTTTTTTCTTCTGGGCAAATATATATTTTCTACACAGATACATAGCTTTGAACATTTCCTTTGACCACCTATGACTTTTGCACAGTACTGTATGTAAGTAAAATTGAGTATCTTATATAGAATAATCAAAATATAAGGGCACAGCATATAATGAATATTAGCAAGCTATTAACTATTGAAATTATTATCCAGGCATAACTTGATGGTTTCCCTGAACATGAACAGTGACAATCACCAATTTAAAACAGAAAACTTTACATGATTGATGATTACATGTAGATGTTAATGTTTATTCTCTACTTCAACCCAGGAAAACTCACCCATCATATTTCACAAGGAAAAGCTTTTCTAATACTAAATACAAGACGAGGAACCTTCTGGCTTAATGAAAAAAAAAATCTTATTGTAAAAAGCCATTTTCATTGGTTCCCATTATCAGTAGCTTGTATATACCGTAAAATAAAAAATATGGAGCAATATCATATTTTTTCGGGCTACAAGGGTGTTCTAGATTTGGACTGAATCTGAAAATCATATCTGGCTAAAATGCATATAGAGGGAAATCCTACTTGAGTCTGAGTGGGGATATGTAAGCTCAAAGTGAATAAGTTTTATATGAGTCATCCTTCTTGACGTTACCTTGAGACTGAACTTTGAATGCCAATACCATCAAGCAATTTGAGTTGCATTTGCAGTGGAACTCGGGAAGAGCATGAAAGCAGGAGAGAATAATGAAAGGTAGCTGTCTTGACCTACAGCATAGATTCAAAATAATTTTATAATGTTATTACATCTCAACGGCTTGGAATGTACCCCCACCCATCACAACATGAATTGGAGCCCTATGCTAACAGCAGTGCTACTGGGGCCTTCCACTTTTGAAGAGACTGTGAATCACTTTCCACACACTGCCAGGTTCAGCAAGCCCATATTCAATGAACCAGGGTTGAATGATAGACCACTACTGATAATAAAAGTATTCAACACTTTAGTAAGACAACAATGAAGCTCATTTCTCACAGGCAGTGGTGTTATAAAGGAATACTCTGCAGTGCAGGGGTCACACAATAACTGTGATGGGTAAATCAGAGACCAGCAGAACACACACAAGTATATCAATGAGCATGACTGCAACAAGATACTTGTACTGCATGACAATCCTGCTGAGTGCAACCTAAATAAACGTATTGCATTCCTAAATTTCATATGCCAGCTGGATTGGTCATCTGAATGTGCTGAGTGATATTTGAGTTATAAGTGTTCTTGTTTTCGGTTATTCATCCAAACTGCAGCACCGTGTGCTTTATGGGTCCCTTGACAGGGAGAAGTGCTGTGTTTAGATGTTGCATAAAAATGAGTTGAAAAGCCCAAATTGTCACATGCTGTCTGAGCCCAAAGCACACCATGGAAAAGTTTTGGAGAACAAAACCTCAGAAATTGACCCTTGTTCCTTATACTGTCTCATCTTATCTCGCTATGTTTGTAACCAAATGGGTAGCCTTAAAGAACAAGGCTTCATTAAATAAAGTTCAGATGCAGAAATGTTTATTTCACTTCTCAAAATATTATGAATATGTATGAATGTAATTCTCTGATTATTTTTTTGCCACACCTTTCAGGTCAAGTAATAGCATATGTTCCCTTATAAATCTAATTATAAGACGATGCCATCCCATGGTGACATGCTATGAGTCTTTCATAACTTGTTTTTGTTGCTTTTTATCATTTTTACGTGTGACTAGCCATTTGTCTACAACTGCCTCACTCTGCTGAATATAAAATTTTGTGTTCCAGCTACAACTGGATCAAACGACAGCGACCATCATGGTGGCCTGGCGGAGAAGGGGGCAGGGAAGAGTCAACCATGCTAAGACAGCGTTCATTTTGACCTCCTATCCCCACTGTCCTGCTGGCTAACCTCCAATCTCTGGATAACAAGCTGGATGAACTACACCACCGCATCGGCTCTCAGAGGGACCTTCAAAAGTGCAGCGTGTTCTGCTTTACCGAGACCTGGCTGGGAACAAACGCTCTGGAGAGTACTGTACAACCCCAGGGCTTCAACTCAAAAAGGACTGACAGGGCATAGGGTGGCTGTGTGTTCATCGATGCGGGAGTGGTTTCCAGGTCCTGCTTGCCAGAGCTAGAATTCCTGATGATCACATGCAGGTCATTTTACCTGCTGAAACAGTTTTCATCAGTGTTTGCATCCCGCTGCAGCTGTGCAGTCAAAGCTTTACACTGCTATTTGTGAACAAGAGAGACAGCACCCGGAAGCAATGTCTATCATCTCAGAGGGCTTTAACCACTGTAGCATACAGAAAATCCTCCCAAAATACCACCAGCACATCACCTGCCCCACCAGGGGTGACTGGACCCTCAGCCTCTGCTACTTCACATTCAAGGGTGCCTACAAGTCTTCTCTACATCCGCACTTTGGCAATTCTCAGCACTCGTCAGTGCTTTTGCTCCAGCCTTTGAACAAGAACTGAAACACACCCCACCGGTGACGAGGGATGTACAGTGCTGGACACCTCAACACGAGTCAAGACTGCCATAGTTCGACTGACTGGTCCATCTTCAAGATTACCTCTGCGAGCTTGAATGAGTATGCCAATCCAGTGACAGACTGTGCCAGGTTCCACATGGACCTCTGTACCTCATACCCCCCCCCCCCAGTCAACTGTCTGCTCTTGCCCCAACCTGAACCCATGGATTAACTTCACTGTTCGCCTGGCACTCTGGGAGGAGACTATGGCTTTCAGCATGGACCGGTACAAAAATGCCAGATACAAGCTCTGTAGGACTACTCAGTCTGCACAGAAGACACAGTATGGAGAGACCGACTGTGGCGGCATCCCTCTGTGGATGATGCCATCTCGCTCACCTTGCACACCACTCTGGGCATTTAGAAAAGAACACCGGCATCAGGATGCTGTCCATTTACTTTGTCTTTTAACACCACTGTGGCATCCAAACTACTGTTAAAGCTTACTTTTGAGACCCCAGTAAAAGCAGCTCCATTTGTGACCATATGTTTGATTTCTCAGCTAACTTACCCCAGACAGTGAGAATTTCAGAAAGTCTTCCACACTGAAAGACCAGCCCTGGAATCCCTCAAGGCTATTACCTCAACCTGCTTCTTTACGGTTTATTTATTTACAACTGAATGGCTAAGCACGGGGGAAACATCATAATCAAGTTTGTGGACAGCATCGCTCTGACTGGCCTCATCAGTGTTGATGATAAGGCTGCCTACAGGAAGGAAGCCAAAGACCTGATTGTATGGTAACATGACAACACCCTCCCCCTGAACATTGAAAGGCCAAAAAGAACATCCTTGACTTCAGAAATACTTCAGTCCTCAACTTCCTACTATACATCGATGAATCTCCCGTCAACTATGGCATCAGATCAGACTCACTACAACCTGAATTTGAATTTATGTACACGAATCTGAATGTGGTAAACTGAACCTGAATTTCATTACCTGAATGCAAGAACCTGAATTTGAATGCTTTACCTGAACTTGAAATAAAGAAACCAAACTTGAATACGTAGACCTGAACTTGAAATAAAGAAACCGATTTATTACCTGTACTTGAATTTATGTGTAAAATTCACGTCGAGAAAATTCGGGTCGAGAAATTCAAAGTTCAGAGAAACAGAGTCACCAGTCATGTGGAATGGGGTTTTGTGCGCCCACTGTATATCGATTTATTTTCAAAATCAAGTAATACCGTGTTTATATCGATGTTCTTTTATGGTGCATCGAAATTTTAAATAAAGGCTAATAGAATTCCTTCCTAATTGTACACCGCGTAAGAGCTGCGCTGGTGACGCTGCACAGAATCATCCTATTCACAGCCAAAATCAGACCATTCAGATAGCGTTTCACTCGGTAGTAGACGGAGGGAATGGATCATTGTTGCTTAGTTTGTTGTTTTAATCATTGCCAAAGCGCTCAAGTCAAACATATTATTTGCAATTGTTGTGTTTTCTTCTGTCAAAATAAAGATCTTTCCAGGTATTACGTGCACCTCCAATAGTTACCAGGCTAGATTTAGACTATTTACGAACAGAAAAAAAAGTTTTTTTCAGAGCAGTTTCATAAACGGAGGATAAAACTGTGGATATAGTGGAGGAAAATGCTTTTACGTCGCGGCTGCTTTATTTGGAACAGGCAACAGATATAGGCATAATTTATTTTTGTCTGAGACATCTGTTTGGAATAAGGAATGTCTATACTGAATAGCTGTATATTTGTAAATAGACAATGAAGTCCTGTATTTGCATTTCGTTTTGACCATGCTTTAATGAAATTGCTTGGTTCTGATTTAAATCTGAACATTTAGCACACTTCATTGAAAATATCATGTATCCCCAATCTGCCTAAAAATACCTTGATGATGATTTTGGTCCATATCGCCCAGCCCTACGGACCACGCATACACTGTAGATGAGGGGCATGCAGTTTCCCGAGGTGAACCACAGTTCTGAGGATAGTGAGTATCAGTAGATTGTTTCATATACTGTAAGGAAATCAGTTCGTATTTTGTTTAACGCTGTCCGGCATGTCTCGGTTTTTAGCCGATTATGACTGCGTTTACATATGTGGTAACCCTATTAAGGTGTTCACATGTGTTTTTAATAACCCGGTAACTGCTCTTACATGACCATACCTCATTAAAACACACCAGAACATTTAAACTGGGTCACGCATGAATGCATGCGTAGTCATAGTCAGCTAACAAAAAAAATAAACAGATCTCACTTCATGACATGGAGAACTGCATGTTCTTCCTCTCTCTGGCCCTACGGACCATACGGGGTGTGTTTCTCAAAAGCATAGTTGCTAACTATGTTAGCAACTTACATATTTGGAGCCATGCAACTGAATGAGTCCAACTATGTAAGTTGCTAGAAGGAGCTTTTAGGAAATGCATCCACGAACTAAAAACCGTATCTTGGTATTAACCGTCATATAAACGTATAAACCCCATCCCACAAGACCGGTGACTCGTCCTGTGATTGGCCAGGATTGTGCCAGACAGGATTGACCGGGGTTGCGCTCGGTAAGATCTACGCTCGTTTACTCTTTCTGAGTATCCCAGATGTTTCCCCTGTTTCTCTGAATTTTATCGACCTGAATTATACAACCTGAACTTCAATTTTCATTACCACACAGGCAACATAAATTCAAGTACAGGTAATAAATTCAAATTCGGTTTCTTTATTTCAAGTTCAGGTAAAGCATTGAAATTCAGGTTCTTCCATGCAGGTAATGAAATTCAGGTTCAATTTAACACATTCAGATTCGTGTACATAAATTCAAATTTGGGTTGTAGTGAGTCTGATCTGACGCCATAGTCAACACAGTCAGCAACTTTAGGCTTCGGGGACGTCTGGATCCCCGACTCCCATTCATAGTGTCTTAAGATGAGCTGCATCATGAAGAAGACTTAGCAGAGGCTGGTCATCCTGAGGAGGGTAAAGAGGTTTGGCCTGGGAACCAAGGTCCTGATGATCTTCTACCACTGCGCCATTGAGAGCATCTTGAGTGGATGAATCACAGTGTGGTTGGGAAACATCACTCATCCTGCTGCAAAGGAGTGTCCGAACAGCCTTGAAGATCATTGCCACTGATCTCCCCCACCTGCAATCTATCTACCGCTTCCTCTGCCAGAAGAGAACTGAGTCCATCATCAGGGATACCAGTCACCTAGCTCACACCCTCTTCACACTCCTGGCCTCAGAAAAATGCATCACTGCCCGCAGCACTCATTTCAGGGACAGCTTCATTCCGCAAGCCGTCAGGTTGCTAAATAACCAATGACCTGCATCTGTCCCTGCTGTGTTGTATTGCACGTTATAGTCAATTCTACTTCCATACTTTTTATAGTACTGTCTACCTCATTGGCTATCTGCACATCGTTCCCTGATGCACTACCTATTTATTGCATATTTATTATTGTTGTCTTTTGTCTTACACTGTCTTTTCTTTTATTGCACTGCTGTTTTATCCTTTATTGCAGTGTTTTTTGTCCTCTGGGCCCCTATGCACCTGTTCCCCCAACTGCCACTTTGGCACAAGATTTTCATTGTGTTGCGCATGTGTTTAGTTGATGACAATGGCAGCTAGTTTGCTCAAAAACCTACTCAATGTCTCTTTACATTCTAGGATGTAAATACTAGTTTTAGCCAAACTTTCTATTCAGTCTTTTGTATATATTCCACTAACTAATTGTACATAATTGTAGCCTTTATTGCTTACTAGCCTCAAACCTTCCAATCACTTAGATTAAATGATCAGTTTCTTTACCATCTTTTTAATGGTTTTCATCTATATTTTATATTATATAATATTTCTTTTACTTCCATTCCCTTCCATTTCTGTTTCATTTAGACACAGCTCATTTTTGCTATTGCTTCGTGATGGCTTCCCTTTCACATGATAATCTGTCATTTAATATTGATTGATAGAGTACACATAGTATTATTGAATATGCTTTAAGAATGCATTTTTTGTCGTTTTTTGCACGTTAACTCAGAAAGCTAGTAATCCATTTAGGTTCCCTAGGGATGAATTTCCTTCGATGTCATTTTTCATGTCTTTGTGAAACTAAAAATGACACTTGGCATGCTGCTGAGACTTCGTTTCTCAGAACACTGCTACCCTTAAAAGATTTTGAGATACCTTTGGATACTGGAGTGTAGTTCTTCCTATGTGGATAAAAAAATAAAATGGCAGACAGAGCGCTGATAATCCACATTCTGACATTTTTCACTTTATACACTGCTCTAGATTCATAAAGTAAAATATAGACAAAAATATAGACAAATATTGCCAAGGTCCTGCAATGAACATCAATGAAAATGTAGAGTGGTGATACAGATAATAACATTTTCAGACATAATTAAAGGCACATCTTCTAAACGGATAAAGTAGTTAAATAAATTAATGAAGAAAGCAAAGCTTACTTTCAAAGAGATTCCAGAAGCCAAAGTTGAAATTAGCTTTTACTGATTTTGCTGTTGTTGAGAAAAGGTTTAGAACAATATTTCACATGCACAAAACAAGCTCTGCTTGAACTTTCACATAAACCCCAACCCCTTGTTTCTGATTGCAGCAGCAATTATACATTTCTAAAGCCCTGCTCAATTGGATTGCTGAAAGCGACATGCAGACAATGCACTTAATTTTCCCTTTGGTTTGCTTCTAGTGAAAGTAATTTCAGTGATGTAAAAATGTATAATTGCCTTGTTCCATAATACTTCTTGATTAGTCAGGTAGCACGAGTCCCACAGCAAAAGGAAAAAAAAGACTTCAAATACATTTTTTTGTTAAGGATATTGAATGTGGTTTCAGGTAATTGAAATAATTACTAAATAAATTTCATACATCAGTCTGACAACTCTTATATGTGTGATTATCTAAATGTTAATAAGCATTGAATTTGATGTAGGCAGCCAACTCTCTGTTGGTATGGATTGTGTGAACTGCTCTTTGCAGAAATGAATCTTGAAAATAATTTTTAGTCCCTTTCGCTGGCAAGAGTCTGAGACGCCTCCTTACCCGTCCATTACACTGATGAGCACACAGAGACCCACAGAGTTTCAGAACTTATTCCTCTGCATGGATTTCAGACACCCTGTGTTATACAGAATGAAGGGTCTTAATGAGCAACACCAAAAAATGTTTACATATGTTACTTATTAAATTATGAATAAATGTATGTAAAACATGTATTATGGACTTTACAAGAAATTAACCGCAGAAGTTGCCTTTCACTTTGACTAACAAATGGCCACCAGCATGAAATAACATTTTAGTATAGAGACTGTTTTTTTAATATTCAGTAGGGTGACAGACGAGCCATGTAGATGTAACTGGAAAATTCAACAGTTATTAAAACAGAAATATGAAGAAACAGGGAAACGAGATATTTCTATGCAAGAGTGATGGCTTAGGGCTGAAACCTCTGTCAGTTTTTTATTTTGCAAATTGTAAGCTTTGCCTTAATGTATCTCTGGATGACTCATGAGAAATAAACAATGTGAAAGACTTTTGTTTATATTTATAATAGAAACTGGGTGAGTAAATATTGAAAAACTGAAGGCACACCTGGGAAGCCAGAAAAAAAACTGAATAAAAACACAATGGCATGGAATCAAGGCTAAGGCCCACAGTGGGAGCAAGTGTCCAGGTGCATGCCACCAGAGGTAAAGCAAAACTGAGCACACATTTATAAAAGTCACAGAGAACAAGGCACACATGGTATGAATTAACATGAACAGATTTGCTTTCTCACATATGCCTTTTCAATGTACTTTAGTGCTGTAGAAACTGGCTGGCTAAGATGAGTTTAATATTACATTTTTAAGTTTGGAATTAGATTTTAATATTCTAATTGTCGTTGGTGGCAGCCTCGGACAAGCCGATATCAGCGAAGGTTATCCAATTTCACAACAAAATTCATTTGAAGAATGAACTTTGTAATATGCAGTCTTTGATAATCAGACTGACTTGGTGGACAGACACATGGGTGACTGGCATATAAGGCATATACTATAGGCATATAATAAGAAAACTGTCAACTGTGAAATTTCAGAGGTTGCGGGGCACAGCCGTGATGAAAGTTAAAAACCTTGAAGAAGCTTCTTGAGCAAGGGCACCTCAAAAACCTGTCTGATATGCAAAGATGCATTGATAGCTCGCTTCTGTAAGGATGCTTTGTTCTCCTGATCACCCAGGAGACCAGCATGCCGGACAAAGTTGTGGTCCACAACTACTGAGGCACAGTTGAAATTGACTGGTGACCCTGTGGTGATGTAGCAAGAAGAAAGACTCCGTGAGACAATTCTCAGCATGGAGCTCGGAATACCATTCGATATCTTTGAACGTTTGACATGACCATTTTCAAAAAACTAAAACAATCCAGACAAATCTATGCAAGCATGCAGCACTGAGTGAGCAGTACATTCATGGAATATGATTGTCTTACGGACTCCTAGTTTTTGAATTTTCCCAGTAATATATCTGTGGATTGAAGAAGTACAGTGATGCTGTTAAATAGAACAATTGATAGTGTTAAAAAGAAACACATTTTACACAGTTCCAGTGACTGAAGTTGGATTTTCATTGTGTCAGTTTCCAGTGATCTGCATTTGTTTTACTTTAATCACAGTTCTGAATGGTGCATTATTGTGGACAGTAGGTACAGAGCAAGCTAAGCAAGGCATTTCATTTAAAGTCAGGAGGGACATATGAACAGTTAGTACTTTGGGAAGTGTAACATTTTTGTAATAACAATCAAGTTTAAAAAGGCAAGAAGAAGCAACAATGAAATCCACAAGAATAGAATGCAAAAGATTGTATCTATCTATCTATCTATCTATCTGTCTATCTATCTATCTATCTATCTATCTATCTATCTAATCGTACAGCAGCAACCCAACACAGGCTGCACGCACCATTCACACTTATGGGCCAGTTCGCCACTACAATTCACCATAGCATGTTTTTCAACTGTGGGTTAGTGGAATTGGAGTACCCGGCAAAAACCAGACGATAACATGGGGAGAACATGCAAACTCCACACACCCTGGTCCCTGAGGTGTGAGGCAAAATTGCTAACCACTGCACCACCAAGCTGTCTCACCTCTCAACCTAGATATTTGATTTATGAATGCCATTTGTATAAGAACCGATGAAGAGATTTGTTACACATTATAATGCATTCAGAAATCATTATAGACATGGCTACGCATATTTGTAAAAAGCCATAATACATTTTAGCCATGATTATTAAATGTTATGAATGCTCTATAGTTTTTATTTATAATGCACTACAGATACCTTCATAGTGCAGTATAAAGCATCCTTAATACTTTTACTTATGAAGGTACCTACATATTATGGGTGACAATTTTAAGTAGAGTATTATATTTTTTTCTTGTATATGTTAGTTTTTTGTACTTAGTTTTATATTTCTATCTCACAGCCATTATAGTGTAATGGAAATCTGACTTCATCTGTGCTCTTGTCATCTTTATTTTGTAATGGAATAAGCCAGTATTACATCACTAAAGGTGAGTAGAGATTGTGTAGAAGGTGCAAAACTCAGTGGCTACTGTCAGCACTTGAAAAATTACATTTCAGCAGCCTAAACAACAGCATTCACACCAGCAGACAAATGAAATAATGGCCATCGGGGCGTGTGACACCACCGCTGTCCAAGCCTAGGAATGTGTCGCTGCATTTACGAAACGCTTGCCACAACGAGTGCCACATTCCCATAAAAGTGACTTGCTTAGCAGCGACAGGTTTTGCCAATACTGCAAACTGTCGACAGACTAGTGTTCCATAAAGGAAACTTTCCACAATGTTGGCTTTTTACCAACAAGTTCTGGACAGCAGTCCTCAGACCCATATAATGCTCCTGCATATACAGTACACCCCAGAGCACCATCAGTGATGTTCCTCAACGCTACATGGATCTTCTGAGGAATTTTATGTCCCAGGAGTGTATTAGCAACACTTTTTTTTTGGAGAATACATTTAATTGTCAAAATGTAATGCTTCTGAAAAAAGGGTACTTTTAAATGTTTATAAGTAATGCTCTGATTAGTGGTCTGAGTCTTGCTCTTTTTGAATGAAGCAATATAACTTATAAATGTTCAAGCATCTTAATTTTGGTATGAGTAGTCTGAAATCATGTAAGGATCATTAGAGTGATTCATAGAGTACAGACTTAGAAAATATACCGACTGTCCCCGACTTGCAACTGGGTTCTGTTCCGACAGCCAGGTTATGTGTCAAAATGGATATACAGTATGTCAGAATGGGATAATTGCACTGACTTTTGGATGTGAGAATGAGACTGGAAGATGTGTGAGAGGCTCGGAAGGTCTTACTGCCATTTCAGTACAGTACTTTCAAGCTGCAACTAGCAGCATGCACTAGGTAGCGGAAAAGTATTTTCATATATTTGCTTGTTTATGTTTTTTTCCTAAGATGAGGTCATATTTGTGCGTATCATTCACAGTCTGTATAATGTTAAATCTATTTTTCTTGTGTTTTCTCTGTGTTTTTTTCTGCTTAATGCATTTCACTTTTCAATTCGATTATATTAGCTATTCATGAAAAGCTTAGAGTACATTGCTACAAAATGTAATTCAGAAAATATGCAGTTACAAGCAGAACTGTAAGATTGCAAAGTTATAAGAAAATATGGTAACACTTTCCATGAAGCCCATGTTCATAAAGCCTAATAACTGTTCTTATAATTCATTCATGGTGACAAAGTATTATAAACATGGCTATCACAATTTACAAAGTTTACAAAGCATCCATATTGAATTAGGAAGGTATGTTTAGTGCATTATATATGACAGCTTCATAAAGCATTCATAATGCATAATACACATGGCTATAATATGTCATGCCTTTTATAGCTATGTTTATAATGCTTTATGAATGCAGTATTATGTGTTATGAATGTTTATAAATGACTAAAAACATGGCCTTATGTATAGTGTTACCAGATTTTTAGAGTTGCATTTATGCAGTGTAAGTGTCCTGGTATGCCTTGCTGTCCCATCCAGAGCGCCCCCCGCCTCATTCCCCATGCTACCTTGGATAGGCTCCAAGCTCAATGCAGCTGTCATTTAGACAAGTACTTCCAGATAAATGAAATTTATACAGCAACTGTCATGTGCAGCCTATTACCAAAAACAATGACTATTCAAAGCATTTTACTAAGATTTTTATTTTCAGTGGAGTGGGTGGTGCCAGCAACGCAAAATTGATAGAATAAAAATTTGACATATTGAAAAATATAGAAAAATCAAATGGCATTACATACAATAAGCAAAAACTAAATTTATGTAAATTGCAGCAAAAACTGCAGAACACACCATACACTAATCAGTATGCCTGATTCACTTAGCTAATCACGAAAAAACGTCAGTTTGCAATGTCAGTTTCTTCAGCAGTCTTCACAGAAGTCCATATCTAAAGGCTAAACAATGTTAATAAAGAAATGCTGAGTCCCACACAAATCCCAGGCATTAACCTGGCGGAGGTTTGTATTGCAGGTTCTCTCTGCTAGATCCTTCTGCTGCTACTCTATTTCCATGCCCTTCACCCTCCTGAATAAGCAGCTTCTCTCCTGCTCTGGGACTTTTCCCTGAACTCCTGTCAGGTGCACTTCAGGCCCCAGGGTCCAAGAGGCCTCCACTCTGGTCCCATCACCTTCCTTTTTGTCCGGTTCCTGGGCTGACACAGTAGCTGACACACCTAGTCCCCCCACTGGGGCCATAGCACAATCTACTCGATGTTCTTGCCCTACTTTCCACCACTTCTGAAGCCTTGTCTGTGGCTCCTTGAGTGCTCTCCCAGCCCTTTGCTGCCTCCCAGTACACTTTTCAGATTTTTAGCTATTTCTTGCCCCCTTCCAACCCCCCGCTGTACATATAGAGGGGGTGTCATTTTCTGTGTGTCGCACATCTCCAGCCTACAGTACTCCTGACAGCAGTGGCAATCAGCTGCCAACTTCTCTTCCCACATGTCCAGAGCATCCTCCTCATTCAAATCCTACCCTTAACTCTTCACTTTCCTTTCAGGCAATTGCTTTTTGCTTTTTACATACAGTATACAGTAAGACGTCAACTATGAACTCCAATGTGTTTTCACTTCAGGTCACATAACCACTGGTGTCATGAGTGTTCATAAGATAGCCCCTTATTTAGTTGTTCAAACTTAAACACAACTGTTGTACTGCCTTACCGTTAATGGATCGAAATACGTTCAGCAGACAGGACTCTGCTGATCTAGTCCTTGAGCTATTCACCTGATTTAATCCTGTTTCCTGTTCTTACTGGCATGTGCTTATAGATTTATGCTGTATCAGGACTTGTTTGGATGTAATTGACGCCTCTGTATTATACTGCATTAAAAATTAATCTTGTTTACTATGATGTGTTTTTTGTTGTATGACATGGCTTTGACTAATGTTAGTATTCATCCTTTAAATAAGGTTAGCCAGTGCCTATTGATTTTACTGCTCTATGCTATTTCCACCATAAACTCGGCTTGAGGTAGGAATAAATCTAGTTTTTTTGCATGTAGATTTCTATGTCGTCGATCTACAGATGTATTCTCTGGGTGTAAAACTTTGATGGGATCATAGTCAGTCCACAAGGAAAGCATTCAAACTGGACAGTAACACCAAAATGACATTTATAGCATAATTTTGATATGGAAGATTTTAAAATCCTACTCAAATTTATATCTATAAATAGCACCACCAACTATTTCTGTCCTCTTCGTGCTACACGTTATGTTTATGCAAGTACCGTGACAACAAAACACCCATGTAGGTATGGTTGTGATTTGAGCTAATATTATTGTCTGAATATTGATCTAGATAATTTTGAGCAAAAAATCTCACTGTAGTATAATAATTTGTTTAGCAAAAGATACGGTAGCACTTTACGTGAAACTGTCATCTATGACTTTAGTATTTCATTGTTTTAGCTTTGATTATGGTGCACATTTGTCATGGCATCGTCATAGCATGGTGCACATTCTATGTGCTTATGCAACATCGCAACATTTCTTTATATCCAAATTTCCATGAATTTCTTGCCAAGATCTTGTATTGCTGATAGATGAGTTGAACCACTCGTAAAGTCTTCTTCAGCACATCCCAAAGACTTTCAGTGGGGTTTAGGTCAAGACACTGTGGTGGCCAATTAAGGTATGAAAATGATTCCTCATGCTTCGCTGAAGAACTCTTTCACAATTCAAGCCTGATAAATCTTGCCATTCTCACTCTGGAATATGCCCATACCATTATGGAAGAAAAACTCCACTGATACGATACCCTGCCCATTCAGTAGATTCAGGAACACAGCTGTCTTCACATTATTGCTGCATAATGTTGCCGAGCCGACTTGTTGATTTAAATTCAAACAGTGATTTTTTTTTGGCCAGTCAGTGCAGATACCTTGATAATGCATTATAATTAGTGTTGAGTGAGGTCCGTACCGAACTTTACGGTTTTTGGTACCCGGACCCGAACCCAAACTTTTCCGTGAAAGTTCGGGTTCGAGTTCAGCGTTTAATAAAGCTTGTTTAAAGGCTGCAGGGCAGCTAATCAACAAGCTTTTAAGCTGTGTGCCCTTAGAAGCCATCACAGCCATGCCTACTATAAAAGCTGGATCACGCATAGTACCGCCCATCAGCTCTGAGTAGTGCAGGGACAGGAAGCAGGCAGCTGAAGTG
>JAODKL010000095.1:20362380-20396654 GCA_026780765.1 Petrocephalus schoutedeni | reverse complement strand
GCAGTTCTGAAGGCGAAAGGGGGTCAAACACCGTATTAGTATGGTGTTCCTAATAATCCTTTAGGTGAGTGTATATAAGTAGGGTAACCACCTAAGCCACATCAGGAGGGACGATTTCAGTTACGACCGGGTTTGTACCATTTTAACCATTTCAATTAAAAGGACCCAGATTTCACTTAAGCTCTGAATTGTTGCTTTGTGCTGATTGGTCAATCTCCTATAACCATGCATGTGTCACTAATGTTAATGTGACACAGCTGGATGAGTCTTTCAATCAAGACCAAACAGCTGAGCACGGGAGCTGTTCAGTTTCATAAAGTAGCTCACAGTGCCCCTCCTGACAAGGAATAGGTAAGCTTCCACACAGATTCCTAAGAAGGTTCCAATTAGAGCCCTGCATTGGGACTGGGACAATTCCACTTTTAACAATAGAGTGTGTTTACTGATCTCAACTCCCTGTATTGTAAATGTTGTGCTCATTAAGCTAGCCCTTGTGAAATGTGGTCAGGTGACCCTTTACGTACCATCCCTGTTCATGACCATCACTGTTCGGCTGGGGGCTTAGCAATGCTGTACATTTCATTATGATTCTCAGAGCAAAGGCTGTATTATTGAAATCACCCTCCATTGGTGGGGCAGATTTGGCAGGATGGAGAATGTAACTGATGTTGATAATAAAATTAAGGCTGGAGAGTATGGAACTAAAGAAAAGAGTGGAAAATCAGATATCTAGAAAAGCTTTAAAAATGTTACAAACAAAGAAGGTAAAGAGCTGGACTTTGTGTGTTGTGAGAAGTGTGGCAAAATGCTTGTATATGACGGGCACAAATCTGGCACTTCAGGGTTGTGGCAATGCACCTGCTCCGTACTCCCCGGTCATCTGGGCTCAGTTTACATTTATTTGCGGTTCGAAGTTGAGTGACCTTCGCTGAATTTGTTTTATTTATTCAGTTCTTGTTCTACTGGAATAAAACATTTAATGCATATAAACTTATTTCATCGTACAGTATATCCATTAATGGGTCTGCGGGTGCGGGTGGGATTGGACAGAAATATTGCAGGAGTGGGCGGGAGTGACAAAGACAGACAGCGGGAGCGGGTTTAAAGTTCCAATAGAGTTCCTCAAGTTCCAATAAAATAAATAAATAAATTGTGCCAAATGCCAAAAATATGGCACTGGCTGTTGTCATTAAATGCCAATTATATACAATCCATGCAATCATGACCAATACTTTTACAACTTAATTATAGATAGCAACTGCTGGATGTTTTGTTAAAGCTTATCGGGCGTAAATTGAAGCAAGCATAACAGTCATTTTTTTTTATTGTCATACTGAAAAAATCTTTATCATTCAATCTTTTGGGGGTGGCTTAGTGGTCCGAGAACCATGTCACATGGTTTAATTTGATATGTTTTACAGCACCTGAACTGACATTCCATCCAGTATGTCCTCTGCCTTGATCCCTCTGTTCCCGGGGGACAAGCTCCAGGCTCCAGGCTCACTGTGACTGTAGAAATGGGGATGGAAGATGGATGAATGGATATTTGAGAATTTAAACGGTGAGGGGAAGTCATAGGACCATGCTGAGATGGATTCCTTGTAAGTGCGAACTTAAATGGTCAGTAAACCTTGTCTGGAGAAAACTGAGCAAGACTGTTCTGAAAAACATTAGACGCCATACTTTCCAAGCACTCCAAAATGGTATTTCACAACTGGTCACCTTCCGGATCAACGCTCGTGGGCTACAAGCAATGATTAGAGTGATTAAAATCATGCACAAGCAGAGTAATTTCACATGGCTATCTTCTTGCGCAACTGAAAAAGCTTAACAAAGGAAACATATTCTATTTTAGTTGTAAAGAAAAATACCTCTAGGCCAGTTAAATTTTAATAAAAATAAATTGTAATAAATCACAGGCTTTGCCACATGCAAACAACTTCACTAGCTGTAAGGTAAGTTAGAATAGACTGAAATATTCTATATTTAAATGCTGAGACAATTTCAAGGTCTAAGAGCCCTATACTGTAGCTGAAGGCTGTTATTTTTTTTACCAGGAATTAAAGGAAGACCTGCAGGCTGCGATATAAGAATTAGACCGTACACTTTGATAAGATGGAGCCAGATTTTTAAATGCCTTGTAA
Organism: Petrocephalus schoutedeni; assembly: GCA_026780765.1. Lineage (NCBI taxonomy): Eukaryota > Metazoa > Chordata > Actinopteri > Osteoglossiformes > Mormyridae > Petrocephalus > Petrocephalus schoutedeni. The sequence continues at coordinate 20,394,510 of JAODKL010000095.1, read as the reverse complement.
ATGAGCAGAAGAATTTAGCATTCATCCTGAGCTTAGCAGAAAGCGACTGAGGAGACAGGAGATCAAGCACAATGTGAGCGTATTGTAATAAGCATGCTACTTTCTCTGTCGCATTTTTAACTTGCTGCATGGCAGAGAGTGTGCGATTTCTGCAGTCTGGCAGTGAGGCATTGCAGAAGTCACAATTTATTACATATATTGGCATTCCTGCCGTCTTGTTTTTAAAAATCAAAAGCAATTGAATCCGCCTAAAGATGAAACCCACCCAAGTACATCTGTTACCAGCTTAACAGAGTGAATGTACTTTGCAGCTGAGCAGTTATTAAGAGTGGGCAGCACTTTTCTCTAAAGGATTCAACTGCTAATTTGTGTTTTTATGCATCTGTGTTCATTTGAAGCTTCGGTACTACAGTAAGTGATATCAGCCAGGAAGTTAGTATGGCCATTTGTTCCCATTTTTCTTATTTCCCAGCCTAATGGTGCTGTATTGTACAAGCCTATATATTACGAACATAAGTCTGCAAAACAGGAGTGATAAAAAAAAAAACTGTGTGCAATGCAATTTATATACCTCAATATAGTCTTTTTTGTTGGGAAAACTGAAATATTTAATTTTGAATAACAATATAAAAATTTCCTTCATTCTATATTTATGATAGCCATGAAATTTTTTCATTTTTTTAGCATTTTTATTTTCTAACACAGGCAAAGACACAAGTAGCACACATGTTAAAAAATAGTCTTAAAATGACATATGCTTGGGAGTTGTGTGATTGTCTAATGTTTAACATTATTCTTCATCTAACATTAATAATTTGGCTAATGATGCCTGGATAATTGGTGTCCTATCTGAGAATATTTCAGGCAAGAGTTCATATAAGAAAGGACTGAGTACTTTCATTTTGATGATTATAGTTTTTTATTATTTTCCATTCGTCTGGATATTTGTCTATTTTTCAATGTTCAGTTGCAGCAAGGCGTCTCCTTTTTTAAAATCAAAAGCAGATATTTGGGCCATCAATCAGAAATAGCCAGCAGAATAGGATCTAACTTTTTGAGACTTCATAGTTGTAACCTCTTTGTTCTCTGATGCAAGTAATCTATTGCTCTTTGATCTTTGGTAATCGGTCTGTTTTTCAGGACAGATATTAGGATGCTGTTTTGAAACCTTAAGTCTAGTACATCCATGTCACATCCTTCATTAAGTGCTCCTTGCCTATATATATAGACAGTCATATAAAATAAAAGCACAAAATCAATGCTATTTGAAATATTGCTGAGTATGCCTTCTAGATTATTAATAAGTCTTAGGGTTAACAAAACAGGAAAAAAAATTTGAAAATATTATGAAGGCAGTGTCATTGTCACGGTCTGTCCATGTGTTCCTGTTGTGCCACGCCCCTTGTTCCCTACGTGAGTATGTTTCCCGATTGTTTTCCTGATTGTTCCCAGCTGCCCCGTGTTCCATCCGTGATGTCATGTGTATTTAGTCTGCTCATGTTTAGTCCTGAGTCGTCGGTTGTTGTGTGTATTTGAGATTCATATCTCCATACCCCGGTTCACGGTACCTGTTTGCTGTTCTTGTTCCCAATCCTGTGTTCCTCGGGAAATAAAACGTCTGTTCTGAAACCGCCTGCATCATGGGTCGTCGATCGCGATCTGGCCGTGACAGTCATGGGGATATCCCATGCCTTAGTAAGTAGGGTTGGCAGTGGTCACGCATGGTCTCTTTTTCCATTTTCATTTAAATCATGCTGGCAGGGTTGAGGTTTCGTTTGGTAAGGCTACACAGAGCACACATACCATTTTTCTTGGTGCTGGTAGAGCTATTGATGCCTATTTAGACACCAACGCATCTAAAGTGGCATAGAAAAGGATACAGCACAAATAATTGTACAACTTTGCTGTGGCAGATATATGAGAGAATGGCTACACTGTCAACATTCAATTATTGTTAAATGCTGGGTTAAACGCAATCATAGGTTTACCTCCATGTTGGATGGGGGGAACTACACCCGGTGATTAAGGTGTCTGGTAGGGTTTATTAAGCAGCCCGGTAGAACCATACAGTAGCTCAAGTCTTAGGGGCTTCAAATTGTCATATTTGTATGGGTTTCCTCGGGGTACTGCGGTCTCCTCCTTTTGTAGTCCAAAGACACACAGGCTAATTGCCATATCTAAATTACTTGCAGTGTGTGTGAGTGTGCAAGTACAACCTGTGATGGACTTCTCAGAGTGTACTCCTGCCCTGTGCGATGATATGTGGTGAGAAGATGGATGGTAAAATTTCATGAATATTTATGTCTGTGTCATGTCATTCAGCTTTATTGTGAAGGACAGCTCAAAGATAAAATCATTCTGGGCATCATAATGAAACTGTCATTGTGCTATGTTCAGGAATCGTAAAACGTTTCCAGATTATATTCGTTTATTCCACAGCACAGTACATCATCCTCAAGATCCTGTCAAAATATGGTTAGAAGCCAAACATATTTCTAATAACCCCACATCCTCCCTTTTTGTAGTTGTCATCTGATCAGGTATATCAACAGAAATATTGCAGCAAATGAAGTAAATTCTGTAGAAGATGCAGTTCATCCAGTAACCCAGCTAAATATAACATTCAGCATTTTTATCATGTTTCAAAGGCATCTTGAATATATCCTCAAATGAATATATCCACAATTGCACTATTTTAATGTAAATCTTTAGGAGGCAGAATAAAATTCCTCGGGCAAGGTTGATAAATGTACAGTTTTATCGCTTCATCATAATCTATTTCATTTTCTTCAAATATGGTATCTATAAAAAGAGTAAATGGTTGACTCTCTATAATATGCACACAATAATAAACAAAGCACTGTTGACATAACAGAGAGTGATCCAGATACTGTACTATGTCCTGTTTTATTACTTCATTATAGTTTATTTTCTTAAAAAAAAAAATCGAAATATACAATACTGTAGAAAAATGTTATGCCCACAAAAAACAGAGAATGCAGAAAAATGTAGGAGATACTACTTTATTTAAAATTTCCTTAAATTTTATTTTGATTACTTTGGACTTCCAAAAACATGTACAGTGGTCTTATACAAGCGAAGCTTGAAATTAATTCCTGCAATATAGAGGGTGGTGAAAAATGCCCTGAAATTGCGATAAATTTTGTCACGCAGAGGTCGTAAGTAGACTGCGTTGATCTATGGCCCCGGTCAATGGACGGCTATTGAGTGCCGGTGTGAGGCTTGCCTTTAAGGACGCGCGTCCCAGAAGCCGCTGGCAGGAGCTGATGTTAGCTTTTATCACACGGCGTCAGCAAGCTGAAACCCCACAGAGACAGATGCAGAGACGGATGGGCTGCAGGCGCTACCCTCCGTCTCATTCCGAAATGGAGCTGCTAAATAATTTTATAGGAGCCACAGAAACTGCCATTAATTTCTGGCATCAGGCAGCCACCTCTCTGCCACCAACCAAAGTCTGCCCCTGTTCTTATTCTATTAAATCTTGAAGGAAAATGAGAAGGTTCAACTTAAATGTCAATGCGCAGCCCTGTGTTTAATTGCCACCCAAGCAAATCCCCCCAATCATTTCCTCTCCATTATTATAAATGGTTTCTGCAGGTCAAGATCCAGAGACGCATTCACTACAAAGAATTCTCTGTTTTATTTTTTTATTTTACAGTCTACTTTGTATCTGCTTTTGTTTCTTTTTATCTTTCGTAACAGTGCATGATACCGCTGGTTCCAAATGGTGTTCTGACTCGATGGGTACCACTGCTATCTCACACCTTCCAAAGGTCACCGGTTTAAATCCAACCCCTGCTTTTCCTCCTGGGCTTCCCTTTGGCTACTCGTGTTTCCTCCCACGGTTCACGGTCATGTGCTTTCCATGAAAATGGAGACCAAGGCTGAGTTCTCTGTGACGGATTGGCACTGTATTTAGGCTGCGTTAAAATAAAGAAAAAGCAAACAGTATTTTTTTATTACTGAAAAAATATATTAAAGTATATGCTTTACTATACCAATAGAAAGGAGTTTAAGATAATAAATGAAACAATACATTCTCATAGTGGGAGGAATGTAATACAACTGTTATTTTTTTCAGTGGTTATTTTTCCTTAATTTTTTCATTACCTTGTGTTACTGTGAGGCTTCATCCTGAATAGGCGAGTCACCTTTCAGCAGTTTCCACAGCCTGGGATTTAATGCGTACTTCCATGCACGCAATCTATCAGAAGGTAATGATGCTTTTAGAAACATATGTCCACGTTTGATATATTTTTGTGTCAATAGTAAGTTTTACAAATGTAAGTAATTTAAGTGAGTGGTGGATTGCTTTCCCAACTTCTTTCTTACACAGAAAAGCTATGGCATTATTACTACTGTGAGTCTTAAAATCCCCATCGATATATAATAAGGTGGGTGGCTAACAAAATGACGCATCCCTGATTATGTCTCACTTGCAGAGGGGCCAGAGCACTGCTTGTCAATATAATTAAATTGACTGGGTCAGCTTGATCCCTTCTGCCCTTACTTGAGGACCAGCTATCGTCACTGCCGTAAAGGTCACTACCAGCCTTTATCCGAAGCCTCAGACTCAATTAGCCCAGGGATTATACACAGTTCATAAAAAAATACATTCTGTGATATACATGAATAGACTAAAATCAACACCTGAATATGAACATGTAGGCCTACGCTGGCCCATCTACCCCAATAGAAATGGCTGAGATTTCAATGCTTAAGCATGACGATGATGATGATGATGACAGCGATGATGACTTATTATTATTGATGTTGTCATATTTGTTGTCTTTTAATTGCAATACATTGTGCAAGAGCATATGTAGTTTTTGGGAGACCACATTCCCATATAATTCACGTTCCTGTATAATACACCCAATTCTACTACAGCTGTGTCTTCCACAAATGCACCTGCAGAATTATTTAACATTTTTCTCGCCCCTAGATGAGTTGACTCCATCTATCCATTTATCAACTGCTGTCAGGGTTCTGGGCTGTCATTAACAAATTTTATTGGGTAGTTTTTCAGTAGCTGGTACACATGTGAGTTATAAAAAAAGAATAAATTCTGGTTACAATCTTCCTCCAACTACCCTATAAATTAAGGTTAGACTTAAGGCATCTTTACATTACGAAGTTACACCAACTCTGAAATCACTGTTATGACATTTGAGGTAAAAACATTATACAGCCTTAAGTCTGTCATGACTTCTCCTCCATATCTTACTCCCAGAGCTCTCAAGCCACACTCAACAGGATAGTATAGTATGCCATATTTCATATAACCTTAATAGCAGTATAACTATGACCGCACAGCTACAGGTTTAGGAGTTCATCTCCAGCCCCTGCTACTATGTGTGCAGCTCTTACAGTGTTTGCATGGGTTTTAAAGTACCATAAGTGTGTGCCTTATGATGGACTGACATCCCAGCCAGAATCACCATGACCTTGCATTAGATAAATGGTTAAGGAAGATAGACAGATTGATATTTAAAGTGGTAGCTCCACTACATTTTATTTTATGACTGAAAGAATTTTTAAGCATTTGTTTGAAATCTCAGATGTTGTGAATTAAATAACAAATTATTTTAAGGTACTGTACCTGTAAATGCTATTAAAATTTAGCATTTACGGGTACAGTGCCTTAAACTAATTTATTTTTTTTTTTGTTAATTTTTTTATTTTACAATTTCTGTATGGTTTTGAGATACATTAATTGAAGCTTCATATGTTCGCAACCATTGATTGTACAGGATCAGCGTCTACCAAGAATATGTTTTGAGTTGTTCGGCTCAATATAATATAAATACCAATTCTGCCACTTAGGAAGGCTGTAAAAATAGGCCACATTTAAAGTTTTCATGGTTTAAATGTCAATTATTTATATAATAATTAAAGGGAGAGAATTCTATATTGATTCTAAAACCAATAAAATATGACATTATAAGAAGTGACCCCCCCCAACCTCTCTCAAGAGCTCTCCAAAATGCAAATGGCAGAAGATAATCTTAAATAAAATTATTTTTGCACCTTCCCAACGCCATATAAATATAAATGTATTATCCCATCATTCTTCAGGCCACTTACTTGGTCAGGGTTGCTTGCAGCTCATCCCGCTGAGCTACACAGGGCCATTTCTGACCATTTTCAGCCTAAGGTGAGAAAGGCGCCCCTCCACCACAAAACAGGCACAGGCTCATAATGCTTCAGGTACAGTGTATGTGCCCACAACACAGATCTATTTAATTTCTTACATTCAAATATTAATATAATTTAATATCACTTATCATTATCCTGTAACTTATCAGAGATCAGCACTCTTTCACTAAAATGTATTTAAAATATGTATTTAATAACATTTTGCAAGTATTTTTGCATTTTGTAATTTGTATTTTGATGGACAGAAAAAGCAGATGTAATTTATAAATTGAGACATTGTATTTCAGGTCTTTCATGAAATGTTTAAAATACTTAATTAAATTTTAGTTTCTGTCATTTTACAAACCTTCATCACCAGGTTTACAGACTTACAGAAATACAGCTTGTTACCATCTTTCCCTACATGCAAGTAAATCACGTGACACATCCTGCCGAGTCCGGCTTGCACATTGTGAACTTTTGTTTAGCAATGACCAATAATCCAAGGAAAGAAGATGCTTTGGTGCAGTGAAATATACTATAACAGAGCAATTGGCAAACAGCAGTGCTGTACTCTAGAACTTGTGAATAAATTTTCTGGTCTGCTAGTGGCGTTCTAGTTAATTCCAACAGGCATGCTCAGGCAGTGGCATTCTGTGGCTTGTCATATATAGAAGATGCAATTAGTGATAAATCAGGCTAGCTATTTCCTATTATTTCCATTCCTTCCTATTACTTCCATTATTTCTATCAGCTAAATGTAGGTGTTTTTATATGCAATGAGCCTTAGTAAAAGGGAAAACTGACTGGTAAACTTGACATTGCATAGCCTTATTTTTATTATTATTATTATTATCATTATTACTATTATTACATGCGTCTCAGCTGCTAGGTGCTTTTGTCAGGGTCGGTGCCCATCTGACCCTGCCCTTTGTGTCTTTCCCCTTTTGGCCAGCTGGTGTTGCTGGCCATCCTGATCCCCTTCCTTGTTGTTTGTCCCTAGTGTGCTGAGCGACCGAAGGCCAGCTTTATCTCTTACGCTGTATATTTGAGTTTCTGTTCCTCAGTATTCTGTTTTTTTCCCTTTTGAGTTCTCAGTTTATCCTCTTTGTGTTTTTTTGGTTACTGTTCCATTTATTATCCTAGTGTACTCTTGAGTGTGGTTTTTCTAGTTTCAGTGTCTGTAGTGTTCCCCAGTTCTGTTAGGTAATTTGTTCCACCTGTCGCTTGTTGTCCTGTGCCCTCTCTGATTGGTTGATTGATTTACACCTTGTTTACCACATTGTTTCTTTAAGCTTGCCTTAAGTGCTTGCCTTTGTCTGTTAGTCGGTCATTCTATTGTGAATGGTAATTGGTCTGTGTATTGTATGCTCCGTTTAGTTTCCTTAGTCCTGCTCCCTAGGTTTGTTTTCTGTGGTTTCCTTAGTTAATTTTGCAGTATTTTCTTTTGGGCCCCTCATGGTCTTTCTCTTGTAGTTTCCCCAGTTCTGTTCAGCCCCCCCAATAAATCCTTTTGTTGTACTAGAGCCGCAAGTGGGTCGTCATCCTCTTTTCAAGCCTGCACCATGCCACGCCACCATCACATCCATGACAGCATTATTTATTTGGTTTGAGGATATATCTAAAATTCTTCTTTGAGTTTAAGCGTGTTCGGCACCTTACTGTGGTAAAGTAGGAAATTCACGCATTATGATAATTAATTTAAGAAAGCGTCATTGTACCTCATTGCATGTGCACATGCACATATACTGCCCCTGTCAGCCACCACCGCTGAATCTATGGGAAACACTGCGTATAAATTACAAATGTTCACAATCTCGTATCGTGATTAGGATATCGTATCGCGATTAGGATCTCGCATTGCAGAACCACAATATCCCCCCCATTTCCAAATGCCAGCCCGCTGCATCCCTTTGAGCTATTATTACTCCACTAACGTTACAATACTCATTTTTCAATTCCCAATTAACGCTACATGTACATGTAGTACATGTATTCATCATGTATGTTACCATTTCACATGTATTTTTGCATTTTAAAATTACAAATTACTTGTATTTTAATTAAACACATTTTCTGATGTGAGTATGGTCTGCAGCTTTTACTTATTTGAAAGCAGAACGTGGATATTGAAAGTAAATGGAACTTGTCTGGCGCAACAAATAAATTAATTTAAAAATCTGGTGCCCCAGATTCTGGTGCCCCCTGGATCTGGTGGCGACCTAGGCGACTGCCTAGTTCTTCGATGCCTTCATTAGCATAACACAATCATTACATACATGTATCACAATATATCAGGTGTATTTTTGCACCATGTTTGCGTTTTTATGTGTGGAATTTATATATTTTTGGATAGCTAAAATGACACGTTAACACAATATGGTCACAATGAATATTACATTATATATATATATATATATATATATATATACATATATGAGAGTAGCCATGTCATACTGTTTTTCTTTTACATAAACATTCCTGGCTGACATGGCTACTCTCATATGTATTAAAGGTTAAAGGTAATATTTGCTATTCATCAATTCTTTGGTGAATCAGGAAAAGCATATTTAAAGGTGTGTGAGTGCATTAGTCAGGGGAAATGGTCTAGGGAAATAAAACTCATTTGTTGAGAGAGAAGAGCCTAGTCGACATGCCATTGGGCAACAGAGTGCAAAAAGTCTATAAGAAACTGGAAATATATGTGCACAAGCAATTACAGCAGATCAACTGAATGAACTTATTCCAGAATCCAGAATTTCCCAGACTGTCACCTCTAGCTAAGCCATACTTACAGACTTTCAAGGATATGGGAATCTGGTCATCTTCCTGAATACTGACATCTCTAATTCAGGTTGACATGGGCATTGAATTTTATACTGCTAACTATAACGTGAATATAAAGTAATCAAATCCTCTTCCAAGCATCACACCGGCTGCCTAAGACAGTTACTGTCCAACACAAGTAACCCAAGTCTGAAATTTTAACCAGCCATGAGCAGCTTCTTAATTTTTGCTTATTGTCTGTGAACAAAGTGTGCATGACACAACAGTCAAAATCTTCCAGCACTCATCTTCTTATTTATACAATTCTGTCATTTTCAATTGAGGATGACAGAGGTGATATTATTTGTGTCACCTAGTTTGCCAGAGCAAACTGTCTAATTCCTTCTGAACACGATGCGCTTGGGGGCAAGTAAGAGCCACAAAGCATCATATAAAACCTGGGCACTTAATGTAACACTTCAGACTGATCACTTACAGAGATTTTAAGCAAGTGTGAAATATATGATTGTGGAAAAAATCCTATTTCTTTTTTTTACTATACTCTATATATTATATTTAAATTTAAATCAAATATAAAATTGTGTAAATGGACATACTGTTTTGATACCGTACAGTATTTCATAACTTTGATAACAGTAACATAACCTATATCATATATGACATATATTTACCGCGTTACATATTGCAAAAGAAGTCCATAACCATGGCAATTCTCCTTTCCATTCAGCAGACCAAGATACCAGCAACACCAGTCAAACAACCAGCGTATATATCTAAGAACATGGCCTGACAACTTGCATTGCTTTTAAACCACTTAAAGGACTTGTGTTGTACATTTTAGACCGCATTAACCTCTTGAAAGGTACAGGAAAGCTTTTTGGTCCTACCACTGTAAAAGTCACAGAAGGATAATCAGCACAGAATGGTTGTGCCAGGTGAGTGGACTGCTCCTCCGAAGGGAACTCTGAACTTTATTGACGGAAAGAAGGAGATGGAAAGAGATTGTCTCATAATTTGTGGTGAGTCACAGCTTTCACAGGAAAGAGAGTCTAAAACATATCATTACATGAAATGGCGTCTCTAAATTAACCATGCCGTGTGAATGTTTGTATATGCTAATTTTTCATAGCCATAGACACAAACGACCTCAAGCTACACTGCCTTCAGTGGGACTTTTGCTAGCTGGTGTGTTCTTAATTGTGCAGCACCCAGCAATTAATTAAGCAAAGAAGGGTTTTAATGTCCTTTAACCATCATTCATTTCTGGTGCTATAGTTAATCGTAGTATTGGCTTACTAATTGTGGTGCTTGATCTCCGGTAGGTGCTTTATTGAGTGAGTATTAGCACAAATTTATTTACAGGTAGACACTTTCACACAGGCATAAAGATGTGACCGCCTTAGGTTTTGTGTGCACACAGTGCAGTGTGGACATGCGTCTACAAATTGATCTGGCCCGTATTATGACGAACCCAAGCAGCAGTTTAAAGAAAAAGAAGCAGGGAAGCAGTGAAGAGACACTTACAGGGAAATACTATGTTTTTCAAAATTACATGGGACCTGTTTTGAGTTAATCTGAGTTATTGGTGATGTTTCTGCATTTTGTCCTCCCTGTCACCCCATCCCGCCCCTCCAACTCACACACCCACATTATGGCAAAATGAGGAATAAGCACATTGGTGGATTCTGACATTGCGATGCTGATAGAGAATATATAAAATAAAAAAGTTCATATTTTAAGACAATTGAACACATTTTTCTGAATGCGCCAGCTCATCTGATTCAGTGGTCAGTGATGGTTTGTCAATCCATCAACGCTGAAAAATGTCATACGATACCTTAATAGATGTTTCTCTTTTCACGCCTTTTGCCAAAATTCAATAAAATAATACTTATTAACTGTGCTTTTTCTGAACAAATGAAAAATACTATAAAGTAAGAGATAGAGAGAGAGAGAGAAAGAGAGAGAGAAAAAGAAAAGAAGGAAGGAAGGAAGGAAAACCTTCATTGGTCCTAATCAAGGTGAGGTTTCACAGGTCACGCTAGTGATAAGTTAACATATGTCACATTTTTAGATTTCCAATTTTAAAGTACATATTTGGCCCGGATAACTGCGATTAACAGTAGCGTTTTGTTATTGGACAGAAGGTCAGTGTTGCTCAGTCCCCTGAAGAGTAACAGTTCTGCTGAGGCAGAGATTCTGTGGCCAGGGATCAGTGACAGGATGGATGTTGTGTACAGAAATGCATTTCCAAATAGGACAGTTATAAATCCTGGAAACAGGCTCTGTCTTATGTGATCATCTCGCTGTAGTAGATTTTGCTGTAGGAGAGGAGCTCTATAAAGTTGTCAGCTACCCAGTTCTCTTAGTTCTGAGATGTTGAAAGATACTTCTGCAGTATTGTATTCGTGATAAAGTTGCAATGGAACTGTATTGAAATGTGTTTTCGGCTGGTTGTGCCTAACTTGTGCCAATAAACATGATTCTTATTCTGATACATTCTGTCAAGGATTCCACTTGGCATGAGTGCAGCTAGGCAGAGCTTCCAATCAATGCCCAAGTGTAAGCAGTACTGGAGCAGGAGCCACACAACATGTTCTAAAAAAGTAAAAACCAGAAGTACAACATTAGAACAATCAGGGAATGTAAAGGGCAGTGACCTAGTAGAGAAATTCATGGAACAGATGGGTCTTGAGGCATTATTTCAAAGTGTAGAGGGAGTCTGAAGAATCTTCTCATGTGCTGAAGAATCTCCAAGCAGCGGTGGTTTGCTGACTGAAGGGGGCGAAATGGGACATAAGTCTTGGGGATCCTTTTGATGGTGATGGGTGCTTGTTCATTGATGGACCTGTAATCCAGCACCAAAGAATAGATGTGAATGGCAATAGGGAGCCAGTGAAGAAATTCCACTAGATATCAAACAGAGGGTTGCAGCAGAGAGTTGGGTATATGTGGTACTTCTGTGCTATGAATGCATGCCCTCGTAGACCTCAGCCGGCTGGCTGGCTTTTTGTCTGTTTGCCCGGAGGAACACTGGAAGGATAAAAAGTCAAGTAAATAACAGCACATAGTTAGTTTTGTTCTTAGTTTTTTGGGAAAATCTGACTGAAGGAATTAATTATGACACAGGAAATTTGGGAAAGAGGATCTGGATTTTATTGTCATTTCCTTTTGAGGGTGAGCGGAGAAGTGGTGGGTGGGTTTGAACTGTACACCACCAGGACACCAAAAGAAACAGCTCTTAGCATAGCCTTACTGGACAATGTACATTAATATGGCACCTTAACATATTGAATATAAGACAAAATTACTACACATTATAATGAGTTTTAGAAAATGGCATGTTAGAATTAGGGGGAATCCTTCCCAAGAGGTGCCAGGTGAACATAGTCATCTGTGAGTAGTCCATACTAATTTGTTCCACCTGTCCTTATTGTCAGTGTGTAATTGCTGGCACATCCAAGTCTTTCCCTCAAGAGTTGCCAAAACCCAGGAGCAAATACTACCAGAAGGCATCGTGCGGAGTATCAGGATGCATGAGGCAAGAAGGATTGCAGCAAGGAGAAGTATTTCATGTCCTGATAGAGCTTGAAGCTGAGACAGAGCCACTGAGATGCTCCAAGGCCTTCACCAAGTGGAGTTCCATGACTACTAGCAGCTGTGCTCTCCAGTCAGGCTCAGGTACTCGATGACACTGCTGCACAGCAGAAGCTGGAGCAGCTCGTCTTCACTTCAAGGTAGCTAAAGGGTAGGACTGTTGATGTTGTGATTCACTGGGGTGCTTCTGCAGTCATCGCTGACAGCCCTATTGGTCCATCTCCCTAGCAAAATGAAGCGGCAGCAGTGTACAGTATTTTACCGCAATGCTTCCGGTGATGTCACCCATTGTTCTGGGTTTTTTCTCCCCATCCAGTACTGCCAAAGCGACAGTTTTCATGAAGTGTGGCAAGTGGAAGGAGGAAGATAAATTGCAGGCAAACATGGTGGCGGTATTTGGCTGAATTGTTATTAAAGCCCCTGTCATGGTGGATTCAGCTGCAGAGATTTCTGAGTGCTGTTGTCAGGCTGCTTAGGGGGCACCTGGGCCTGTTTCTGCAATAAAATTACTAGCTTTAGCATGCATATCCTGGCATTTATTAAATCATCCCCGTAATTCATTGGGAATGTGAAGATTCATTGTGCCCAGGGCTATTAGACTGTGGAAAAATGGCAAACCTGATAGCGAAGGACATTTATCAAAATCTGGTTTAGGACCTTTGTAAAGAGGGTCAGCGCAGGATGTTACTTTAAAAACTGAACAAAACACAAATTTCATTAGAGCAAGACCAACAGAGCATTTTTTTAAATTCTAGGTTACAGCTAAATGACCAGTGTATATATATTTTGGAGATATCGAAAATAAATAAATAAATCAGTAAAATCCTAGACTACATGGAGAAAGGGTTGCACGGAAGCATTCCCTTTGCCTCTGTGAGGATAGAATTTATTTACTGTTGAGCCGAAATTCAAATATGCTATAAATAAATGTGTAGCTTTTTTTAAAAAAAAAAATTATTTTCAGTTTGAAAATGTCTACTACCCTGTAAAGGAGAATAAATGTATGACATTTCAAATATGATGATGAAAATTTGATTTAAAAATTGCTTCCGGTTTCTTCCAAGCAATAAAGCCAGAAATGCATTTATATTTCTGACTTTAGCAAACTGCCTTTTTAAATTATTCACATAAGCACAAGAAGCATAATTCCCGAAAGTTTAACTGCATTGAAATGCTTTTCGGACTGAGGGAGGCGCATCATAGCATCAGTAATGATTTTCTCAACGAAACATTTAGGAGTTCCAGCCTAAAATGCAAGGAACTGTACAACTGAAGCGTTTCTCATTTTGCGGGTGTAGTCATTCAATCCTTTTCTTCTAGCGTTAGACACAAAATGTATGTCTTTGTGAGTAACCATTCCTCCTGCGATACACTTAATCATGGACGTCGCCGCCATTAAATCTGAGGGAGGGGGACACATTTCACAATTATTCGTTTGGAGCCCCCCCACAAACACACACACACACATTTAACATAAAATACTAGTTCTCCCCACCACTGTGTCCCTCCCATATTCAAAATGCTTCTGACGGCCCTGCACTTAATGACTGTTTTTTTATTCAAAGCATTCAAACGTAAGCTTGAACTACCTTTTAAAATTCTCTTTAAATTATTTATTTTTGACGTGTTATTTTTGCATTTCATGCCCGCAGATTTAAAATAAAACCTAAAGTTATTTTAACTCGTCGTTTAAGCAAGGGAAACGGTTTACTGAACAAATTTACAAATGCTTTTCGGTATTTGGACATAAATGATTATTTATGCATCTCCTTCCTTGTAAATATTTCTTTACGATTAGTCCGAAACTCTGATACTTATTTCTGTAGAGATATTACCATCTAGTGGTGAAACAATGCAAATTCACCTTCTAAAATACGAAAGCCCCGATGAGTAAATTGCAACCTTACTATTTTCCTGTTACTGTTACTGTTTCCTGGGTCTCCATTGCAAATAGCAAATATTTCAATTCCAGAATTAGTGAGCAATCTGTCAAAAAGGCCTTAAGATTATTGGGGCTTGATATTCTGATCTGCTTCCCTAACAAGAGAGCTTGTAGGTTTTGAAGACTAAGAACATGTAATTCTGGGTTTTAAAAGAAAGACTGTAAGGAAGATTTCACAGCATTTCAGTTTGAGCTTCAAGCAAAAGAAGAGTTGAAACAAAATTCACTTAGATTTAAATAACTTTGCTTGTAAAATACATCTTGCTTCTCCAAAAGCATGCCTTTTGATACATGAATATTAATATTGTTGAACTGTTGGCCCAGTTTCTAACATTTGGCATGAATTGTTGTTGAGTTCATCTCTGGTCATCTGCCAACAGTATTTGTAATCAAGGCTCATCAGTCAGTACCTTTGTGCTGATACACGAGAAATCTATTAAGTTGAAATATTTCCCCAATGTGCATAAAAGTGCTGAAAATTAAGATACTGATAAAGATGGTATAAGATGGTATTTAAACAATTTAAACCATGTCAATGTACACTTTAGAATTGGTCTTCATTTTCCATTTTAAACCAAAATGATTGCAAATTAAAGCCAATGAATGAATTTAATTTTGGTTTAAAAGTTCTTGTAATATATGGCTTTACTGCACTTTAAAAGCTGCAGTCTTAGACTAGCTTTTTTAGGGCATAAGAATAGGACAAGGGGAATCTGGAAAAGAATGTCTGTAAGAACACCTCCTATGGATAATGGACACACATTGTTTATTTACTGGAGGGACAATAATATTACACTAAATACTTATATTAAATAATTATTTGCAAGCCCATAACAGAAATAAACAAATAGAACAAAACCCAGGCTAAAACTAACAGAAGAATCTTACTACTGTTCACAACAGAAAACAAAACGATGGTAAAGCCAAATCAAAATTTTACAGATACTACAAGTGTCCCAAACCAAAAAAAAAAAAAACAGAAGACATTAAGAGAAAAACTGAACAAAAGTAACAATTGAAAAGGATTAGCTTAAGAATGGAAATTCACTCTATAGATAGAAATACAATCAACCCCGTGTCATAGCACTTCCAGCAGTCTCTTCTCAGGTTTTGTTATCCTGCTCCTCTTCCTCTTCTCATGCTTTACACCTTCCAGGTAGCAGGCAGGATATAGGCCACCCAAATGAGGCACAATCTGAGTGATAGGAGATTCATCCAGTGTGGCCAAGGGGACAGTGACCTCTGGGGGGGTATTGCACAGAGCCGGATTTCACAGTTAGCCAGATAACTCAAGCCAGACGTGAAAACTGTCCAATGGGAAGAGAAGTAAGTGGCATTCCTGTTAGACCATCCTCACATTTGGCTAATTTGGATTAATTTGGCTAATCTGGCTAATGACAGAATCTTGTTTTACATAATACCCCATGGAATCTCTTTTATATCACATTTTAAATGGTATGACTCCCCTTTATTTAATGTATAGGGAACCCATGAGGAATTGTAAGAAAATAAACCACTAAAATAAACAGCATGAAAATAAGGCAAAGCATGCATGCATGTGTTGGTTGCTTTATGCAGTGGCTCTTCCTGAACTTTTATAGTAAATTGTCAAAAGGCAACATTATGTTTATAAATATCTGCTGAAATTTAGTTGGAGTAGTAAAAAATAAATTTGAAACACCAGAGCATACAGTGCCCAACAACAGGGGCCATCCTCTGCATTTAGCCCATACTGTATGTGACATAGTGGTGGGCAGCTAATTTTGTGCCTGGGGAAGCAGTGCCTTGCTCAGGGTACCTTGCAGGGTGGGGATTCAAGCCAGCAACCATGTGATCACAAATGTGCATCCCTAATCATTAGGGCACCACTTCACCCCTTTAGACTTCTTTTTTGTGATTTTTTTATTCTTTATGATTTTATGACGTATCCTTTATGATTAGCTAACTCTTTTGAAACAAAGATATTTTGCAGATGTCAAAAAAACAATATTTGACAAAAATATCAAAAGTTTTGAAATCTGGGCTTTCAGTCTTGCTTTTCACGCACTAATGTTCCCACAGATTGTTACAAGGGGCCGTTAAAATGTAGAATGAATTGAAGAATCAGGCCCATTAATAAATAAAGGGCTGACATCAGGCTGACAAAGCCAGACGGCCATCCAAACCACGGTGGTAAACCATGCTACGGTTATCACTGTGGCGCCCACTCCCAAGCCAAATTTGTTTGGTAGATTCAGCGGGTTGAAAGACATTGTGTTTATTGTTAAACAATTAACCTTAGCTAAATACAACATCTTATGAGATGTTAATACACTGTGGGTATTGGATGAAGCACTTTTTATGAATCTTTTTAGATTTCCAAATTTATTATACATACTTCCCCAGTTCTGTGTTACAGCCAGTCACTACTATTTCTGAATCATTGTAACATATATTGGATAAATCCATGAACTCTGAACAAAATGCATAAAACTGCACATGAAGATAAACACATTTGCTACCCAGTTTTAATTTATTGGTCATTACTTTGATAATTAAGAAAAGAAACAAACGTGAGAAGCAATGAGGTTGCAGGCTGGTCCTTTTTCGAGAACGTTTAGTGATTTTTGCAGTTTTAGCATTGCCCACTAGATGTCATCCAGAGTGTATATAAACGACGATGAATAAGAAAGTTCAAGTTTAGTACGCAAAAATATACTCACTATACATAGTACACACACCACCCACTTAGATTCTTATCAGTGATCAGTTGTGTTTGAATATTTTGAACAGCGACTGTCAAGTGTGAGTCGAACCCATCATCAAAAATTCCTGACATATATAAATCACTGACACAGTATGTCTGCGTGCGGAGTTTGCAGATTTTGCCCATTACATCTAAGTGCTGAAAGACACGCTGTTAGGTGAACTACCCATTATACGTGACTGCCTTATGATACCATCAAGGACACCTCAGCTTCCTTATGCCCTAATGCTGCCTGGGATTGGGTCTAGTCCCATGACCCTGTAGTAGGTATGCAGTCTGAAAAAAAGATGGATAGAAATCTGTTTTGATTTCTGCATATTTGTGTGCAGTCAGGCTGAAAGAATCAATGTCATTGCATCCATCTGCCTGAAAGGGATATAATTGACTGAACATTACTAGGTGATGAATTTGCCTCATTCCTGCAATATGCATTCTGCAATTCAACTTGTAGAAACTTTCTGAGATGTGCATTTTTTGCTTACACGATCAAATGTAGAGATATGTATGTAGTCCAAGTAAAATAATCAATAACAATCAAGTAAAATTGTCTTCCATCTGAAACACATACCTTCAGGGTTTGGTGTTTGGTTCCAGTCCCTGCTGTTTGATTATGTGTTTCTGTGTGTGTGGAGTTGGATGGTTCTCCCATATTAGTTCCTCAGTTTGCTTCCACAGTACAAAGGTGTGCAGTTTTTGTGAACTGCTATCACTGAATTCCTGGTGTGTGAATTTGTGGATCTTGTTATGGACTAGCATACCAGTCACAGTGAAACCTGCCTCATGGCCTTTGGTTCCCAGGTTAGGATGAATGGTCTGGCTCAAGAAAACAACTGATAATTTTCCAAATAGCCATCTCACATTTTGTACAACAAACTTATCCAGCTCTTATGGTGACATTTTGGTCATCACATGAGTAATTATGAGTAATTGTGATATTTTCAATGGGTCAATGTGTCAAACATGACGATATCATCTTTTTCAAATAAAGAAGCAGTTTCCACATGTATGTTTGACTTGCAATATTTGCCTCATTTCTTGCTTACTTATTGCATTTAGCAGTATTTTTTAAGCTTTTTTTCCACACTAGATTTAAGTTCTAGATTCAGTCATTCCTTAAAAATCCATTATCACATTTATTGCAATGTCACAGATTTTTGCCCAAATAACACAAAATATATGGGTATCTTTGTGTGTGTGTATGTGTGAGTGGATTTGTAATTATTACAGTGTGGGGACCCAATGTCCCCACAATGTGATTAAAAACCTGCTACTTTTTACCTCGTGGGGACATTTTTTCAGTCCCCACAAAGATAACTTCAATTATATAAAAATCTGTGTCTGCAATCAAAAAACTAAAAATGCCAAAAGTCTCATATTTTATTACTTATGGTGAAGGTTAGGGCTGGGTAGGGGTTAAGGGTGTCATGATTGGGATCAGGATTATGCCCATAGGAATGAATGGAGCGTCCCCATAATGATAGGAATATATGGACTGTGTGTGTGTGTGTGTGTATGCGTGCGTGTGTGTGTGTGCACGCATGTGCCCTGCAGTGACCTGGCATCCCATCCAGGGTTTCCCTGCCTTCTTCACTGGGATAATTTCCAGGTATCCAGTGACCTTGTGCTGGATAAGCAGTGAGAAGACAGATGGATGTTAGCAGTCCATACTTCATGTGAATCATTTGAGAAATGATCTGTGTAGAACTGTTTTCATATTTTAAAAAATGTGACTTTCTTCTAATCCAAGATATATTTTTCCATGTTTGTAACCAATTACATTTCAAATAAATGTTCATCCATCCATCCATCCATCCATCTTCCAACCAATTATGTTGGTCTGGGTCATAGGGTGAAATTAATATTTATTTTTTTATTAATAGAACTAATATCCAAATTAATATATAGCCAAGGAACACGTTATCTAGGTCAAGTTCATAATCACATACTTATTCATATAAAAAAAAACTTTGAATATCTGACAAGGATGTGTTCTGAGGTATTCATATAATTAAAGTCAGGTGGGAACTCAAAAGTTTGTGTGTCTGATACATTTATCTCCCTATCCAGAAGGCTGTAGGTCCATAGATGTTTCCTCCATCTGTAAAGCTGAAAATTGGGTATTATTTTGGTGCAAAAGTTCATGATTATTTTACTCCCTCCTGAGAGGAATCACTGTCCAGCATCATTATATGCCAATCTGTGCAATCTTTGACTTTTTTTCTTGGAATTGCCAGGACACTGCCAGTTGCTACAGTTTGGCAGTTACAAGTGCCAGTCTGTCAGTCTGGGTGCTGGCAAGTCTGCCAGCTTGCCCTTTACGTAAAGCTATGCAACCTCTATCAAGTGTTCCCTTTGACAGCTTTACATTTGACAGCCAGAGTTTCTCAAAGAGATTATTTATTTTCTGGGACCATTTCTTTAAAAAAAAATTATTTATAAGTTATGAATAGTTCACTATTCAGCCATGTCAACCATGTGAAGTAAGGAATATGATTCTAGGTAATGAAAATGAATATCCATAAACAGAGATGTGTCTATCTGTGTGTTATTGTCAAGGGACCAGTTGTGGGAAGTGTCAAATTTCAGTAGGATCATTGTTTATAATAATCATACTGTAAAAGCTTAACAGAGTGTTGTGACTTTTATATAATTGCATAAAACATTAATTTGCATTAATTTTGCAAACTACTACTTTACTTTTTTGACTGTTTTAAATGTCCTATTAGTGATGGTTGTCTGGTTAGAGATGATTATCCTGTTAGTGATAGTTGTCATGGTGCTGAGTTGATCAGTTTTAGAATAGATGGCACCCGCTATCTTCACTGGGTCTCCTTTCAACAAAATAACCATATTTTAATGAATATGCACTGCCTTATTTACTAATTAATCCATGCTGTATATTTGCTCCTGCTCGTTGTTGATTCATTTCACTGGCTGTGATTTCTCTGAATTTGTTGCAACTTTGAGGCTATATGGAACACTGTACTGACATAATTATCATTAAAATGTCAAACATTTGCATTGCCTCAATATGGTAAGAAAGGCTGGAAAGGAATGGTATTTTATCATTAACTGCGTTAGCTTATGTTGTGGTGAAACTGGTGGGTGCTTCAGTCTCACTGCTTTTTTCTGCATTTTCCATCTAAAGTTGAAGAATTTTATTTTTGTTAAGACTGTAACATGGCCCGGTAAAACTTGCTGAAGGACCCATGTAATCGCACCACAGCAGAGATCTATAATCCTGTAAGAGGTATCAAGGGAAATCTCCCTGGTATTAGTAATTTTATCTCAAAGAGATCCAATTTTCTCTGAAATTAGAGGCTGTAAACTAGATGGAAGGGCTGCTCGCCTTGTTGCCGTAAAACAATTACAATACATACATACAGCAGTACCAACGCTGCTCTCACACTCAGGGTCTGACAAATGAGAGCTGCACCTGACATTACCAATCCAATACCGGTCATGTAGTGGGAAGGGTATTTGATATTGCCATGTCTGTAAATCCATCCATTATGCAGTACTGTTCCATGGTAAACCAAGGCGCCATACCAGGCAGCACAGATCATGAGGTAGGGGACATCCCAGACAAGATGATAGATCATCTCAGGGCATACAATCATAACCACACTTTAGGAGCAATTTAGAGACACTGATCCACGTAGACTACACTATATGAACAAAAGTATTGGGACAAACCTTTTTGTCATTGAATTCAGGTGTTTCATTCAAACCCATTGCCACAGGGGTATAAAATCAAGCACTTGGCCATGCAGTCAGGTTTACAAGCAATTCTGAAAGAATGGGTCTTTCTGAAGAGCTCAGTGAATTCAAGCGTGATACTGTCATAAAGTGCCACCTTTGCAATAAGTCAGTTTGTGAAATGTCATACTTGCTAGATTTGCCACAGTCAAATGTGAATGGTATTATTGCAAAGTGGACGTATTTAAAAACAAAGACACTCAGCTATTAAGTGGCAGGCCATGTAAAGTAACAGAGAGGGTCCCCAAGTCCTGAGTGCATAGGGCCTATAAATCACCAATGCTCTGTTGACTCAATAACTGCAGAGTTATAAAATTCCTCTGACATTACCCCAGCGCAAAAACTGTGCACTGGAAGCTTCATGGAATAAGTTTCCATGGCCGAGCAGCTGCATGTAAGCCTCACATCATCAAGCGTAATGCCAAGCATCGGATGGAGTGGTGTAAAGCACGCTGCCACTGGGTCTGGAGTTCTGTAGAGTAACGAATCATGATTCTCTGTCTGGTAGTTTGATGTATGAGGCTGGGTTTGGCGGATGCCAGGAGAATGTTACCTGCCTGAATGCAACATTTGGTGGAGGAGGGATACACTAGACAGGACATAACAGGACACTAGACAAGGGACAACATGGGACAGGGCATAGACATTCAGCAGGCACTGAGGAATAAAAGGGCATCGACAACGACCACCAGGACAGCAAACTGGACACACTACCAGACAGGTGTGGACAACAAAAACTGGGACAGAGACACTGAGGACCAGAGGGAACACAGGCCAGACAGGATAGGGCAAAAAGAAAAAAGCTGGTTCTGGTGGACCCCAGGAGGATGCTGGGTGATGCCTAGCAGGTCCTCCAAAGCTTTGGTACTGCAGGGCCTGGGGAAATCAGAAGGTACTGAAGGGTCTGCTGTGCCAGGACACATGCTGGAGGGTGCTGCCGGAACTGCAGGGCAGGGGCAGAGATGGTGGCAGGAACATGGACCAGAGGGGCCTGCAGGGCTGGGACCAAAGGGCGCCATAGGAATAGCTGAGCAAGAGTCCACCTGGCATGGGACCACCTCTGGGGAGCTGGGACACCGGGCAGCACACTGGGCTGTTCCTGGTGAATGGGCAAAAATTCCCAGAGACATGCTCTAAAATCTTGTGGAAAGTCTTCCCAGAAGAGTGGCAGCTGTTGTAGTGGGGACCAACTCCATACTGATTAGAGATGCCTGATATCACACTGCGATTATATGGCGCATGCACAGTAATCACCAGGGCTTTAGATGACGGACGTAAACATTTGTCTGGACACCGGTGTTTTGGTACTAAACAGACATTTACTTACGCCTATAAGTTGGTAAGCAATGTAAGGTTGCTTTCCACATAGAACACTGTGGCCCCGGACTTTTTTGGGCCTGTGCTGTGTTTCACCCTGGGGGAAACCATCAGCTCTGCTCCAATAAGGCTGGGCAAAAGCCATCAGACTGCCACGTCAGCGATCTGACCTCAACCCCCCCTGAGCAAGAAAGAGCCCACAGGCAGACTTGCTGATCATAAACCCATCCTGCCCTCTCCCCCCTCCCCTGCCCCTGTTCCAGGTCCCAAATGGTCACACAGAAAGCCAAAATGGGAAAAAAAAACTTTGTCTAATGTTAATGTAATAATGCACATACTCATGCGTGGTCTCATTTGAATGTTGTCAGTCTAAAACCAATTTATCATAATATTATGACAATCAAGAGAATTAGAGAAATCTTGCCTCGTTGGAAGGCTCTCAGCCCTAATGACCCCACCATTAACATTCCAATTGATCACTGGCTTGAGAACTTATCTGTCCAATGACTTATCACTATACCCTTAAGGGGATCACAAAGGTATCACAACATAAAACCAATATCTCAGTAAGTAAAACTAAAACCATAACATCTAGTTTATCACCATCTTCAAAGAAAACCTTTTACTTGGTTTGGTATTTAAGGAAGGGACCTACAGACAGTCGGGGGGTACATTCTGTAGCCAGAACCCCCACATGGCAGGTGTGATTAGCATACGCACCATATGTAGTGTTAACTGAGGAGACATTCTGTAATCAGAGCTCCTACATAGTGCTGCACAATTAGCATCTGTAGCCAGATCTGTCTCTCGTTCTGTGCATCTCCTGCTGGGGTTTGTATGTACCGAGATTAAGCTGAACTTATATTGTGATCAGGAATCTAACTTAATCAGTAGTAGGCAGATCCCACACAGCATTACTGCCAGGGTGAGCAAGGTTAGGCATAGAAGTAGTCAGGACAATCCTGCCACGAGTGACCGCCACACCATCAACGTCTTTTAAGCTTTTTTATCCACAATATTTCCAGAACATGTTGTGGTTGCTGCGCTGTCCCTTTCTTCACCACCACTTCCGTGCTTATCACTCAAAACAGTAGCATGCGGCGAGCTCTGATAACTGAATTTAGTAAGGAGAATCTGCCCAATTTACACAGATCACTAACTTTTGGGTGTCACAATATGCATTTCATTAATATTTTAGACATACTACTATCTACTATCTGCTTACCCAATACCCAATACAGGTGTCCCAATACATCTGACCATATACTGTGCTTATCGATGGAAACCAGAACACCGCATACACAGAGCAGGGATTCGATCACACAGCCCTTGAGATGAGAGGCCATAGTACTGGCCGCAAAGCCTCTCCATGACCCAAGCAAGCACTTAATGTTACATATAAACTGAAATATAAAACTGCAAATTGTTTAACATTTATAGGATTTACAAGGATTCTGAAGTTGAACTACACATCAGAGAAGAAATATGATGTTTAAAAGCTAGAATCAAACTAATCACATATTACTCATGTTGCAGCAGAGAGAACTGCACAGGAAACTCTGCGATGTCATTGTGTTGTTCTGCCTTCCTAGTGAGAGACAAAGGAAAAATACTGCCACAGCTTTTTACAGCAAAGTAAAACCAAACAGATGGCTTATAGGATACAAAACTAGGCTTGTGTCCAATAGGTTACCCTCAAGTACTGCAGGTTTAAGTTCACCCATATTGCAAATGGCTTATCCTAGTCATGGTTACCGGGAGGTCTGAACCTTTCCCCATGCAGCACTGGGCACAAGACAGGGGTACGTTTCTGCAGGGGGTACCAGGAGGGCATACACAGAAAAGTGGTATGACACCAGGAGAACATGCAACTTCCAAACAGGAGAGGATTCAACCCCCTCGGGGTGTGAGGCAAATCTCTTAAAGAACACACAAATTACTACTGATAACACAAAACTGACCAATGACAATCCATAACATTTTCTATATCTTTATTTCCAATTTAAAAAACCAACACATCATGCATTAGAAACAGGTGCAGAAACTTAACACTCAGCCAATGCATACAAACACACTTTGTATTCATATAGCAAAGTCCTCGCAGAGACTCTAAGAATGTAGATCATTGTTTTGCATTAGCTCTATGCTATATCAATCACATTCACCAGGGACACTTTGGCCTGTTTTGGAACAGTTAAATCAATGGTTATTCAATAGGCAGTCATTAAACAGTCTCTGTAGTGTGTATTAGGTGCTGATTTGTTAGAAGGGCCAACTAAACAGTTTTGAATATAAGATTAATTGTTGTCGGAGGAGTGTAATGAACATCAAGGCTTCAGATGCCAATATGGAGCTGTGGCCAAGACCCTAGAATATATTAGTTCATGTTCTATCAGGCTGGGCGACTGCCCCTGGGCAATATGAAGGCTCATTTATTAAAACTTAATTAATACTGTCAATATCACGCATTCCATGAGTGTTCCCCGTGCTTACCACAGATTTTTGTTTTTGCAGTAGAGGAGGGGTCAACTTGTCAGTACCTTAGATCCCTAATTAGACGCAAAAGGGCATACTCTGCATATCATTTGCTTAAACAGTTTGCCATAACCATTTATATTAATCTTATACTAATCTTGATAAATTTTTGGCAACTGGTTCACGAGTTTCTTATACACAATATTCTGTGGAGTTCAATGAGACCACATTCAGAAGGGATAAGCTTTTAAAAATGACAATACTTACTTTCATCTTGCATATTTTTGAATGCAATGGAATATTTTGGTCCATACAAGCAAACAAGGTTTCAGTAGATCTCATACAATACGACTTCAAATGTTTGTATATTATGTAGAGTAAAGCCTGCATACCTGATTTGTGCAAAGACTGGTACCTTATCTTTCTCCAGGAATTTGTGGAGTGGATCATACCTGGCTTTCAGGCCAAGATTGTTGATATTACTAAGTAGGGCTTTGCAAGATTACCATGGAGGATGAAAATGTAGTTAGAAATACAGCAGACATCTAATCCTAAACTGACTCATGTCTATAACATTCCTATTCATTAAAAACTACTAAAGCCTTTAGCAGTAAATTATTCATATACGTTTTAAATACATAATTTTGGTGTAATAATTTTGCTGGAAAGCTGTCTAACATTATTATAGCATTTTAGGATATTCTGGAGCTCCCTCTATCAGATTCAATGACTAACCTTTCTGAACTGTAAATCTTCACTAATTGTGCATAAATTTAAAGATTTCTGCTGTCACATAATTTTCTTCCTCCTCTTGCTATGCAACACATTCTCAGCACATGATCTTAAGTCACATTTGCCATTTTCCCTCAGTGCTGTACTGTTTACTGGTAGATTACTGTATCTGTGATGCCATTTGCTGAATACAATGCTCTTTTAAGTCCAAACAATAAGAATAAATTTCTGGCTGGGGTACTTACTAAAATATTTTCAGACATCTGGCCTTTGATAATCCTTTTGTTAGAATAATGACATAGAACTTCACTTGGAATAAGTGAAATCTTTATATTGTGCTTTGAATCATTATGTGAATTATCTACATGCTAAATAGATAAACATATTGTAAAAAAAGCCCTACTGGAGTCTTATAAACATAACTGTATTATACTGGTGAAAGCATATATCATATTCAAAACACTTATTGGAAGTATATATATGGTTCAAAGCATTTATTGTTGTCCAGGATCTCAGTGAAGATCATTTTTCATGCAGCAATGATAATTGCTTTGCTGCTGTTTTACTGTATAAAGTTTTGAGACCATTCTAATGCATTCTGTAATTGGCTACTAAAGTTCTGAACTGTATATATCTTATGTTATTAATGTGTATTAAAGCCATTAAGGTGTGTTGTGATATTATGGTTTACTTATGAATTTTCTATTAATGCATAATGAATGCATTATGAAGGTGCACTGAATGTTTTATGGATGCATTATGAAGGTGCAACGATTGTAAAGCGTTACCGTTAATAAAACAAAGATTTCTGTCACCTCTGTTATGCTGAACTCGGATATGTTTCTGAAACCACATGCAACATGCTAATTCATTTGTGATCATCAAATTGCCATCAAAGGTGTATGTATGACTGGTGCAAGGCAGAAACAGCCTCTGCAAGCTAGTCTTACTGTGGTTTCTCAGGAACAATTTGCCAGGCTAAAAAAAAACATAATGTTATAGGGATGTTTATCACTATGGGTAAACAACCATATATTGTACTAGAACAGGGGTGGGGAACCTGATCCACGGAGGGCCAGTGTGGGTGTGGGCTTTTGGGATGACCTTTCAATCAGCCAATAAGAGTGGAGCTGAGAACCAATGCTTTATTATTGGCTGACTGAGAGGTCATCCCAAAAACCCGCACCCACAACGGCCTCCATGGATCAGGTTCCTCAGCCCTGTTCTAGACAATGCAGAATTTAGAGGGGATTTAGTTAAGTATGCTTATTATGATGCAATGTTATTTCTGAATTTGTATTTATTTTACATGAAAAATCACATACACACACACAGAGACAACAGTACCCCAACCTATTCAACTTTGATTTGGTCATTAACTATATTTAGGACATTAGCGTGACCTGGTCAGTTTTTGTTTATTGCCTACCACCAGAAACCTGGCAGCGCGCCTGCTGAGTAAGATGAGTAACATCTGCATTGAGGGAGTTGACAGTGGGCACACCGAGAATGGCCTGGACATGGCCATCAGACAGCCTGGATCTGCATTTTTGATATATTGAAGTTTATAGTGGAGAAAAAAAGATATGTACCAGTGGGGGAGTTTCTGTTTTTCTTGCAGTTCTTGCAGTGCTAAATGCCTTACCTTATTACCTTTTGTACATCTTGCTTGAAAATTGTAATAAAAAAATTGACTAGAGAAAAAAGCTTTTGTTTTGAGGTCAGTGCTGCACTGTATCAGTAAGTGTATCAGTTCCATCTGAAGTGTGCTTATCGGTATTATCACGGTACGATTATGATTTAAGCTCAAATGTTCAGAAAGTGCTGATACAAAAACTGCAATCATTTCACAAAGTTCTGTCACTGAAACAGAAAAAATCAAAAAATGCCCTGTGCCCAAGAGATGATATATTTTTTTGATACCTCAACTGTTTAGACTATCAGTTGTCACTGTATGGTGCCGTGGTGCCTTTCAGATGTGTCGGCTTTCCGTGACACACCCGGCGGTCTGTCATACTTTCACTTATGACCAGATTGGACAGCTTCTTCTTGCAGATATGGCAGATTGCTCCCTGCCAAGAAATGGCTAAATCCCTCATTGTCATTTTCATGCATCGCTCCTTTTTCAGTTATACCGTTCAGCAAGTAGCAGCAGATCACACACCGCCTCTTAGTGCAGACAATAAGGAGCAGGCAAAAAAAAGATCCCTGTAACCACCATCTGCTGTAAGAATGCATCAGCATTGACTCTGGTAAAAGATTGTTCTCATACCTACTACTTTAATACATGCAGAACCCATTTTACCACTAAGGGTTCACTTTCAGCAGCAGAGTGCTTTTTCACACAGTAGATATTCCATTTCAGATATTGCATTTTTTTTTCTTTTCTTTTCCCGTCTGCAACTGAAACAGAATTGCTGGGAGAAAGAATAGAGAGACCCTCCTCCAAAGAACTGAGATGTATAATAAAGCTATAAAGTGAGCTGTCTTCTGGCTCTGCTCGCTTTGGTGCTCCATCCACATCGGATTTGTGATGACAGAGTTAAAAAGTCAAAAATCAAAGACAAGCCTCAGATATGAACCGTCAAACCAAGGACATCATTAGGCTGTGGCAGCTCCAATAAGCTCACAGCTATAAAATATCTTAAAAGCAATTGTCGATCTCAGAAGGAAGAGCCACAGTGTTTCGTCCCATCTGTTCGCTATTGCTGATGTCCCTCTGTGTTTGCATGGGTAATGTACCTCAATTCCAGCTTTCAGCTCTAATTTTAACATTAATCCGAAAATACAGCACTCCTTTACGAAAAACATCTGTATTATGGGGTGAGTGTCCATGTTCTTCTTTCCCTTCCCTGCACTAAAGTAACTTTCATTCCAAAATCCGGGTGCTCAGTTCTCTGATCCACTTGGGCTTTCATCATGATTGTATCTGCAGTTGTACAAGGTTTTTAAATCTGAATTCTGTTTTTTAGCAAAAGATAGAAAATGTAATAATGGGCGCCGGATGTGTAGTTCAGCCATTACCTGTTGTTGAAGGTTGCAAAGACAATCTGTGTAAAAGCAAATTTCTTTTTGGTACAGATGGTAAGAACATCCGTAGCTAATAATGTCAAGCACTAACTTGGTAAAAAAAAAAAAGGGAAAACATTTGTTTGTTTATGTGGAGAATGGAACAGACACTGAAGTAAACATTGTGTGTGTGTGTATGTATATTTAAATATATATATATATATATATATATACGTATATATATACATACTTACATACTTATACATCCTTATATATACAGTATATCTGTATAAAATGGTCATGGTTTTCAAATCGTGATTGTGCCTATATTTCATATCTTGGTTATATAATATAGATATAACAATGCAATGCAGACTTTCCTCACTCAACTAACCATCTCAAGAGCGTGATAGATGATGATATGGAAAGCTGATCTGTCCAGTAACATTCTCGTTGAGTAAGTCCAGTTGTATGGCAGAATGAAAACCTGTACCCAAGTGTGTGTTCCATGCTATCAAAGATGTGTGAATAACAAAAATGCAACATATAAGTCATAATAAAATATTACACTATATAGATAATACAAGAAATATAAAAAATTTTGGAGGGTATTGGTCTGTTGGTAGTTAGTAAGAAATATGGTAGGGGTACATTACGCCAGTTGCAAAGGAGTTTTGAGAGCAGAGTGCTGTGGGCCATTTTAAATTGAACTTGACAATAATGCTTGTTGTAACAAATAAAATACATGCAAAGCTGCCAGTGAGGTCTTGAAAAATAACTGATGCTGGAAATAATAATGCTGGCCTTGAAAAAAAGAATATATTACTGGATATAAGAATATATTATATATTTTTTATACTATTATTTGTCCCTGTAGAAATTCCACTGTAAATCACTTTACAAAAACTTACTGGTGAAAATGTGCCATAATGAATAAAAAATGCATAGAGTTCAAGATTGAGCGAAATGAAGAAATGCTGGTAATTAGTAGCTAAATCCTGAGAGATTCATTATTTACCTATGAATAAATCTGTGGATGCCATTTGCACAAATTTGCCAAATAAGTATAACCCAAATCTGTAAAAGGAGATTACTTTAAAAAGCATTCATATTACTGGATTAGTTGGATAAAATGAAGATTTAGAGGGTTATATATTTTTTAATGAACTTCATTTATATCTGTATAATAAAGACATTAGAGGAGTCCAGGAGCTGTTAGAAATGCACAGTACCGGGGCCCAGATGAGGCCCCTGTCAGCATTCTGGGGGTGAGGGGGCAGCTTGAGAATTTGTCTGGAGGCCCCTGTGAATTCATATGATAAAAACACTTTCATTATATATTTTTTCAGTCACATTGATCTTCTCATAATTTAATGAAATCGGTTTCTCTTAAAGAAGCGGCTCTTTAGCTTGGCATTTTCCAAGTAGTGGGTTCAATTCTGAGCCCCACTGTGTGTATGTGTGTGTGTGTGTGTGGATTTGTAATCATTACAGTGTGGGGATCCAATGTCTCCACAATGTGATAAGAACCTGCTACTATTTACCTTGTGGGGACATTTTTTCAGTCCTCACCAGAATAACTTCAATTCCATAAAAATCTGTGTCTGCAATCAGGTTAAGGGTGTCATACTGTAGTTGGGATCAGGGTTATGCCCATAGGAATGAATGGATAGGAATACATGGCCCGATATTCCTGTGACTTTACTCTAGATGCTTTCTTCCACAATCCAAAAATATCAGAATCAGAATCTTTTATTTGTCATTGTATAAGTACAACGAGATTGGATGCAGTCCCCCAGCAATTATTTAAAAAGTAAAAAATAGTTGAATTGAAAAGCTAAATTATATTTACATCTATATCTATAGTGCTTTGGGCAGCAGCTATGACACCTGCGAGAAGTTACCCTGTAGTCCATATTGCACATGGGGATGAGGTAAAGGTAGCCATGCATTGCAGTACAGGCGCCATATTGCAAAGTAACAGGATTTCACTGAAAAATCAGATGATGATCATTTGCTTGTTGTTTTTCACACTGATGGCCCTAGAATAAGTTCTGTTTTTCAGTCTGTTTGTACAAGCTTTTATTGCTCTTTACATATGTAAATATGCAGTTTTAGGTGAAAATATGCAGTTTTAGGTGAACACTGTCCATAATGTGTGACTGTGTGTGTTTTATTACAAACAAATATGTGCCCTCAGGTGCGTTGACTTGTACAGGAACACATGCCACACATAAGCAATTACACTAAGTGAAAGACATACACTTTTTTACTTTACTAAGTGTTACTATGCTTCATAAATGGTGGATTTGTGTGGTTATAAAGGCTATTTCAGTTGTGAGAAAGCTCTGGTCGTACAGTACTGGAGCTATCACTACAGGTACCCCCCACTATAAGCCACTTTGCTTTTCCCCATTTCATTCTCATGAAAGGCCCACATCAGTACCTGCTAAAAGTAACTGCTTATTCGCCTTGCATTATTTCAGTTTACGAAAGGTTTTTTTTGGAAGGAAACCAGTACCACTAGTTTGGGTGCAAGGGGCACAACATAATGTGGTATGTTCAGGGTCTGTTATGTAAGGGATAAACTACAACGAGGTTTACAAAATAATCAATGAGAACGACAGCTAGCCAAGTTGGAGCTAATTCTTTTCATATAATTGCACACCTCAAAGTGCCTGTATAGCACAGCTAATGGACAAAAAATAAGAATGGGATAAAATAGTCAGGGTTCATTTTTCAGAACAAAATAATTTCAATTCGCATTGTATAATGTTCCAATGTGCTCTTAAAAATATAGTCCACTAGTCAGGCTACTCACTGAAAGTGGCAAGTCCATTAAGTTACCATAGAAAGTATCAACAGACTGCTTGTTTATGAGTAAAATATCACACAGATTTTTATATTAACATAGTTTATAAAACATTAAAATGCAGTAATATTGAACTGTTATTAGGCTGCCAGAACTACGTGTGCGCTTCCACACAAATAATCAACACCCAAATGATATCTCTGGACGAATAAGAAAATGGTATTTATCAAAGCCTGGCATACACCCTAGTAATGATAAAGCTGGTCAGTGACCCTTAAATAGATATAAAAAGTAATTTATTTAGACACACAAGCATTTGGTGGAAAAGTATATACAGTAAATGAAGAACAGAACCAGTCACGTGAGAATCATTCCACAGAGAACTACACACTGGAGATAAGGCGATGTAGACAGAAACCAAGCAGTATATTGATATCATGATTTGTTCTTGAGTAGCCCTTAGGCAGTGCTTGGGGTGAATCTGACCCCAGAGCATCTGGAAACAGTAGGCATTTTCACATGGAGGATATGAACTCTCCCAAGGGAGTTATTTGTGTCCCCTCAAGTAAAGTGTTACCAAAAATAGTAATAAATGTTTAAAAATATGTTTGGCATGTATGATTTGTGTAAATATACTAGGAAAGATATACACTCACCTAAAGGATTATTAGGAACACCTGTTCAATTTCTCATTAATGCAATTATCTAATCAACCAACCACATGGCAGTTGCTTCAATGCATTTAGGGGTGTGGTCCTGGTCAAGACAATCTCCTGAACTCCAAACTGAATGTCA
>JAODKL010000095.1:20332415-20353477 GCA_026780765.1 Petrocephalus schoutedeni | reverse complement strand
GAGGACGCGAAAGCGGATCGGTCCAAGGGGAAAAACAGGCTTTAATATCCAAAAACAGGCAGGGGTCGGTCGATTAGTGTCGGAATCCAGGGGAACAGGCAAGGCTCGTAATCCGGGGACAGGCAGTGGTCAGGCGATCGGTGTCGGCAGTAAGGCGGCTAGGCTGAGAATTGGTAGTCGGGAGGAAACAGAACAGAGGTCAGGGGAACAGGCAGGCAGAGTTACAGACAGGCAGGGAATAAACGCTCGAAATTCGCACTGAAGGCTGAAGATCAAGCGTCTGGCTGACGTGCCAGATGCGAATAAAAAGGCTCTCTAATTATTCTGACAGACCTCATCTGGTAGAGGAGGGCAAACGGTAACCGGTCCTGCCGGTTCTCAGGACCGGTGTGGGAAAAGCGCTCTGGCCACCGCTCATCTCTCCTCTAGGGAAACCCTGGGGGCGTGGCAGGGGAGCCCCACGTGACATCATAGAGGCTTCCCGGGGCGATCCATGACTAGATAGATAGATAGATAGATGGTTTCATTCTATGCATGCCAGGCTTCTCACAAACCAATAACACAAGACAATATAAGATTTCCTGCACACATATACACCAAAACAAACTGCTGAGAGCCCTATTCAGGCCTTGCTATAGCTACCATCAGACCTCTCCCATGGCAGTCTGCCAGGTTCCCCTTTCCTTCTCCCCTAAGCCACCTGTCCTGGGTATGACATTAAACTGCATCCGGAACTGCAAGTGGTCCTCCAACTTGCAGTGAAAAGCTTGGGGGTTGGTGGTGGGATTGGCACTCCAGCCACCGCAAAACACTTCACACAGCTGCGATCAAGCTTACAGGACACCCTTCTGCTCTCCGTGGGAGTAGCTCTGCTGCAGCCACCTCTAGGAAGGCTGCACGCATTGTTAGGGGTTAGGGGAAAGCCTTTGGCAGCCCCATCCCTGGAAGAATCGAAACCGCTGGAGAGCCAACAGGTATAGGCCTGTTGCAGATCGGAGCTGGCGTGGTGCTGAGGTGTCGCCCGCTGCACGGCAGCATTTGGATCCCAACTTGAGGTGGCCCATTCAGGTGGGCACGTGGAACGTCTTGTCTCTCTGGCAAGATGACTATCTTTCTCTGCTGTCGGGGGAGCTCCATAAACTCCGCATTTCAGTGGCGGCTCTGTCTGAGGTGCGCAGACAGGGGAGTGGCCAGATCTCTGTAGGTGGTTACACCTATTACTGGTCTGGTCACTCTGATGGCTGCCATACTCAGGGAGTAGCTGTTGGCTCCTCCCAGTAGTGTCCGACGTCTCCCCTTTCAACGAGCGTATCATGAGACTCAGGCTAAGGCACTTGTTGGGTGTCTTTTCTGTTTTCTCAGTGTATGCTCCGACTGCGGTGAGTGACGTCTCACCAAGGGAAACATTCTACTGGCAACTCCAATCGGTAGTTGATGGGTGCCCTTGAGGTGACACACACCCCTCTGGTCATGGGTGACTACAATGCGACCACTGGCACTGATAGGGCAGGCTATGAGGATTGTATTGGTCCCCATGCATCTGGCAACCGAGGTGAAAGTGGCTCCATGTTCCTTGACTTTGCAAAAAAGGCTGCGGGTCGCTGGATCCTGGTTCCAGTGCCATGAGCTGCATCGTTGGACTTGATACTCCAATACTGGTGGTGCGGCAAAGGAGATCTATCACATCCTTGTGGCCAAACGTTGGAGGCTCCTGCAGAACTGCAGAGTCTACAGAAATGCCCAGTTTGTGAATTTGGACCACAGACTTGTTGTTGCCACTCTGAAGATTCAGCTTAGATCCAGTAGGTTGCCTCCTACTAGGAGAACAAGTCTGGGCTTTGCCAGACTCCAAGATCAAGCTGTCTCTGATGAGTTTGTATGCAAATTGAGTGAAGAACTAGCATACCTGGGTGCAACTGTTGACTCTAATGTTATGTGAGAGACCTTCCACGATAAGACCCTTAAGGTTGCCGAGGGTTGTGTTGGGGTGGCCGGTGTTCCCAGAAGGAGGTGTTTCATCTCGCAGGACACCCTGGATATTAATGACAAGAGTCACAGTGCATGGCTTGGAGGCAATTACGGGCTGTACCGAGAGCTGTGAAGGACAGCTGCTAGGGCTCTGAAGGCGGATAACGAGGCGTTTGTTAGCGGAATCTGTGAGCAGGTCACACATCATCTAGTGACCCACGTCCTGCTTACAGAGGAATTAAGGCACTGCGCACATCTGAATCGGTTTCGCGGAGAGTAGCAGTCAGGGCAGGTAATGGTACGCTCCTTATGGATGGCACAGCAGCTGTGATCCACTGGGACGGCTACTTTGAGCAGCTGTTTAAAGCTGATCCTCCGGCCAGGACGATGGACATCTCTGGGTCCACGGTTCCTGAGGCTGACCCACTAATGATCACTTGCCTGTCTACCAGCGGCCGAAGCAGTCTGGTTTTACGCCTAAGAAGTCTACCATTGACCACATCCTGGCACTGAGGGTCCTCATTGAGCGCAAGTGTGAATATCGGCAGAGCTTCTTTGCAGCTTATGTCGATTTTCGTAAAGCGTTTCACCCAGTTGATCGAGTTGCCCTGTGGGATATCCTGAGACTTTGTGGGATCCCCCAAGGTTGTTAGGCGTCATGGCCGGACTGTACACTGGTACTCTGAGTGCTGTGCAGAGTGGAGGGAGAACCTCCACTCAGACAGATTGGGAGAGCAAGCAGACGAAGGTCCAAGTCTTTAGAGTCCCGGTGCTTCCTGTCTTGCTTTACGGTTGCGAGACGTGGACGTTATCCAGTGACCTGAGATGAAGACTGGACTACACTGGATTAGTGTTCTCCTGGCGGGTGGAATTAAGCGGCCGCTTCAGTCCAGGGAGTCCACCCTGTACAGAATTGACAGTAGGAGCCGAGTCTTTGAAAGGCAGTCGCTATCCAAGGTGCTGAAGAAGAAATGCAACCATGTGTCAAGTCGACAAGACCACAACTATTTTACTATTATATTACATGATTTGACTGATAATCTGTATTATATATTTGACGCTGAGAGTGTTAGCATGCAGTGTTTTTATTAGCCATAAAATTTATTCTGCTTGCACTTATCCAGCTGCTGAAAAATGTTACACATATCAGCCTCACACATCCAATACCACACTGCGAGTGAATGGATGTATTGTCCTGAAATCACCAGCACACCAAAACATTTGGATAGTGTTAGAGAATGTCCAGACAATAGCAAGTTTTCACGAGAAAATATAGCTTCTCAAATCAGTGGATAAATGCTAAATGCTTCAGAGAGGCTGGTCCTTTTGGGGTTTGTACTATTAGAAGCTGCCAGCCTCTGAGAAAAATAAGTGCTTAATGGAGGCTAAACCCAACTAATCATTTTTTATATGCGTTTGAAGTATGTACCTCACTACCGCACCCCATTTCCATTCTTTTAACTCAGTAATACTTTCCACTCTCAAGATCTGGGTTCAGTTCTGTACATGTCTTAAATTAAATACCTGCATCTAATCCTGCTGCTGTACAAAAAAAGTGTTGTTGCTTTCATTGTTCATTTGCAAGTAATACTATTTCTCAACCATACACACAACTGAAGAGCGAATTTCCAAAACACACGCAGTGCACAGGATGTGCTTTCAGGGAAATTTCTGTGTACATAAACCTGTGTTTCTGTGTCGGAAATTGTGGAATGTGGAATTATGAGGACTGAGTGAGTTTTGGTTCCCGATTGTCATATCCTGCTCCCAAGGTCTAAAGAGCATCCCATCTTCTCCCTCATTTGGCCTTGATGAGCCACACCTGATGCTTTTTGCCCTGCATTAGTCTGTGTATTTAAGTGCCTGTTTGTCTCGTCCTCACTAGGACGGTCTTTAACATCAGTTCTCCTCCCAGCCTGTATCTGTTCTTTCACCAGGATAATCTGCTCTGCCACGTTGCAAAAAAATGTTCAGGAATGGTTTCAGTAAC
Organism: Petrocephalus schoutedeni; assembly: GCA_026780765.1. NCBI lineage: Eukaryota > Metazoa > Chordata > Actinopteri > Osteoglossiformes > Mormyridae > Petrocephalus > Petrocephalus schoutedeni. Next base: position 20,349,519 of record JAODKL010000095.1, on the reverse strand, counting down.
ATGAAACAGGGTTCAAGGTGCTCACTTGGCCTCCAAACTCCCCCAGATCACAATCCAATGGAACATCTTTGGGACGTGCTGGACAAAGAAGTCCAATCCATGGAGGTCTCACCTCACTTACACCAGATACCACAGGACACCTCCAGAGGTCTTGAGGAGTCCACGTCTTGCCGGATCAGAGCTGTTTTGGCAGCATGAAGGGGGCCTACACAATATTAGGGAAGTGGTTCAAATGTTATGGCTGATTAGTGTACATGACTCTTTCTGCCCATAATTGTGTCTGAATGTAACTCTGAAATGCAAATGAAAAAAAGCAAATCAGTATTTAATTATAGTAATTATAAGAATAAAAATATTTGTTTTTCATTCTTAATTGGTTTTCAAAGGTAAAGTGAAATTAACAGCCAACTGGCAATCAGCCTCTCTTTTCTTCTGAAACCAACAATCTCTTTGACTTCACAACTTCTTTCTTCCTCTGTTGAAAAGACATGCGGCTGCAGCAATGACAAGCTTCCATATGCTATATATTTATTTACATGCTTATAAAAGGTCCCAAGCAGATCCACCTATCGTCTAACCACTTACCTTGGCCAAACTTACAGGGCTGTCTGGAGGCATGAAGTGGCAGGGTTTAGCACTGAACTGTCCTCCCCAGCAGGTCTAACAGATACAATAATCACACCTTTAAAACCGGCTTCTGGAACTCTAATTAATGACAAAAATCTTGACAAGTACAGTGGGGCAAAAAAGTATTTAGTCAGCCACCAATACTACAAGTTCTCCCACTTTTTGGAGGGAGTTGACAGTCCGTGCTGCCCAGCGACAGCCCCAAAACATCACTGCTCCAGAGGAGATCTGCATGGAGGAATGGGCCAAAATACCAGCAAAAGTGTGTGAAAACCTTGTGAAGACTTACAAGAAACGTTTGAAAACGTTGAAACGTTTGAAGATGAACTTTTGTTATTGACCAAATGCTTTCCACCATAATTCGCAAATAAATTCTTTAAAAATCAGACAATATGATTTTTTTTCTCATTTTGTCTCTCATAGTTGAGGTATACCTATGATGAAAATTACAGGCTCTCTCATCTTTTTAAGTGGGAGAACTTGCACAATTGGTGGCTGACTAAATACTTTTTTGCCCCACTGTATAATGCAAAGGTAATTCATGGTTACTGAAAACAAAATCAAGGGGAATGTATCACAGTGTATGCGGCAGGTGTTGACAATTCTAAACACACACTGTACAATGACAGTTCATCACTGTGCAGAATATGTTAGTGGTCCTGTTTACACCTCATTAAGGTGGTTATATTACTCCAGCACTCAAAATGACATGGTAAACAATTCATTAGCAGACTCAAAGGAATGTCATTGGCAATTTCACTGTGTGATTTGCTCTGTAGCTACATTTCAAGACAGGAAAACAAGACAAACCGAAACAAGCTGATAGGACCTGTAAACAGTGAGGTCTATTTAAATCAATTGTTGCATTTTTACTGAGACAAATAGAGTTACAGCCCATCAAGGTTAACATATCATATTTAAGACATGGGACTAAATGTTCAATAATGAATGTACAGGTCACTTTTATCTGAATGAAATTTAAATATTTTCTCTACAGATCGTGAATCAATTCATTATTGGACATTGTAGCATTGGGCAGAACGAGATCCTGTTGTTTCCCCAATTTAGATGCATAGCTAGGCTGAAATTTAAATGTTTTATAAACAACATTTATGAAAATAAGGAATACCAACACATATGATTGTTGCCACATTGAATCAGCTGTCAGTAAGTTTCTATTCTGATATTGGGAATCATCATGCACCAAATGCCCTTAGATAAATTTGTAATGCTGACACGGCTATGATAAATCCGCGACATGACGGAATGAGCTGCCCGCTCAGCAGCAGTGATTATAACATTTAATCACTCGCCTTTAGTACTGCGCTGACATTGTCCAGCCAGGCTCCTTGCCAAAAGGCGTGATTTACCAGCCTCTTCATGGGAAAAACTAATTCGGGAGACGGATTGCTGAAAAGGTTCTTCATCAGGCACATAAATCATTCTTTAATCAGAGCAGCAGAGAGCAGACGTGGACAAGTCAAACCGCCACGGGAGAAGCGTCAACGCGGCACGGGCTTTACGGCTGGCCCCTCCAAGTGTCCCTTCTCTTAGCCGGTCGATTCTCTCTTCGCTCGTTTTATTTCCCCCTTCCTCTTGTCATCTGGGAGGATGTCTTGGTTCCCGGCTGGGGCCGCTGGCCTCGTTGTCTCCCATTGGTGCTGTTAGAGCGTTTCCTGGCACATTATGTCCCTCGGGTCAGGCCTAATGCCATTCTTCAGCCTCATCACCTCAGGCACTCCTTCCAGCTATTCTGCTGTTGGATGTGGGGCTGCCCTCCCAATAACAGCACCCTAGAGAGGGCCCTCACACATTGCAGGCTTGACACTTTGCCATTTTTAGTAGCTGAGCAGAGCTACAGACTTAGGAACTGGGTCCAAACACGAGGTGAGGTAAAAGGTCAAGTGTTCATTTGGAGAGGAAATAATACCTTCAGTACAGAGAAATTTTAAATCAATAAGTGTTTATTGTTTATCGATTTAATGAAGACCTGCATTCAATTAATCTGTAAATGAGAAACACTAAATTTAATTCATAAATATTCTGCACAAAAAAATTAATGTCATTCATGACAAGCAGAAACAACAGAATGAATCCCAACTCAAAGTTAATCTCGAAAGTGCCTACTAAGAATGAAATACCTGTCTGTGAGTCCTGTTGCAGCTCACACTAGCCTACATTCTCTCTCACAAAACTATGGACTATCCTAAACAATACAACTAATGGCTGTTTTTCCACTGGTATACAAGAACTGAGCCACACCCAATCTGCACCTGGAAAACTCGTTTCGGTTTTCCACTGCAGAAGGGTCGGCTCGGTAAAGGCGTTGCAGAGTTTGGAGTGCAACAGTGACGTGAAACCGAAGGGATGCTTATTTACTGCGTACATCATAATTTAGTGTGTGCTAATTGTCTAATTTTCTAGCACATCTGAGAATCACTGTGTTATGCAAGCATCAAAGGCTAGCAGAATTAGCATTAGCTTGCATAAATTTACATTAAGAGTCCATTCAATTTAGCTGTTCTGTAGTACTTTTTTAAGTGGGAGGCTGCAATTTTTTAAGTTCTGAGTTATTGGGAAGGTGTCAGTACATTGCAATGAATGGTACTAGTAATAATGAATGATATATAGAACATATGCATTTTCCTTCGGATGAGAATAAGGTTGGCCACCCCTGATCTAAGCCTTTCACTTCAAAGTACTACACCCAGATTTGCTAATCTTTCCACTACTACACACACACACACATGAAAGACCTCTAGGCCTCTAGGTCCACTGGGATCTCTCCTAAACATGAATGTCCTGCTCCAGTCATCAATCATTTACTGACGATTCTTCTGTCTGACTTAATCCATCTCAATGAATCCCAGTCTTCCGGCCTGCCCCACATACTGTATTAATTTGTCTATAGCACCTCTCAGTCTGCTCATCATAAGGTGATCTCCCATCACCAGATACCTCAGAGTCACTGATCTCACAGCGACTCCCCTTCAGCTCTCTTACTTCCATTCCATTTCCTACCCTTCCCTCACCCTCCTGCTTCCATGGCCGTCTTCCATAGTTTCTCTCAGTGGCAACCAGTAATTTATTACACAGTTTATCCCTTTCACCATAATCCTTGTATCTCTTCTCCCTACCTCTCAATAACGACTTCTCTAATTTGACACTGTCACTAACCTTTTAATTCTCAGCCATTCATTCTTCCCTCCATTTTCCATAACCACTTATCCGAAGCAGGGTCACAGCATGCCTGGATCCTGTCCTAGCAAGGACAGGACATGAGAAAGGGCATACCCAGGACAGACTGCAAATTCATCAAATTCATTGAGCACCCTGAAAGCAATTTAGAGATACATGTCCATCTGAACTATATGTCTTTGGATTACAGGAGGAATCTGAAACCCAGAGATATCCAATCACAACTGTGGAGGCATGAAGCTGCACTGCTGCCCATTACTACGCTTGCTATCATCTCTTGGCTCACACTGACATTCTCTAGCCCTTGCATCCTAAACAGACTTTGTACCGACCAGTTAGACTTTCAGCCTTTATAAGACACAGGCTAAAGGTCGCAAAAAGTGGTACATAGAAAATCTGACAAACAAATTGCGCTCAATAACCCCATATTAATCCAATCAAATACACAGATGTGTGTCCCCTTTCCAGCAGATAAGGACTAATGGGAAATCACCTGTCACTCTAATTAACAGCTAGTCAGACTCAGGAAACAGCAATGGAAAGAAATGAAAGAAAACATCGTTTTCATGCGGATTGGGAAAGCGAGTTTTTTTTTCACAAAAGTGAACAATAAATATGTATGCCTCATGTGCGATGCAAGATGTTTTTTCCCCTAAAATATGAAGCATTTAATACAATAAATAGATATAAAATGTTGGCAGCACACGGTACACCTACAGTATTATACAATTTGATCTTTAATTCCAACAGACAGAATCACAGACTAGTTACTCTACTCTATATTTGAAAACATGCCATCTGCACCTATATTTATTTCATCCACACAATTAATACCGGACTGACACTACTAGTTGTCCATTATGCAACATAGGCATTCCACTCCTGCATTCTTATCCTTAATAGCCGTGTCCCATGGTGTTGTATACTAGGTCCCATCCAGTACTCCCTGTTTCCTGTCTATCGGGAGCTTACAATCTTTAGTAATTCCTGAGAAGAACTGTAACCTGGCCCGGGCTATGGCCATCTTCTAAATAGATTACTGCAATCCAACCTGGCACACTGGTATGCCACACAATACCAGCTTATCCAGAATAGTACTGCATACATTAAAAAAAAAAAAAATAATACACATATACAGTATTTTTCCTACTCGTCTGCCCCCTTTAACTATCAATAGTAACATGTTCAATATCTTTTTTACTGGTATACATTGCTGCTAGGGGAACGGTACTAACATATCTCATAATACCCTACATCCCTTTTAGTTCTCTCCATAAAGTAATCTTGCCTGAAATCAGTACCTGGAAGGTCAAACATCAAAGCTATATTATGAGTAAATTTGTAGCTTTACAGCTTTGAAGCATTTCATTGTATCTTATTTTTTAAATGAATTCAGGAAATGCTGTAGTATACTGGATTTTGCCGTTACCATAGAGTGATGTTTTTGCACGTCTGAAAAGCAGCAGTGCTTCACTAACCTTATCTGCCTGGGGGATGCTGTTCTTTCTTTGCTGCTTAATGCTTTTAGATTGTAGTGATCTGTAAACAGCTTTGAAAAAACATCTGCCAGGTAATTAAACATAAATCAAAACTTGCTGCCACTTTCAAAATCAAAAGCGCTTCCGTGAAAGCATCGCCTAACATCTCTCTGGTAAAGAAAGACCAATGAAAGAGATGTATAAGTAGAAAGTACCATTTCTTTGCATATTGCACAGGTGTAGATTTTCTTTTTGTTAAAAAAACAAGATGCACTGTAATAAATATATGATAGACCAGAGCAATAAAGAGCTGGTACCCTTTCCCTCATCTTACAGTGCCATATACCAACTGCAAACAACGTACCAAAGGGAGCATGCAGATGGCCCAAACATACAACAACTAAATACAATACAGCTGATTTGCTTTACAAAGCATACAGCAACCAGCATCCAGTAAGTACTAATCCATTCTCTACTAAATTGATATTAGTATTTCATTCTAGCCAATCAATTTCCATGCATACCGTGTGGTATATAAACAATGTGCAAAATCAATCTAAAAGGTAACATGTTCAGGATAAACCTACAGTTAATATATAGTGATGAGTGGTGTCACACTGACTAAGAAGAAGCTCTGATTTGCTGTTCAGTTTTCACACCAGACTTCTAAGTAGGTTTTTGGAGTCTGTAAGGTGGCAGACTTAGCTGAATTTCTCATAATAGACAACCAGCTGCATCAAGCTGTGCTTTGTAACTCATGATGGAAGATTTCTCTGTAGGGTAGCATTAACTGCCGACTGTTTTCAAAACAATAAGCATCCAAGACATCCTTCCCCGAAACCCCCTTTACCTGGGAAAGACTAGATGAAAAGGTAAACATTTCTTATTTGAGTCACAAATTCCCTTGGTTTTGCTCCCCACCTTTCTTCTTTGATTTGCTCAAATACAAATAAAAAATTCAAGATTGAAAGCTAAAGACACCCAGCACATTAGTTACGTAAATCAAAAAAGCTTCTCATCCAGAACAAATGACAAATTTTATTAGTTTCAGTGCATTTCTAGTCTCACTGTATTAAATGCATTTCAATTTATCTTTATCATGAACCACAGCATGGCTGGCACATGGGCATTGGGTGACAGCAATACTGCATGTATAATTTGTAGGTTTAGGGGTATGTTTATGGGAATTTTTTCTTTCAGGAGAGCATCAGGCACTGATGTTGGATGAAAAGACCTGGTTCAAAGTTTCTGCTCTAATTCATCCCAAAGGTGTTCTGTCGGGTTGAGGTCAGGGCTCTATGCATGCCAGTCAAGTTCCTCAACACCAAACTCGCTAATCCATGTCTTTGTAGACCTTGCTTTGTGCATTGGCCACGCAGTCATGTTGGAGCAGGAAGGGGCCATCCCCAAACTGTTCGCACAAAGTTGAGAGCATGAAATTGTCCAAAATGGTTTCATATGCTGTAGCATTAACAGCTCCTTTCACTGGAACTAAGGGGCCTAGCCCAATCCCCGAAAAACAATCCACACCATAATCCCACCTCCACCAAACTTTACTTGGCACAATGTAATCAGGCAAGTACCATTCTCCTGGCAACTGCCAGACCCATTGGATTGCCAGACAGAGAAGCGTGATTCGTCACTACAGAGGACATGTTTCCACTGATCTAGAGTCCAGTGGCAGTGTGCTTTACACCACTGCATCTGACGTTTTGCATTGCACTTGATGATGTAAGGCTTGGATGCAGCTACTTGGCCATGGAAACCCATTCTATGAAGTTCTTCACACACTGCTATTGAGCTAATCTGAAGGCCACACAAAGTTTGGAGGTCTGTAGCTATTTACTCTGCCTCAGTATGTGCTGTCCCCAGTCTGTGATTTTACGTGGCCAACCACTTCATGGATGAATTGCTGTTGTTCCCAATAGCTTCCACTTTGTTCTAATACCACTAGCAGACAACTGTGGAATATTTAGTAGCGAGGAAAGTTAATCAATGGACATTGCACAGGTGGCATCCTATAATAGTACCATGCTTGAATTCACTGAGCTCCTGAGAGCGACCCATTCTTTCATATATGTTTGCAGAAGCAGTGTGTGTGTGTGTGTATAGATGTATATGCAGCAACATCAGATGGGCAGCTCACAGCACTCCACAAAATCAAGCAGAGATGACAGGAAAAATGTTAATATGTAACTTGACCGTATAAGTCCAATAAGGTATCCAATATAACAATATAAGGTATGCCTAGCATAAGGATATGCTAAGCATAAGGCCTAACAGCAAGTCAGTGCAGGGAACTAAGAGCAGAGGTAATGTGATCAAACTTCCTGCACCTGGTGGCAATTCAAGCTGCTGCATTTTGAATATGCTGCAAGGTGCTTAATATGTGGTGTGTGCTCCCAGATAACAGAGCGTTACTGTAGTTTAGCCTACTGTATACAAAAGTATGTTTTAATTTCTCAGTGAATAGAAAGAATCGTCATAGTTTACTGATGTTAGGCATAACCGAAACATATATTTGGGTGTTGTCGACATAGGACTGATAAACATTATTAACATTATGTTTTCTCATTGTGTTACCTAATGGTTGCATGTAGAGAGGAAAGTAAAGGACCAAGAACTGATACCTATGGTACTCCATATTTGACTGGTGACATAAACGAGTACAATTATTCAACACTTAAACATATTGATACTGATTAGGCAAATGGGATAAATATCACTTCAACACCATTCCACATAACCCAACATCAAATTTAAGTTCTTGTAATAGGGAAAAGTGGTCAACCTTAACAAAGGCTGCACTAAGCTCCAAAAGCATTAGTACAGTTACACTGTCAGCATCAGTTGCTATTGCTATCTCACTTATGGCTTTTGTAATACATATGTCATTCATATTTTAGACATACTACTATCTCCTCATCGAATTGTGGGTGAAAATAATATCCGTATAATTCTGAAAAGCTGGAATCCATTATCTAAAACCCTGCAGTGACATACAGTTTGTTGTTGTCAAAATAAAATAACTTAAATTAAACGGTCAATTTCATTTTCATTTAGGTTAAAAGAGTTTATAGATCAATTAATCAAATAGTCCCTACATGAATCAATGAAATATACATTTTGGCATGCAGGCTATTCTGCATGTAGGATCATCTATTCCCAGCATGCAGAACACAGAAGTAATTCATACCTCCTTTCAGCTCATAATAGCACAAACTGACAGTGTTAAAACACTGACAACACCTAAGCAGTAATCACTCAAAGAGTGATAATATAGGCATTAATCAACACCTTGGTGTACATTCCACCACTGTTAATTAATCGATTTTGAATATATAAACAAAACATTTCTTAGCAGTGATCAAGCTGTGGTGAAGTTTAAAAAAAAACTCATCCTGGTAACACTATATAGGAAGAAAGTATTTTACGACAATACTGTGAAATTATGTTTTAAAGAGAAAACATGAAATGAAACTAATCCTAAATATGAACTTGTTGTTTAGCTCCCAGACTTTTTGTCATGAGTGACTGTAACAGCTCCATAACACAGTCCTTAACATGTAGGCATGCCATAACAGGTAATTGCAGTATAGTTATTGTCATGAATGTTTACAAAGCTTGTGCAAATTAAATACCACAAGAACCGCTGGAAGCATTTAATTAACCATGCTTTAAAGCTACGACACTTGCACATATGCAGTTGTCTAATGTTTTATGTTTATGTGTTTAAGTGTTCAGGTCAATCATTTTCAATAATTACATCAAATTACATCAAAGAGTATACTTGCAGAGCGTAATGCAGCAAAATGATTTTAATAATTTTTTTTGTTGATTACATTGTTTTTGTGCTCGTTTGGAGCCGAAATCGAAATAAAAATCTGATAAATTGCACAGCCTTACTGGACAGTTTTCGCCAGTCATCCCAGGGCCTTCTAGTCAGATAGAGCAACTGTTATACGTGCCATGATACAGCCGGTCAATGTGCTCTCGATGGGAAAATGGTAAAAGCTGGTCAGCTCCTGGGGTGGCAGTGCGGCCTTTAGTCTCCTCAGAGGGGATGATGCTGCTGTGTCTTAGTGACCCGGGTGAATGAGTAGACCAGGAGATGTCCTCAGAGATGTACACGCGCTCCACAGATGTGCAGTCCAATTGATGTGAAGAGGGGTGTGTCTGCAGCCTCTCGCTCTCCTGAAGTTTACAATGAGCTCCTTAGTCTTCTTGGTGTTGAGGGCTGGGTTGCTGTCAGCACACCTCACAGCCAGGTGCTGAACCTCCTCTCTGTAGGCCTTGTCATTGTTCCCGCTGATCAGGCCTGCTATTGTGATGACAACTGGACAAGCAGGTGTAGGAAATACATGCATGAACTATAGGTGTCACGGTTGTGGCGCGAACGACGACCCATGATGCAGGCGGTTCTTTGAAATAGACGTTTATTTCAGGAAACAGGACTGGAACAAGCACGAACAGCGAAAGACCGTGAACGATGCGTAGCGGTGCACATGCGTACACATACACATTCAACAATCGGGACGGAATACGGGTGGACTAAATAAGGATGACATCACGGACGGAACACGGGCCAGCTGGGAACAATCAGGACATACGCACGCGGGGAACAAGGGGCGTGGCACATAAGGAACACATGGACAGACCGTGACAATAGGTCAATTGCAGGATGTGTTCAAAAGTAAAGTATCATTGGGAGATCGTTTTTAGTGTCTTTAAATTCTCTTGCTCTGTGTTTTGATCCCTATTTGATTCTTGACATGTTAGCTGTTAATTTGGTTCTGTGACCTATCATCTTCATGAGTATGCTTATAATACCTGTGATATACAAAATAGGGAATAATTATTATTCAGTGTTGAATCCAATCTGTTTAAATAAGTATGCAAATAATATATAATGTTAATAGTACACACAATCTATTTACCCTGTATGATTAATGAATTTATTATCTATGGTGAAATTCAGTAGACTGGTACGTAAGTAAAAGTGCAGCAATTACTGTTTGGAACTGTTCATTGCATCATCATGGAACCAAATCTGTAAATTGCATTTGTGATAAATTAAAACAATTTATGGAACTTGTATTTCATCAGTTTGTGCAATGCAATCCTCTTGTGAACTATCATTAAGTAGCCGGAAATGTGTGTAAAATGGCTATTTTGCATTAAACCTAACCATGGTAGTAGCCTCATTATTGCAGTAGGTAGTGCACTGGGCACTGTGTTTGAAGTATTTCTCCCAGGGACCAATGAAGTATATCTTATAACATACACAACTAAACTCTTATAATGATTTTGATTTATAGCAGGTTTTCTGGTGCTCCAAAGATATGGCCTAAGTATAATGATTGTTACTGTAGTATTGTACTTTCTGTTAGTTTCCTGTTTGTGTTCAAAATCTTTGTTTTGAATTCATTTAATGCAGCCTTTGTCAACCTGGTCTTCCCTGACAGACAGTCCACATTTTTGCTCCCTCTCGGCTCTCAGCAAAAACATGGACTGCCTGAGGGTCCCCGAGGACTAGTTTGAGAAACACTGATTTAATCTTGGCATGGATTTGTTTAATATACTAGTTAATGTCTTTCTTATCAGAAATAAAAATGTCCTTATCAAGCTGTTTTTTTTACTTTGAAACTTCACGGTCCTTAGTTGTTTACCATTATCTTCTTTTGCACAGCAAACCGTGACTGCAAAGAATTTCCACCCCTTCCTCATTTCAAGTGGCAGACAGCATTTGCCAGTAATGTAACATTTTGAAGATGCATTTTATGATTGCTGCAACACCATTGTAGTGCAATATTCATCCTAGGAAATGGCAGACTGCTGACCCTGTCCTACAATAGAATGAAAGTCAGTAATGTAATACTGCATAGTGTAATAACCTCAGTATTTAAAAATATGAAAAAAACAATGAACATACATTTTATTATATGTTCATGAGCATAACCAGCTATTGCCTCATCATTGAGCTCATTCAAATGTAAATGTTATCACCAGTATTGCAGATCATTGGCATTCTATGAAGAAAATTTTTCAAGATAAGTCTCTCGTTGAGTTGCACTGTGTACAGAGCTCTGTATCCTTTTGTGGCTACTTTTATGCTTGCTTAAACTACACCCGACTTTGTGTTGCTTGAAACATGCTTACTACCTTTCTTTACTGCAGAGTTAAAATCTGAATGTTCTTGGTTCATGTTCAGTAGGGGTAGGAAAAAATATCGATTTTATGATTAATCATGATCCTGGTTTCAACGATTCAATATTGATTCACAAAAACCCAAGATCAATCTACTTAATTTTATGTCTTTTCCCCATGAGTTTAAAAGTATTTTTGCAGAATCTTTCTTCTATGTGTCCTGTTATTAGGTGGCACTACTGACTCACCAATAGGAGGGTTGCAATAGTATTGCGCAATCACATTGAGACGCCATCTTGGTGCATTGTCAGTTATGGTAGTGGAATGCTCCACGCATATGAATGCAAGCAAGTCTGGTCGAGTAGTGCTTTATTCTGACACCAGTCATTTTCAGTACACTACTTATGGTGACACTAAATGATGTTATATAAAAAAATAATCCCAAAACTAGCCTTAGAACATTCCTAACGAGATCCCCACAATGTGACTTTCAGGGCAAGATGCTTGGCTTGCAGCCCCAGTCTTATGAGACTTTTCCACAGCCCACAAAAACCGAGCCGTACCTGAACCAAACCTGAACCTCTGGTGACACGGCCCAGCTTACTAGCAGGGCCAAGAGTGTGACTAAACCGAGCTGGTTGCGTCACCACCATCGAAATACACAGGGACAAAAGCGAACTGGAAATATTCCATTTTTATTCTATCATGGTCTGTGTCAGCAGTTTTTGCAGATGTGTAGTTCAGGCAACAGAGAGATTGAATAGGCGCGGGCTCCACTTTGTATATGGGCAGCCGAACAAAACGAACAGGAGTTGGCGAGCGTAGTCAGAAATGTAGGGGTGCATCGGGACATTGCAACCTTACACAGCAAAGCAGTGCCAAGAGAAAAATTAAAAACTACCGCAAGAATATAAAAAAATGGAAGACCAAAACAATAGAAAGAGATTGCGAAATGTTCTGCTAAATAAGCATCTTTGGTTTTACGTCACTCTCACACTCCAAACCCGGCAGCAGCCTCTCTGAGCCGACCCTTCTGCAATGGAAATGTGACGCGTGCTGGAACTACACTAGTGTAACTAGTGTCTCTGCTGTCTGCGTCGGGTATGGCCTGGTTCCTGTATGCCAGTGCGATAGTCCTTAAATCACCCTGAGCTGTCCTACTATCAATAATAACAAGACAGAAAATAATGTATTGTCTGAAATGTAATGTAGACTTTATATCAAACCCTCCCAACAGTGGATATAAAGGGGAGCTTTAAAAATAAGACCAAAAGTCAAGGCTTTGAAGATGTTTTTGAGAGCAGATCGTGAGGGCATGACTAAGTGGGCATAATGAGGACAAAGGGAAGCCTTGATCTTTACTTGCTTACAGTAGCATTTCTGCATATCCTTTGCCCAATAACACCTCAGTCTTACGGAATTACATCAGCACAGCATGGTGAAAATATAATTAGACTGCATTTGGCTGACATCTATCAGTAATTCAGGTTAGCAGCTCCATTCTAACCTCTCACAACCTGCTTGTAAACTCTGCAAGTGCCATCAAATCATCAGGATTAAATTTAACTTAACAAATATGCAGACACCGCAGTCAATTTGTGGTGTGCCTCTTGTTTTTGCATAATTACTGTGTCTTTGCCCAAGATCTCAGTTTTTCCATTCCAAGTTTCTGGTTTGTATTTTTAATGAGCACTTTTAATGAGAGTTATTACATTCACAAAAACAATGTCTCTACTTTTGCTACCTTTACTCTTTCATACAAACGCCAGACCCTTCAGTGCCTGCAAATATACAAAGACACAAGTTACTTTTTAAAACTCTACTTCTTTCACTATTAATTTTGAAAATGGGGGCACATTTTGAAGATATGCAGTTTCCGTTACAGATGAAAAGTGAAATGCTTCGCAAAAGGCCAACCAAGAAGTATGTAAAAGTTTCAGCACCGTACAAACAGTTCTTTGACCTGGAAGGCTGCGGAAATTGCTGACAGGAGGAGCAGGAGGAGAATTTGTGCATTATTAAAGGGTGGATTACTTTGGAAGGTTATGTGCGCAGTCCACTGCATGCCGGAGGTGGATGGGATCCTACCAATCATTTAATGGGTTTATAAATCCTAAAATCTAAGCCAGCTTAAAAGTTGATACAGACTTGTGTGTGTGTGTGTGTGTGTGCAAGCTTGGTTTTTTTTTCTTTTTTTTAATCATCCAGTAGTTTCATGCGTATTATTTATATTTATTGACAGATGAACTGTTTGGCCAGCTGCACAAATATTTAGAAGATCGGAGTATAAGAAGGGATATTTGCATCATGGTTTGTATGACTGCCGTGGTGGTTTCTGTCAGAACTACTGTCATTCAACTGAAATTTGAAAGTGTTGGATGATTCTACTCTTGCAGTCTACCACAACTAAATGAGGTATGTCTGATCTTTGATTTTCCTGTGGTGGACTGGCATCCTATGTGTGTATCCTGTCCTGATTGTACCCCTGCATCGTGAGGGAGAACATGCAAACTCCACACACGTGGGGCTATGGCAGAGACTCGAACCCAGGTCCCTGGGGTGAGAGGCAGCGGTGCTAGCCCAAACATTTCGCCACTTCGTACAGTCATATTGTAGCACATCCCTCACCCTAGACAAAGACTATTGCATTCTCAGTTTCACATGCCCAGTCCTTTATAAACTTTAAAACTTTTGGCTTCTTTATGAGAGCACACCTTACTCAGCATCCAGTAAATAAACCAGAGGTTTCTTCAGTAATGTGAATCGCTGAAATATTAGCTGCATATAACTTAGTAAATATTATTACATGTAATATTGCAGCCATGCTCAGGGCTATAGCTGTTTGTTCTTCATACAGACACAAGGCGCTATAGTTTCACCTTTACAGTGGGCTAAATTTTTGGGCCTTTTGTTCAAAGAACTCGGCAGGAGCCACAGACAGGTCCTCTGCTTGTCAGCACAATATGATGAAGTGGGCAGCTGCATGGGAGCCAGCAGCTGCTTATCTCTAATTAGCCTTTCAGTGTGTTGTTTAAATATTAAAGTCATGGCCATTTAACTTTGCGAGCATGCTAATAGGAGGGAAGACGGCGGCTAACCATCAGAGGAAAAATGAAGACATTCTGCTGTCACACATGTGCACGGCTGGAGAGGTTCGAGACAAATGATGACAAATTTGACGGATGATGTTTAGAAAAGTCACGAGTGGAGAAAAAAAACCTTAAGTGTACATTGTAACATGAAAGTCGAAAATATTGCACAATGTAATAATTAAGCTTTAATAATTTATTAATTTGATCTTATATGTTACAGGAGTGTAATCACATGCAAAATTCTAAACTTTTTTTCCACTTTAATATAAACTTTTTCTTTATAATTAATGAAGCAGCACTAATTTATTTAATTTTTTAAGGAAATTAGCCATTATCTTTAATTGGACCCTGTTTAAAATAGATAACAGTTTTGCATTCATTCTTCACTGCAAGAGATGAATTTCAAATGGGTACATAGACTTTTTGTTAAAGCGTTTGCCTGATAAATGTTTTTTAAATTGCTCTGGTGACGGCTTCATATAAATAGGACCCAAAATGGAAAAAATATATTGAAACAGCCCCTTGTGACAAAACATATTATAAATCCTCTGGTGATAAATATGCACCTGATGGACTTTAACTTGACTCCTACTAATGAGATTTTTATTCCTTTTACATACTTAAGGGTCATTTGGGGATGTTTTGGTATTGTAAATACCCTGTTTTAAACATTTACAGAGTTTACCATTTGCCATGTGAAATTATAACTTCATAATTACTGTTGGAAAAAAAATAGTCCATGATTACTGTTTCTGCTCTTTTTCTGCCAAAATGCTTTTCCAAATAATTACAAAGAACAGTTGTCACGGTTCGAGCGCGAACGACGACCCATGATGCAGGCGGCTCTTGAAACAAGACGTTTATTTCAGCAAACAGGACTGAAACAGGCACGAATAGCAGAAAGCCGTGAGCGATGCGTAGAGCTGTACAAACATACACAGTCAAACGCATACAACAATTGACAATCGACACTGAACGCAGGTAGACTAAATAGGGAAAACATCACGGATCAAACGCGGAGCAGCTGGGAACAATCAGGACATACGCACGTGGGTAACAAGGGGCGTGGCACAACAGGAACACAGGGACAGACCGTGACAACAGTGGCAAATCAGTAATGGATGTGACAGGCCCTTGGAGGATTCAGAAAGTTTCCCCCTTAAATAGTAATTATGCTAATTATGAATTAAGATGGTTTAATAACTGGTTTGACTTTTTAAACACTATGTAGCCTATAAGTGGTGTAATGAAAGTGCATTCTAGCGATTTCTCATATCACTGTGTGTTGGTAATAAACTATGGGATTATCGACTGTCATTTCAATGTACCCCAAATTAGATTGGACTGAATAATAACTTTATATTAACACAAAATTTACAATAAAAATGTAGGGGCTTTTTAATGGAGTAACTGATGTAAATCAGCTGTAAATTGTTTTCTTCTGATTCCATGCAGTTACTGTGAAATGTAATGAAATGTTGTAAAAATGAATGGCCAACAGTGAAATTCATTTTGTATCCACTGCTGAACATATATATGTAATTAAATGCAAAAGAAATCATTATTTAAATTTTACTTCCTGTAACTTTGTCAACATGATTTTATAGCTCGTTATGATTTCATCTTTTAATTTCCTCATAAATTAAATTATTTAAAAAATACAATGTATACATGTATATGCTTCCCTTGATGCCATGTTCCCTTTTATCTAGACTACCCCATTCTCTTCTGCTCCCCTACAACTTGGAGTCCTGCTCCTGCTTCCCCGGGCCGCACCCGGCACCCTTGTCATGACACTAACAGATCTATCTTGCAAACAAACGACTGCAGATTTGACCCCGATCCATGCTGTCTTTGGTGGGTGCTGTGGCCCAACACGCTGGGCCTCTGTGCCTGTGATGGGCCAGGGGACATCACATAAATCCACAGAGGTCTATAGAAGTCTCACATTCTCCATCATTGACTGATCCGCCTCCTAGTGCAATGTATTACAGCTAGTTTAAAGTAAGACAAATGGTGCATAATTTAAACACTAAATTGTGGGTTGCAGCTTAACCTTAATAAAGACTGTTGTAAATGATCTCTGCCTTGTCTTTGCATGGTCTGCAAAAGCCCACAACTGTGTTAGCATGCTGTTAGCATGAAATAGACATAGTGTAATGAAAGTGCATTCTAGCGATTTCTCATATCACTGTGTGTGTTGGTAATAAACTATGGGATTACCGACTGCATGAAATAGGCACTTAAAATTATTGCACTCAGTTCCTCCCATTGCTTTTTCATAGCTAATGTGTCGATGGTATAACTAAGGCCTCACACCATTTAATTTACAATTAGGATTTAGGGGCTTATTAATGGAGCAGCTGATGTAAACCTGATATGAATTGTTTCCTTCTGATTCCATGCAGTTAATGTGAAATGTAGTAAAATTGTGGTATCACTATGACCTCACGCCTCCAGGATTGTGGATTCAAGATTCAAAGCATTTATTGTCATATGTACAGAAAAAGTAGCATTTCTCTGTACAATGAAATTCTTTCTTTGCTGTCCACACACAAATGC
>JAODKL010000095.1:20310312-20327927 GCA_026780765.1 Petrocephalus schoutedeni | reverse complement strand
TTCGAAATGTAGGTTCTCGAATTTCCTCTAGGGATTTGGCCATAAAATACTGATTCTGGGGCCTGGTGATCCTACACGCCGTTGGCCTCCGAGTATATTACTGCTGTCTATACAGATGAATGTTGGACAATATGATTCAAGTTTGGCGGAAGAAACGCGCAAAGACATAAAAGTGGCTTTATCGAGTTTTTTCGACTCGCAGGAATAAACGTGCTGTGAAAAGGGACGTCAGACTTCTGAGTTTCACTTTCTGCTATTACCCCCCTATCGCAATGCAAGAAAAAAAAAAAAGCCATGAATAATTTGAATGCACCAAGGTGAAAAACCTCCATTTTCCAATGAGCCCATGTAAATAGGCTTTTATCACTTAAATATACATACACACATATATATATATATATACAGTATATCCATCCATCCATCCATGTATATATGGATGGATGGATGGATAAAACATATAAACATATTGTATATCCTTAGGTTAATCCCGAGATTCAGTGGGGAGGAAATCACCCATATAGAGAGAAAAAAAAGTTTTCTCACCTGCCTACCAAAGAAATGAATGACATTTGAAATATTAAACATTCCCAGCTGGGTCTACTACCATTTAAAACGGCTCTCAAACTAAAATTGCCTGGGGGGCACTGGCTATGTGGTGTTCATCCAAGGGACCAGGTAAGAACACACACACACACTCACACACAGACAAAAATGTCTGAAATGTAAAACTTGAAATGTAAAATTGATATAGGCATTGACTATATTTAGGACATTAGCGTGACCTGGTCAGTTTTTGTTTATTGCCTACCACCAGAAACCTGGCAGCGCGCCTGCTGAGTAAGACGAGTAACATCTGCATTGAGGGCGTTGACAGTGGACACACCGAGAATGGCCTGGACATGGTCATCACACAGCCTGGATCTGCATTTTTGATTTATTGATGTTCATATTGGAGAAAAGGTATTCGTAAAAATATCTCCTTCCCAACAGACACATTACTTGCTTGAACTGTTTGAACAACTCTCTAGCAAGGGAGAGGGTAACACTCTCAGAAATTGGTTTCCATTTGCATCTCTATACTTCACTTTGAGGTCAGTACTGCACTGTAAGTCTATAAGCTCCATCTGAAGCGTGCTTATCAGTATTATCGCCGTATGGTTAAAGTGTTCTGAAAATGTTCTAAAAGTACTGATACAGAAACTGAAAACACTTCACCAAGTTCTATATTGGAAATCCAAATATAACAAATATTTTAAGAAATTAGCAACACTACACACTTTTTGTTTGCATAAACATTAAAATAATAACATGGCCAATACCTATGTAAACATATGAAAACCATATCATCTCATAAGAGTTTACTGAGCTTCAGACACATACAAATAATGCCTTGACATCTTAGTTACGCTGGGAAATGAATAAAGAAGAACGAAAGTGGTCTAAACTCTTTGAGGAATATATAAACACAAACGTACATGGAATTAATTCTCAGCAAACGGGTATTCAACTAGGTCTGAGGCTGAGGCAAAAAGTCCAGTTTCCACTACACCACTGACAACATGTAGTGTTCTTACAATAGGAGGTAACACTGATAGCTCAGTTTACATTATAAACACAGTACGTTAGAAGGATAAACCATGACATTCCCCCATTCTGAAGTTCCAGCATGATGCATTGAGCTAAAAGTTAATTGACCTGACATTCACTACAAAGTAGTGGGAGGTGGTCGCGAAGATTAAAAACCAAAATATGGCTTCCCATAAGACTTAGTCATCTTAAAGGGCTGAAAAATCTCCAGAGCACCATTACTGCCTACCCACGTGTTTTTACAGACACAAACAAGCCCACGTTGCTTGCTGAACATGCATGCTGGCATCTGGGAGACTGTCGCTACCTTTGGTTGATGCTGGAGAACTTTTTCAAAGCACGGTATTGAACCACGGTTTAAAGGATCATTAATATTTGAAATGGTAATACTAAGCCTCGGGAATTTTACCTAGTACAAAGTAAAGATTGTTTTTTGGGCCAGAATAAATATCTACATTAAGACGTGGCGGGCCGTTTGAGACTGGGCCAGGTATGGCCCGCAGACCAGTAGTTTGAGACCCCTGATTTACAGTAAAGATTAGTAAACAGTAAACAGATGCTAAATTATCATACATTATCATACAAACAATTACATTTTCTATATTGGAGACATATGTTTTCATTTTTCATACATACTTACAGTGAACGCTGAAGGAACTGAAACTACTTTGTACTTCCCAAATGAATAGACAAGCATGACCAATTGCACATACTAGACTTTGCCTGAAATAGGCCAGCCTGAACACTGAAATTACCCATCTTTCTGCCCGCATGGAACACATTAAACTTTGACACACTCCTCCGCAGCGCTGACTGGAACCTGCCCCCATCTGACACAGTAACAAGTGCACTCATTCCTCTGATCCATAATCCCTAACTTCTTTTCCAGGTCAGTGTTGCAGCCATTCTTCTCTAGAGAGATGCCTGTTGTTTATTTTTAAGTTGTTATATCGATTTCCTATGTCCAGTATTACTTTTTATTGCTTTTTTATGTATCTACCTTTCACAGACAGGGAACTTTGATTTACCACTTAACTGAACCTGTTTATTAATAAGGAAACAATAAAAACAAAACTGCAGTTTCATGAGAAGTGTTTTTCAGATAAATCTATATGTATATAAGAATATGGTATAAACATACTTAAGCACACCCAATTTAGAGTATACTTTAATCAGGCTTTTTTGACCCAGCTTAAAGTATATTTAATGTGCTAAACTTGTGATAATGATATGGATTTAATGTGTTAAAAGTATATTGAGTATAATAACTTTGTGTTCTTTTGCCACAGCTTAATTCATATTAAAATGCACTTTCAATACATTTATTGTAATGTGTTTTGTACACACTTTTAAGATGCTAAAAACATATTATTTAAATTAAATGTTTTATTAACATACCAAAATTATAGAGATTTTTCCCATGGGGAAATTCTCTTCTCCCCTCCCCCAGTCTTGCTCTCCATGACAGCAAGCCTTGGCTGTGAGAGGTAACCACCTTGTGTGGTGTCCAGCGAGTTGGGGGTTAAGGGCTTTGCTCAAGGGCCCACAGATGTGCCCATGGCTGGGCTTGAACCAGCAAACTTCTGATCACAGGCACAAAGGCTTAACCCACACAAACTCAACTTATCCATTTTTACTGTTACTGGTTCTACTTGAGCTTTGCATTTACTTTACAGCAGATGGCCACACAAATGTATTTTGTGCTTGGGTAAACCTTACCTCCCTACATGTTGGCTGGTTGGTTTGTAGGTAGGTAAGCAGACAGGTTGCTTTCAACCTTAAAGTGCTTCCAGATCACAGAATTTTAGTTTTTGTCACTTTTTTTTGTTAATATTTATGCATTCACACAGGCTACACCAATATGCACATGATGGTATCGGTCATAGGTATTTGGGTATTTCACGTAGAAGTATAGTACAGTACAGTACATCAGCATTGGATAGCAGTCAACCAATCCATACTTAAATGGATAACACAACTGCTAACATATTTCAAATGTACTATGTAAATTAACAAATGTCCTATTTTAAGTACGTTTTCATAAACATGGTTAGTGACTTTGAAGAATTAAATAAATATAATTGAAGTATACATGACTTTCTGACTTCATTTTAAGTTTAGTTTTAGTAGTAAGGTCATTCCTTTAGTAAAAAATAATAGATTTAATGTGCATTACATAAATCAATCATGTCTTGCATTTCTAAAATATATTTTAAATATATCTGAAATGTACTTCTAGAAATATGGAAAAATGGTAGTATGTTTGAAGCATGCACCATGTGCTTTTACTATACTGGAAATATATTTAAGTATGCTATTTTTTTAGAAGGGATGCAAAAATGTTTTAATTTCCATCTGAACTATACCCCATGAGGACAGTAGTAATTAAACATAAGAAGGTGCATTTTTTTCCCCTTATACTCGGAAGCCGATTCCTGGAAGGCATGTACTTCATAACTCCTATGGCCTGGATCCAGTTTTGGAAAACATTACTGGCGCATTCAGCAGCATACAAATCCGTTTCCAAAATAGTTGGGATGCTGTGGAAAATGTAAGGAAAAACAATGCAAAGATTTGCAAATCATATAAACCCATATTTATTTGAAAATTAAACAAAGACAACATATAAATACAGTAACTGAGAATTTTTATTGTTTTATGACAAATGTATACTCAATTTGAATCTGATGCCCGCAACACGTTTCGAAAAAGATAAGACGGGCAACAAAAGACTAAGTAATGCTATAACAAAACACCTGGTTGAATATCTCACAGCCAATCGGGTTAATCAGCAACAGGTCAGTAAGATGATTGGGTTTAAAAAGAGCCTCCCAGAGAGGCAGATGAGGGCAGTGAAGATGGGGAGAGGTTCACCACTCTGAAAGACTGCATGGGAAATAGTGCAGCAATATAAGAATAATGTTCCTCAGTGTAATACTGCAAAGAGTTTGGGAATTTCATCATCTAAAGTACATATCATTAAAGGATTCCGAGAATCCGGAGAAATTTCTGTACACAAGACACAAGGCCGAAAACCAATATTGGATAGCTGTGATCTTTGGGTCCTCAGGCGGCACTGCATTAAAAACAGACACGATTCTATAGTGGAAATCATTGCATGGGTAAAGGAACACTTCCGATAACCATTGTCTGTGAACACGGTTTGTTACTGTATTCACAAAAGCAGGATGAAACTCTACCCTGAAAAGAAGATTATTTTTGGAACTCATGGACACCGCATCCCCCAGGCTAAAGAGGAGAGGGACCATCTGGCTTTTTATCAGCAGACAGATAAAAAGCCAGCATCTGTAATGGTATGGGGGTGCAATAGTAGCTTGAGTAGCTTGCACATCTGGGAAGGCACCATTAATGCTGAACAGTATATACAGATTTTGGAGCAACATATGCTGCCATCCATTTTAGAGAAAGCCTTGTATATTTCAGCAAGACAATGCCAATGCGGTTATCCTGTGCATATTACAACAGCATGGCTACATAGAAGAAGAGTCCAGGTGCTACACTGGCCCACCTGCAATCCAGAACTGTCACCCATTGAAAACATTTGGTGCATCATGTAACGAAAAATACAACAAAGGAGACCCTGAACTTTTGAGCAATTGAAATCTTGTATCAGGCAAGAATGGAACAACATTTCACTTTCAAAACTCCAGCAATTGGTCTCCTTAGTTTCCAAATGGTTACAGAGTGTTGTTAGAAGAAGAGGTTATGTCACTCAGTCGTAAGCATGCCCCTGTACCAACTTTTTTGAAACGTGTTGCTAACATCAGCATCTCATAAAACAATTTCTCAGTTTCAATGCTTGATATGTTGTCTTTGTTCTGTTTTGAATTAAATACGGGTTTATATGGTTTGTAAATCATTCCATTCTTTTTTAATATACATTTTACACGGCATCCGTTTCAGTTACACCAATGGTGTACCTGCGCCATAGTTTCATTTTTCGGGGGTTATTTGCTATCCTCAGTGTTTTCTTGAGCTGTTCTGCGTTGCCATGGTAATGGAGTGTGAAAGGCAAATCATGATTCCCAGAGAAGTGTCCCACCTTCTGTGAGTTCTGAAGCCAAACTGCAGGTAGAGAGCTTGGCAAGGTAATGATAGATAGATAGATAGATAGATAGATAGTTATGTCCATTTCTGGCTGGACAGCGTAATACAGTAATAATCACTGAATAATCTTACATCTGGTAATGTGTTGGACATGAATGGCTAAGGAGCACATAGACTCCCTGCAGCACCTGGGTCACTTATGGTCTGATACAGGGACTGATGTTCCCTCCAGAGCAGAAATTCACCCAAGGAATCCAAATTCCTGCTCATTGTGTGAATGATGGACCACAGGTAAGACTCAAAATGAGAGTTCGAGTTGATGACTTCACCCTTTTCCTTTCTATATGCCCCTTATCATACCTTCTCGCCAATCCCGGTCTATGTCTCCATTAAATATTAAGTTCCATCTAATGAAAGTCTAATGGTCATTGTCGACACACCACAACAAAATGTGTCTTCTGCATTTAACCCAGAAGTGACATAGCAGAGGGCAGCTAATTCAGCACCCAGGGAACAGTAGCTTGCTCAGGGTACCTCAGTGATCAGGGAATTAAACCAGCCACCTTTCATTCACAAGTGTGCATCCATAACCATTAGGCCACCACTGACTGAACTCTGCCTCACTGCATAAAAATTGCCACATTAGCCTAGCTCACACCTTTTCTATATTGTTTCCGTCAACCTTTTCCATTAAACTTTTGGTCGTGTTGTTTTTATTTATGAAATGAAGTGTGATCAAACAAGGTTGCTATTTCTGCTCCGAAGGTTAATCACATTCCTTGTAGTGGACAAATCACTTGTCGTGCAGATTTATGATGTCAGTGTTAAATATACTGTGAAAGCATTTCTGATCGGGATGGTGAAGAGCCTGCGACAGAGTTGTGAAGGAGGTGTTCATTAGGGTGTAGAGATTTGGTCACGATGGGATCCACACAGCACGTATTGTTGGCCCAGGGGAGAAAACTCTGACATGTGAAGCAAAACAAAAAGAAATTATAATAAGCAATTTTCTGCTACAGGCCTTGATATTGCATGATGGCTGCAGTCTGGGTTACTGAGAGCAAAATGAATCAGAACATCGGGTTGTATCTATTATCAGAAACGGGGGGTGAATTATAACTGACAACAGGAATCACCTGATAATCCCTTCGGAAGCAGACACCACCTACTCTGACCAATTCCCTGGAAGAAATGTAGCGCTCGGGGATAAAATGATGAAACTTAAATCTTTAGATACATTGGAAAGATATCTTCTATAGTACGGTTAAATTACATATTCCAGAAACTTATTAACTTTTGCAAAGTGCAGTTGGAGGAAAATGCAGGGTAAGTTTTTAGTAAATTCAAGTGGCACTGAAGAATTTAAATCAAGATCTGGCCATTTTTCGTAGCCTGTATTTTCCTGTTCTCTGGTGTGATCCTAGATGGTTGGTGCCTACTGTTTCACTGCATGGATCTTCACAATCAATTCATTAAAAAATCACCAGTTCCAGAATGATTTAGGGGAAGTTTTCTATGAGAGGAAGGTCCTGAAATAAAAAAAGAACAATTTAGATAAGAAAAAAATAAGCAACCTCTCTGCCACTTATCCGGAGTCAGGTCCCCCCCTCCCCCAGGTCCCCCACCCTCTCACCAGCCACCTCTGGACTCAGGGGGAGGGGCAACTGTCCCCACCATAGTGCCCCCATGACCACTGAAGTGCCCTTTAGGGCTGAGAGAACCTGACTATTGGCTGCCCTGAGCTCCCTTTAGGGTGCCCCCTTCATGTGAGCTCGTATGACGATGTGCATAACAGAGCAAAAAAATGGGACAAAGTATATTAATGAGTTCCCTTCTAGTTAGTGCCCTCCATGGCACCTCTACATGATTAAGTGTCCTAAAGGGTGCCCTTTCCAGTAGAGAAAATGGGATGCAGCGCTGTAAAAGGTCCTCCTATGCAGCGGGACAGCATGGAGAAGCGTCCAAATAGGTGGTTTTCCAGTGGAGAAAATGTGATATAGTGCCATATAAGGTGCCAGTGACGTAAAATTGAGGAGACGCTTATTTACCGTTCACATGGTGTACATCGTAGTTTACTATGCACTAATTTCCTCTAGCCATCTTATGTTCGCATCAAACACTAGTGGAATTATCATTTGTTTGCGTAAATTTGCATTACAAATCCACTCCGTTCCGACAGTGGTGTCATGCCCATTGAAGCTGAGGGGGCATGTACCTGAAAATTTTAATATATATTTTTTTAATTTTAATACAATAATACTTTAATACTTTTTAATAATAGGTATTTATGATCATCTTATAAAATGAGTCAAACGAATTCTTCTACAGTAATTATGTCATATACTGTACATCATACCTAAGACACACACACCCTCTTCCTTATGGTATTGCTTTCTTTCACAACTTCACAACAGCAGGTGCGCATGCACTCAGAACTCAGCTGTGCATCGATGCAGTAAGAGATTAACAGTGGGTTGTTGAAATACTCATTAGAGCCTCAGCATCAAACCCCTTTTCAAATGTGTGCGAAAATCAGTAGGAATCATTTATACATAATTGTATTTGAGAAATATAGGCATAGTTTGCTTTACAAGATAGTTGGTTACTCCCCGCTAAAGTTATCCATCCCTCAATGGGATTGTTTAGCCATCTGGCTTGCTAGCTAGTCGTGACTTGTAATAGCATAGCATCCTATTTAGCATTACTAAATGAGAGCTCAGCGAGTATCATGACAGTTTTTACCTCCATTATCACAGGCTATGGTTGGCAAAACACTGAATTCCACTTGTTATCTCCAGGTCAAGATGCAGAGGAAAAAAAATCTGCATTGTTTTAAAAAAAAAATTACACAAAACCCCAGTCCTGTCAAATTATAGAAAATTGCATTATTATTTTCTCTTTTTTTGGGTGGAGGACATTCTATAAATACTTTATATATTCTAATATACACACATACAGATTACAATTTGGCAAAAAAAGTCGAGTGCACATCAATGACAGCCAAATTTGTGTGCATTATTTGTCTGCATTGATGGAATCAGAAATATACAAGGGAAGAAAAAACTTTTTACTGGAGTAATACTTGATTTAATTTGCTTGAGGTTTGGCATAATTGTGTCCCTTCAGAATTCTGACTTACATGACGACCCTGCGATCAGCAGTACTTTTAGTATAAGGTAAGTACAAAGTTCCAAGTTATCAGGAATATGTCAATACATTGCGATGTGTGATATTACTAATAATGAATAATACTTAGAAAATGTAAATAATCCATGCATGGAACAGTGGTGGATTTCGATCACTCAGATGGTGGTAACGCAACCAGCTTGGTTTGTTCACACAGGGCCGTGCTAGCACGGGTATGGCTTGCATACGTTACAATGGAAAGCCATCAGCTGGCAGTGTAGCTCAATACTTGGTGTCAGTGGAAAAGCTCCAGAGGAGACTACTTCACCATACTTAGTGTACCATTCTACTAGCGGGAGGGGGGTGCACATTATGCAATAGGTGCCCTTTTTCTGAGTTCTCTAAGGCTGAGCCCAGACACCCTTCTGAGGAAACTCATTTGTCGCTTGTATCCATGACCTCATTCTTTCAGTCACCACCCCAGAGCTTGTGACCATAGGTGTGGGCAGAAATGTAGATCAACTGATAAATTGATAATACTCTGCCTACTGACTCAGATCCCTCAACAAGAACGTGACTGCATCCTAGCTACAAGCCCACACTGAAGTGTCCCAAGGTAAGGACAGGAAACGGGAATGGAGCACTTAACTAGCTACTTGTTATACGTGGGATGCATGTGGTATTTTTTACAGTTAATGTGGTGCATATATTCCACTTTAGCAATATGCTCAATCCCAGTGAAAAACCCCAGTTCAATATTCCTTAACAATATTAAAACCATACATAACAATAGACACATTCAATTTCCTACAGGGAAATGTCTTAGGGCCAGTTCATTTAAAGCTGACTGCCCATGTGCGCGATATAAATGTATATTTCTTTTTTTTTTTGTGTGGAATTTTAGGCATGATGTCTGTTTTAAAATGCACAGACCTTCTTCAGGCTTAATCTCATAATAGTGCTTGCAAATGCACTGTCGTACTGAAAAGTAGTTTTCCTCTTCTAAATCAGTCATTTTGAAAAAGATGAGAAAATAATGTGTATTTTCATTATTCCCCTACAGAGTAATTTACTGCTCGGGACAGTAATTTGAGACTTTTCCTAAATGCTAGCAGTTATCCAATCTGAAAAGAATATAAAGCAGCATTATAGATTATAAATTCTGTAATTATCTTTCTGTTCTCCCTGGAGCACTAAGAAAACGTCCCATTTTAAAATGGATTGATAAAACACTGATGATGTTTTTAGCACAAATTTATTTAAAGGTGGGCTTATATTGAAATGAAAATCCAATTATTTATTCCTATTTTAAACTCCTAATCCACCAAGGGGAAAATTTACATTCTAAGGACTTTGTCAGCTTAGGTAGTAATATTCCCTGCTGAACAGTCCGCTGTATGATTTGTGACAACGTATGAAGATTTTTATTTCTGCTGAAGCATTTGATTGTTTTGGGATTTTCCATAGCATGCAGCTAATCGTTTTCTTGCATTGTTGCAAGTACTACCAATTGAGTGGCACAAAAACAATTCGACTGCAGCTTAATCCAATCCTGTATTTCTTTATACTACATTCATATTACTGTATAGGCATGAACACTGGAATTGGCTGGCATGTACTGTCAGTCACAGTTAACGAGGGGGGATGGAAACGCCTTGTGCTGCTCATTACTCTGCTCATACATTTTCTCACCCCACTAATGTGCAGGTATGGATGGAGATGATCAAACAATGGAGGCAATAGCATCTTTCAGCTAAGTGTAAATAAAGTGCCTCACCAGTACAGAACTTACTGCTCAATTTAAATGTGGCCATCGCCAAAGAATAATAACAGCAGAGGGAAGACAATACCTTATTATTTTCACAAAAGACACGGCAATGTAAACACATATGAACCCTGCACCAATGCACACTCTCTATAAGGTCACAAAGCGCTTTAACCATCAGGCCGTAATGGGTTTTATAAGTGCCTGGTTGTCTCTGTACCATTTACCGTAACCTGGGATTCACCCTGACCCTGTCTCAGCAGTGCTCGCCAATGAAGGGGCATATCATCCAGCTAATCACCTGTTATCATGGCCATCAATGGGCTGTGTCAACCAATTTCACAGACAAGCACTTTTCCCTCTGCTCTGGGTATGGACACAGATAATTCTGATTTACATGGACAATAGACGACATCTGCAGAATCACTATAGATTGCCCACCCCCTATATAAAAGATTACATCTCTAAATGTGGGGTCATTTAAAGGCTTTTAATAGATAAAGGGGGAAACCATGCTATAGAAATGTCATTTTGCTTGGGTCACAAGCCTATATAAAAAAGATCTACTGATGAAAATGTAACTAATTTACTTAAGACACCTTTCCCCATTATTATAGTAACTTATGGGTTTGCCGTTATCATGCTATAGCAGTATAGTTCCAAAATGAAACTGAGGGAAATCCCTAATGGAATTAGGCATTGGATACCCTCATAAAACTGAACTGCTCATTGTAGCTTTCACAGAATTTGCCGTTGGGTTTGCCGTTATCATGCTATAGCAGTATAGTTCCAAAATGAAACGGAGGGAAATCCCTAATGGAATTAGGCATTGGATACCCTCATAACTGAACTGCTCATTGTAGCTATGCAGAATTATATTACAATCAGCAGACCTTTGGCTGCAAAAAATGGTCTTTGGTAGAGTTATATAAATGTTCAATTATATTAACCCTTTTCCCGTGATAATTTCCCCATGTGAAATTTGCCTACCGTTTAATGATGCTCTGGGGTCAGATTGACCCCAAACACGGGATAGGGGTTAAATGTAATATTTGCATACGCTTGCCAACATTTGCTTATTTTCTATTTACAATCATTAAATATATATATATATATATATAAATATATATATATATATGTCCACACACACACACACGCACAAGAGGCAGGATTATGAAGTCCAACCATGCAGCTGTGTACTTTCATACACATTCGATATACTGAGCGGTATATATTAATATACACACACACGGATTACAACTCGGTAAAAAAGAGTCGAATGCACATCGATGACAGCCTAATTTGTGTGTATTATTTGTCTGTATTTATGGAATCAGAAAAAGGCAATGGAAGAAAAAACTTTTTACAGGAGTAAAAATTTTATTTGCTTGAGGTTTGCCACAAACACAATACATAAAACAGGCGCAAAGACAGACTTCTCTTTCAAACTAAGTCAAACTAAAAGTGCTGTCCAACAAAGGCAAAACACAGTAACTATGCCGATTCTGAAACATTCAAATTCCACACAGACACACACACACACACACGCGCGCACAGGAGGCAGGATTAAGAAGTCCAACCCTGCAGCTGTATGCTTACAATTCTACTCACTGAGCTACCATGCCGCCCTAGTCCGCTTCAGTGAGTCAAAAATGTCTGTTTCGGAACAAAATGGTTTTCATAATGGCATAAATATTATTTTTTAACTTTTTAATCATAATCTTCTGCTCATTGGTAGGTGGCACGTGACAGGTATATTCATCATGACAGTGCGAATTCATCACAATCCAGAGATTATGGACGCCCCATCTGTGTTTAATTTAAAGTTTAGTCTTATTCATATTTCACAGGATCAGCAGGATTCAGACCTTTCACAGGTTCATATTTAATTCATTTTAAGTGCTGGAAATATGCAAAAATGTTGGGTATTCAGTGCAATTCAGAAGCCCAGAAAGGCCATACATTATAATTTATATTTTCAACAAAATGTACTATTTTCTTTCCAAAAGTAATTTTTGCTACAATTTTTTATGATATATACAGTAAAGTTCACTGACTTATCTGGACATAAGAGCAGCGAGGATTAGCGTGATCAGCACATTCAGTCAGTAATAGACAGCTTTCTAATTAGTGTTCGCTATTTGAGAAGGTGACAGACATTTGGAACTTTAACATTGTGGTCATTAGAGAGATTCTTAAATGGTGGTCAGTTTCATTGCTGGACAACTTGAGGGACCAGATGTCCTTATGGATATACGATGATATTTGAAAGATATCTCTTCCACATGAACAACTCACATGATTATATGCATTTACTTGCAAATAAATCAATTAATTATACTGAAATACAGAAATGCACTGCTCAGTTCCCATGCAAATGTTATGAGCCCCTAAAAATCCACCAAACTAATGCAGAATTAACAGCAAAGACTATTTCATCAAAGTAATATTGTGTCATTAAGCTAGCTCACTTTTCAGAAAGTGGTATGAGCTGAAGTTTAATTAATGAATCAAAATAATGATGCATACAACTGGCAATCTGCTGTCTGATAAAGCTACAAAAACAATAGGGAAAAACAACTTTTGGAGAAAAAGTTATAGCGAAAGACATGGCCTTCCCCGACTTTTATAGTGCAGCGGCCTAGTATTTCAAAACCAAAGAACACTTTATTTTTCTATCTGCAGATATTTTTGAAAACTGAACTTCCGAAGTGTTAACATTGTAAAAGCAAATCTTTAGACCGTGTGGATTATTAATCACAAGTCCAATGGCACTACCTCTTCACCATCTGCCATGCTCTAAATAATGGCAAACTGGCAGTTCGTCAGTAAATAGCTGCATATGCATTGCATATGGCCGACAGATTGTTCTATACTTAACACCATCTCTTGGGGCAGGTTAGCTGACACCTATAAACATGAATATCTTGTAACTATATAAACACCCACAGCTCTGCCTCAGGTTTTTCTAAAGCTGCCCTAACAGATCATTATCTTGTCAGACATTGTATTAATTTGGAATATCTTCTCAATTAAGTAATTTATGAAAAATTGATTCTGTTGTAGCCAATTTTCCTCACAGGAACTATGTAAATGACAAAGTAAACATGTGAATGTAAATAATAATAATAATTTAGATGAGCTTGCTAAATGTTTTTGAAATTAATCTGTTTATGCTGTTCTTAATGATTAGGGAATAGGCTGTGTGGGCGGAAATGACAAATATGCACAAATATATAATATATTTTATTAGTCCAAAGTAATCTGCTTTAGCATCTAATGCAAGTTTAATTAATGTTAGAATTTCAAAACTAAATTGCTCTGTCATAAAAATTGGAATTCATCCACACCTCGAAAACAGACAACACTAATCCTTTGTGCTTGTGTCCTGCGCTACCTTTTGTTGCATGCCATGTGCGGCAAACACACGGAATAAATAAATTATTGACTATGTGCTTTGACCCAAGGATTAATACAAAAGGGGTCCTGCACTATGCATTTTGGCAAATTTAATGGGCTGCATCCCAACCACAATAGAAACAATTCAGCAATAAGATCCATTGAGGGTTTTGCAGGTGAAGCTGCAGATGCCTTGGATGACATTTCTGCACAGAGGTCAGCGCCCCTCTTATCGGCGTCCTGTGTCCTGCCCACTGAACACCTCAATGGCTTCTCCTTCAAAAACTGAACACATGAGCGCACAAATTTGAGTACCATCTCCAACTATCTTTCCAGAAAAACAAAATATTGGCTTTCAAAATGCCACCAGCGATTTTTTTTCATTGCACCCAGAAAATGAATGTCAACAACAATTGCTGTTAATTTGCTTCACAGTTCTCCATGTCATCCATTTTGAGAAGGTCCATAAAAAGTATAAGCATAAAATTCAAAAGCACAACCAGGATGATGAATTAATTCAGATCTGTGATATTCATTGGTATACATATTTCAGTGTTAATGTTAACGACATTTATTCTTTTTTCTTTAATCAGATTTCCACTAATTTTGTCATAAAACAGCCCATTAAGGATAGTCCTTCAATATATATACAGAAGCAATTACCTACCTTTTTAGAAATATTATTTAAATATTTAAACTATGTACCTAATAGCATTAAGAGAGTGGAATAAAATGCTAATTCTTTTCCAAAAACAGTGTACAGGATCCAGGATGAGAACCAGAATCCAGCAGTTCTATGTTGCCTGTCCAGTCATAGATAAAAGGCCACTCTCAACCCAAAATGTGGCAGACAAGGAAATTTGACAGATTACTGCTAGTTACATCGCTATAGGGCTAATATATCCGTCTGTTGTCAGAAACAATTATTTTTCAATGCAGTGCTTCAGGACTATGGTTCAATAGGAGATCATTTGTCTGTCTGATATTAATCTCAGTGATTGTACAACTGAAATGTAACTAAATGTTATGTACCTTGATATAGATCTGGAGTTTAACCAAAATAAGCACAATACACAAACAGGCGATTCCTCATTCAAATCTGCTTACCACAGAAGGTATACAACTTACCACAGAAGGTATGATGTTGAAGACAAACATATTTAATTTCAGAGTTTAATGATTATCAGTGTTTTGATGTAAATTCTTAATACACAGGCTTTAATATGGAGTTGGCCCATGCTTTGCAGCTATAACAGCTTCAGCTCTTCTTGGAAGGCTTTTCATAAGGTTTAGGAGTGTGTCTATGGGAATTTTTGACCAATTTTTGGCCTGGCTCGCAGTCTCCACTCTTAATTCTTCCCAAAGGTGTTCTATTGGGTTGAGGTCAGGGCTCTGTGCAGGCCAATCAAGTTCCTCCATACCAGACTCACTCATCCATGTCTTTATAGACCTTGCTTTGTGCACTGGTACGCAGTCATGTTGGAACAGGAAGGGGCCATCCCCAAACTGTTCCCACAAAGTTGGGAATATGAAATTGTCCAAAATGGCTTTGTATGCGGAAGCATTAAGAATTCCTTTCACTGGAACTAAGGGGCCTAGCCCAACCCCTGAAAAATAACCCCACACCATAATCCCTCCTCCACCAAACTCTATACTTGGCACAATGCAGTCAGGCAAGTACAGTTCTCCTGGCAATGCCAAACCCAGACTCATCCATCATATTTCCAGGCAGAGAAGCATGATTCGTCACTCTAGAGGACACATTCTATGAAATTCTCTGTGCACTGTTATTGAGCTAATCTGAAGGACGCGTTTGGATTTCTGTAGCTATTCACTCTGCAGAAAGTTGCCGATATCTGCACACTGTCCCCATTCTGTGATTTTACATGGCATACCACCTCAGGTCTGAGTTGTTGTTGTTCCCAATTGACCGTTGCTTCCGGTTGACCATGGAATATTTAGTAGCGAGGAAATTTCATGAATGGACACAGCCTATCACTGTACCATTCTTGAATTCACTGAGCTTCTGAGAGTGACCCACTCTTTCACAAATGTTTGTAGAAGCAGTTTGCATGCCTAGCTGCTTGATTTTATACACATGTGGCCATGGAAGTGATTGGAACGCTCAAATTCAGTGATCTGGAGGGGTGTTCCAGTACTTTTGACAATATACAGTAGTGTAGCTAAACATCTCATGGAAAAATGTCAGTCATGTAAATTAACACACATATTGTGTTTATTTTTTAGTTTTTAAGTAACTTTGAAGAAAGTGTAGTTTTGATAGTTTTTTCAGACAATATGGAAAACACAATCATGAGAGATGGAATGGAAACCAGGCTGAAGCTCAAACACTGGCTGCAGAGATGTGAGGTAACAGTGCTAACCATTGCAACACCACACCACCCTTAAATGCCCTTTAACTATAAATTTATTCTATACATCTTGTATTATGCTAAACCATCACTAACAACGAATTAAATATCTACATGTGCATTTGTGGCTATTTAAGAAAGGTACTGTATGTTACGGATACAAATAAAGTCTTGTGCAAATACATAATACTATACATGGGATAGTATGTATTGGACTAATATGGATTTTTTTGTGCTTTTTATTGTTGTAGTCTGAGCACTATTGTTTTTGCTGCCATTAAGCCAGCAGGTTATTTTTGTACAAGGTCATCCAAAATGTCTCTGTTGACTCAGTGGCATAGATTGATCGATTATAAGCCGATCTCACGCCTGCAGACTAACCTTTTCTTCAAAATAAATGAGGGTTTACTGCCTGTCAGGAGAGTTATGACACTTATTGGGAATACTTGGGGTTAATGTTTTTTTTCCATTATCTGTTGGTTAGGAAGTTGCTGGTACAGATATATGGTTCTCAGACCTGGAGCTGACAAACCTTGACATTACTTACAACCTGTCCCTGGTGATAAGAACATAAGAAATATACAAATAAAAGGAGGCCATTCGGCCCATCGAGCTTGTTTGAGGAGAACTTAACTAATAGCTCAGAGTTGTTAAAATCTTATCTAGCTCTGATTTTAAGGAACCCAAGGTTTTAGCTTGCACTACACTAACCGGAAGACTATTCCATACTCTAACAACTCGCTGTGTAAAGAAGTACTTCCTCAAATCCAGCTTAAAATGTTCTCCTGGTAATTTCCACCTATGGCCATGAGTTCTTGTATTTGAACTAATGCTGAAGTAACTATTTGATTGAACAGCATCCAGTCCTGTTAGAATCTTATAGACCTGGATCATGAACAGATTTAGCTCATCTAACCTTTCCTCATATGACATTCCTCTAAGACCAGGAATCATTCTTGTGGCCTTACGCTGCACCTTTTCTAAGGCTGCAATGTCGTTCTTAAGATATGGTGACCAAACCTGCACACAATATTCTAGGTGAGGTCTCACCAAGGAATTCTATAATCTCAGCATTACCTCCCTTGACTTAAACTCAACACACCTAGGGATGTAACCATCCAATTGGCCTTTTTCAATTGCTTCCCCACACTGGCGAGAGTGGGACATGGGAGCATCAAGATACAGTATACTGTACACCGAGGTCTTTCTCATGATCAGCTCCCTTTATTTCAGTTGGACCCATAAAATATCTGTACTTTATATTTCTGCTCCCTGCATGGATTACCTTACATTTGTCA
>JAODKL010000095.1:20253753-20277857 GCA_026780765.1 Petrocephalus schoutedeni | reverse complement strand
TGCTTCCGGGATAGGCTCCGGACCCCCCGCGACCCTGAACAGGATAAGTGGGTAGGAAAATGGATGGATGGATGGAAGTTATAGGTGAAGTCACCAACAAACTGGGTGAACAGAGCATGACAATAATAAAATTTCACTGGGTTTCATTCCCATATTCTAACATGTCCTGCATAACTGCAACAGCGTTCTATGCCAGTGTTTCCCAAACCCCAGACAGTCTATGTTTTTGCTTCCTCCCAACTCCCTGCCAGACAGTACACAATGTTGCTGTTGGGAGCTCGGAGGCAGCAAAAACGTGCACTGTCTAGGGTTCCCCGAGGTCCAGATTGGGGCACACTGTTCTACAGGCAAAGCCATATTATCTATGATTTTTTTATGACCCGAATGAGATTTTTCTTTCATTGGTCTGCACACCTCCTTTTTGCCTTTTTGTAAAACCATTTAAGCATTTACTGAAGTGAAAGCTTGAAATCATTTCCATACTCAGGCATTCAGTGGCCATAGATTGATAAGCAATGTGACCTTTGCTGGCAAAGTGACCTCAGCTCATTTCCTGGCAAGAGGAAGACTTATTTTTCCCAAAATGTTGATCTGTTTGGGCCTTGATTTGTTTCATTATGACTTGAAACTTGCAATACAAATGAGAAATTCAATCCAAGTTCATACATAAGATTACACACTCATATCAAGAAACAGTGGTGAGGTCGCTTTGGATCACAGAACTGGAAAGTGAAGATTAATAAAACCTTAATTGTGTGTTTGTATTACTGATGTTCTCTGCTTTGTGCCCCAGGGCTCATGGTATAGGCCAAAGGTCACCATGACTCTATACTGGTTAAGCAGTAATGGAAGATGGATGGATATTCTAATACCCAGTTCATAATTCATAATTTAGGTTGTAATTCATAATAATAATGCCCGACACAGTTGCTGAATGAGTAACACTGTTGCCTTGAACCTGCAGGGTTGTGTGTTTAAATTCCATGTGTGTGGATTTTGCATGTTCTCCCCATGTCTCCCTGCAGGGTAAAGACATGTAGATAACCTACTGTAATTCATGTCTCTAAGTTGCCTAAGGAATATGAGTGTTTGCATGTATGTGCCCTGTGATGGACTGGCATCCCATCTACTGTGTACACCAGCACTGTGTTGATGGATTAGACTCCAGGTGACCCTGGCCAGGATAATTGGTTAAAAGATGGGTAATATATAATGTCATATTAGGCTGCTTCTGTGTGACTAATTAGGGAGTATGTGTGTCTATATATTACAGTATGTATATATGTAATTTTGATACAAATTTTAGCTGTCATTTTGTATATATTCTTGCAAATAAAACTTCCTTAACAATGAATGGAAATCAGTTGTAGGATTCATATTTAGTTTGTATTTAGTTTCTGTTTGTAGTTAATTGTTTGCAGTTAATTGCTGCAAATGGCATTTAAATGCATTGCTAAAAGTTTAAATATACTGAGCTCTCTTCCTAGCTTTTGAATTGTTTTCATTGCATAAACAGTTGGATTGAATTGGTGGAGTATTTCCTTCAGAATCAGCTACACATAAATAAAGTAAAAAAAATGATAGTGCAGTTAGAGGTCACATCAAATATAGCAAGGTAAAGTCATCATTATTACAGTAAATTACTAGGGAAAATTACATTTTGGGGGTTAAAATATCTGTGCAAACTCATTTACCTTCTATGTCACAAAGTGTACCTTTAGTAAATTGCATAACTCAATTTTCTCATAAATGTAACTCATGGGATGTAACATGAATCAGTCAGGGCCGATATTAGGATGCATTGATTCATTTTATGTTGTAAATATTGTTCTAAGAGGAGGATTTCTTGTGTTAGATGCGTAGTGTTTTAAATACTGAAAGTAAGATTCTCTTTTTACATACATTCTACCATAAAACCTCCAAATGTAAAAAGAAATTCATATTTCTTCAAGTATTCATGTATTAAAAGTGAACACAGAGTT
This sequence comes from Petrocephalus schoutedeni, assembly GCA_026780765.1. Lineage (NCBI taxonomy): Eukaryota > Metazoa > Chordata > Actinopteri > Osteoglossiformes > Mormyridae > Petrocephalus > Petrocephalus schoutedeni. Next base: position 20,275,875 of record JAODKL010000095.1, on the reverse strand, counting down.
AGGTGAGTACACACCGATTTGACTTTGGTGGGAGTATCTTTTTCTTGAAAATAATGCTATAAGGCTTTCTGGGAGAGTATGCACTAGTAGGACATATTTACATTTTGGTATGTTTGACCACCTCTTCTGGTCCAGCCAAATTTCACACTGTTGGTAGGCATCCCTCTTCCAGTTGCTGCACAATTTTTTTTAGTCTGGGCTCTAACATGACCTTTAAATTTTTTGTTTTATTCACTCCATTGTTTCTCTTGCAGTATGTCATCATGCTATTGAAAGACAAACGTATCTCCCCATGTGGATACTGGCAGACGAAGGGCAGCAGTGGTTTCTGTCATCTGCCCTGTACTTGGCACCCTTTACCTTCCATTTTACACTCACAAAGAGGTTGATGATCCTTAAGTAATGTGCTGTGTTTTTGCCAGAAATAATGCTAGCTTAAAATTGAGCTTAAAAAGTCCTATACTTGTTTCATCAGACCACAAAAAACATCAAACCAGAACCATCAGTGTTTCACATCTTCATGTACCTTCAGTGTGGGATTCATTGGGGTTTATGTTTCTGTGGCACCTATCTATAATGAATAAATTAGTACAAGTATTATCGTTGCAACCTGTGCTAATTGATGATTCTTTGACAAAAATGCCTGCAGCTCCTTCAAAGCGGCCATTGAATTTTTGGTGGCCTCTCTGATCAGACTCCTCCTGGTTATCTCATCCTGTTCATGGTAGGTTGAGCAGATCTAGCTAAGGTCTTAGTGGTGTTATATGAATTCTGCTTTTATTGATGGTTTTTAAAGATTTTCAGAACATAATTAAACCTTTGGGGGGGGGGGGGGGTCTTTTTCGGTATACAGTACCCGATGAAAGTTTCATATTGCTTGTTATTGATTACTTGTAGTAATCAAGGATAAATTTTTTTTTATATAATTGTTTCAGCGGCACACTGGAAATGCATCACACATTATTGAATCTAAAAGGATGTATATACTATGTGCTGTAGAGAGTATACTGAGCATACAATTAAACTCTCTCACTACAATACTATCCTCTGCACCAAGTATTAACTGGAACATTTGTTCGCTACTTATAGAAATTCAGCAGGCAAAAATCCAGCCTTTACTCTTTGACCTGCTAGGTAATTACTAGGTTTGTAGTCCCACGTTCCTGTGTGAGAAAACCCCTTTAGAGTCCCCATTTGATTTATTTTTTTCCAGTTTGGATCACAGCATTAAGAGAAAATAGAACAATGTATGTTTCTGAATTACTAGTTGGACATCTGAGATTTTCTTGGGGGGTGAAGACTCAAATCCCCAGATATAAATGACAGCCTCCTGCAAAAAAAACATTACTGATGAGTATTTTAAGGCTCAGACAGGTGCAGTACTCATACAACTACAAAATCAGTCTGGGCCGTTTGGCTCCAGGCAGCTGCAGTCCTCTCACTCTACACCCCTACACTCCACAATCCCCCATCGCAGCTTTAAGCAAGAGTCTCCTCTTCATTCCTGACACCCTCTTCAGCCGTCCTCGAAATCCATTTAGCATAACTTTTCTAGAAACAGCTCTTTAAACATTATAATGAAAAATACCGTTTCGGGCTACATGGGTGCATAATGCACTGTGGCCTTGGTCGTATCGAACAAAGAAAGTCTAAGAAGTCCGTGGCCTTGTCATATTTGTGGGCAGCCGTTAGTGTGATTCACCTGCGAGGCGAAGGAGTGTTGTATTAGCACTCCGCCGCAGGTGTCTGAAAAGGTCAATAAGACTCCAAATGCATCGGCACCGCGTCTGCTCTGGAATGAAAATGAACCCGACAGTGACCTTTCAACTGCCGACGAGGAAGTGGCTGAGCCGACATCCGCTGCCCGAGCCGGCTTTTAATGGCTGCCAATTTGTCTTAAAAACCCAACCAACATATACATTTAAAATGCACCGCTTGCCTCCAGTACCATGTTAATAATACTACAGTAAATTAGTAAAAAGTAATAAAACATGAGTTACTGAAGATAAACATAAAAGATGCTTTTATTGGTGAATTTTGATATTTAAAATGAAGGGGAATTACAGTATATTGATGATGGTACGTTGAACAATGGTTTATTTATATTGTGATCAATAACCTGATAATGTTTTTTTTTTTAAAACCTGTAGCCAGAGAATTAAATAAAACATATGGTGGATATATCAATATCCAACCATGTACTTTTTAAAACAGCTTCAGTTTCAGTTACATGCATATCATGCATAGTCTTACTAACAACCCTATTAACAAGTCCTGTAGTTATATCACTATTTAAATGGTAGAAGTGTTATTCATTAAGAGTTATTCATTCTTAATTGTTACATATTGTGGTCTCGTGGCTGGTTAAATTTTGATTGCTTTCCCAGAATACTTGACCATAAAAAATATTGTTAAAATATATCCTAGGAAACAATAGAAGCAACATTATTACATTTAAAGCAGCAAGGTTACATTTAAATCTGTGAACTCTGCTCATGGCTTTGAACAGTCTCCTCCTGTTTTCCAGATACATGGCGCATTTGTCCCTGACTGGAGTCGTAGCTTTGAATTGTCCAATTTCAGTGCAGTCATAAAGCTTTATTATTGAGTTAAAATTCTAAATCTGTGCCAGAGTTCTTCTCCAGCAGCACGTTTTGTCACACTGGAACAATAAAGCTGGCAATAAAGCCACATAAGCAGGTGGAGAATTGAAGAATGAAAGATTCTCATCTCACTTCTTCTCATGTGAGAACTGAGATGTTTTTCTTAGTATGGCAGTGCAGACCATGTTCAAATTCCTGGGGGTTAAAAGTCGACACCATAAACCCTTTCACGTGTCCATACGGACACTCACACCACAGCACCTACACACACAAACACAAAAACCCAGAGTTTTCCAAGACTATTGTCTGTTCAGTTCCATACACACACACACACACACTAGGTTCCTATTTCTGTATTCTTATAACCACAAATGCAGCAAGGTGACGTATTTAATAATACCCCACACCCAGTCACAGACAAATCCCCACTCTCTGTCAGTGATTTTAATAGGGAAATTCCCTCAGCACACCCATGTTTTTTTTTTTGTATTTTGATTGGCATTTCATTTATTCTTAGAGTGTATGTATTTAAATTGTTGGGGCTAGATACATTATAATGTATTGTACACATTCGGGGATGTTTGAATGGATTTGGAGTGGATGAGAGCTGTCTGTCCATGTCTGGCCTGAAATCTGAGAAAAGCAGGCAATCCTGCTGTGCTGGTCGCCTTCATTTGCATTACATTGCCGAGAATCTATCAGAACGGACCCTGCCTTTACACTAATGTCTGTACTAATGCAGTGATATTCTGTACAGTTGGTTTGTTTTTATTCAGTGCAAAATACTATGAACAATTTCTAGCATGAATTATGTATGTGCTGCTTACCAGAAAAAACTGTTTTGGATCAGAACTGCCAAATGAAAGTGTAACAAATAAAACATAAAATATATTTGTTAATTTTTAAAGATTATTATTATTTTAGAAGCTAAACTAAAATATCTAAGCTGTTTACTTTTTTATGTATGAAAATTATGTGAGCAGGCACACATACTTATTCTTTCAAAATTAATATTTAGTTTCATGAAGCAAGCAGAAAATGGATGGATGGATGATGGATAGATGGATGGATGGATGGATATTGAATGTGTATGATATGCTCCATCAACTGATCTATTACAGTGAAGAATTTTGGTAACAAAAGTTGGCAATTTAAAAAATATATTTTGTTCACATATTTAAATCCTTGAATTTGTCTTCTGAAAACAATCTTTTTTCCTGGGAACATCAGCAATTCATCAGTTCTTGCTGGAAGAGCAGGGAAATGACATGTATGTGATACTATGTGAACAAATATTTATTGAGAGGTAAATTTTGACAAAGTTAATTCTGCGGGGCTCGCGGAAATTAAATAGCCCTGATATACGACTGGTGAGCCTTGGCGGCAATCCCATGCGTGAGGATACCTGTAAGTGACAAAGAAGACGCTCCTTTCTGTTTTTTTCCCCACAGTAAATGCTGAGAAAGTGCACTGCCTGCCTCCTGGTTCCAGGATGCCTGAAGGCTGATTAGAGCAAAATTAATAATTCAGGGGAAAGGCTGGGATGTATAAGGTACAGTTAGCTATTCTAAGACTGGCTGTCACAGCTAACATATTATACTGAGAATGCATAAATTAAAGATCCAATTTCCTTTTCAATTATGGTCCTTCGGCGGAGATGAAAACCGCCTTTGAACTGCATCTCACAAAGAAACTGTAAGCATGGATGACAGTGGTTTATAATTGGAGGAATGGAGTGACTTATTGTTTGTATTTATTATTTGTGCCCTTTTCTTGAAAAGAAGAGATGGTCTCTTATCGAGACAGCATTCTGTCCGAATAGCAGAAGGCAAAGTAACGGAACGTATAGGGATGACTTCACTCAGCGTCATGTGGGAGTCATCGACAAGTATGCTATAACTGTTACAGAGGTTTACTTATCCACTGTAACCCAGTCTGTCTGTAGGTCCTCAGGCCAATCACTGCCAATATGCGGAAGGGGATTACTAAATTATTGCTCAGGACATTCTCATTAACGTCTATTTTGATTGCAAGATATATGTCATATAGAAGTCAAGTTATAAGTGCAAAAACACAAAGAAAAGGTCACTACAGTCACATAATCCATATGTGTGACAAATCTGTCCAGCTTCTTCATGTATGAGGTTGCAAAAACAATACACATACGGTGCAACTGTAATACCATGCAGCGTATAGAATGCTGTATGACAAAATGGTAAAGACATCAAGATATTATAACGGAATCATCGACTTTTAGACACACAGACACACCAGTATCATACACCAGACAAATATAAAGCTCTCCATCCATGCGGCACATCATTGTGTCATGGGGAAAGCAGCATAGCACACAATGAATGGGAAAGGCAATAGCTACATAAGCCCCCGTAAAGACAGTACAGGAGCCCCAGACGAGAGCAAGAAAAAACCCAGAAAGGCACCCCATTGCCAGTGGCATCTGCTAGGATCTGATCTTGAAGATACATATGATTTCTGACTGGGTTTCTGCTTTTAAGATTATGTAAAATATTCCGATGCAAGCAGTCCTGATAAAAAAGAAGTAATCAATTATATTTGGTTCTTGTTAAGCAATTTTTAATTGTCCCAGTCTAGTCCTTTGTTATGAATTTTAGGAGATTTTGTTGTTTGATGTGTGAATATATTTGTTCAAGTAGACAGTCAGCTTTGAAAATGCAACTATGAAAATGTCTTGTGAAAGGCGAATAAACAAACCATTTTTAAAAGACACTCTCAGCTTCCCCCAAGAATTGCAGGGCCAGTTGTTATGAGACTGATATTTAGAATGTTAACCTTGCCCTGTTACAGCAGCAACTTTTTCTATAAAGGTTTCCACTCATCAATCCATCCTTTGAATCCACTTATCCTATTCAAGGTCACACAGGGAGAATATGCAAGCTACACACACATTGAGCCCTGGCAAACACTTGACCCGCGGTCCAAGAGGTGCAAGACAACAGTGCTAGGCAGGGTCTGGTCAGGTTGGTGAGCATGTACTGGTATGGCATTTGCGCTCGATGTGAGCTCTTAGTGCCAGGACGCAGTCAATGGTAGAATTCTTAGGCATATAACCAGACTGCTCCGGTCGCAGGTAGGCAACCAGACACCCCTAAAAAATTTATCAGTGTATATCATGATTTTTTGTCACTTGGATATATACCGCTACCCAATATGACTTCTTTCTTTACGTGCATTTATATACGTAATTATCCACTACTGCAAGCCTGCATACGCATTTGGCAGCTTTCTTCCTGAATCTCTGAAGCATGTGGAAGGAGATTACAAAGTATTGTCTTCTCAGAAGTTTCATAAGTGCAATTTGATATGTGTATCTGACAAAAAAAAGAGTAATAAATTTAGTGTCAAAGGAGAAACAATTTAGCCTGCAATGCGCATAATCTCTATCAGCTGTAGTGATAGCTGTGACAGCCTAGCAGAAAAAGTTTAATTTACTGTAACTGGCAACCCAGAACAGCTTTATCTTAGAGATATTATAATTCAGCCCCTATGATATAAAGCATGGCCAATGAATAAAATCAGAAGGGTGTTTGTTTCTGTGCTACTTTTTCCAGGGTGCAGGCGAGAATTGGAATATTTTTGCACATACGATGTACAAAATGTGATGAAACTAAATGTACTTTAATCCATGGATTCAAAATCAATTATTATTCTGTGACTAAACTTTTTTTCAGACATATGTAAGGCAGAATTTTATCTAATAGTAATAAACTTGCTATTATATACACTAGTGTTTCCCAACCCAGTCATTGGGGAACCCCGGACAGTGCACCTCTCAGTTGCCCCTTAGTACCAACTGACAGTGAACCCAGTATCTAATGGCTTCCAACAGGATAATGCGACATGTCACAAAGCTCATATCATCTCACACTGGTTTCTTGAATCAGTAATCTCAAACCAGTAGACCACCTATAGGACGTGCTGGAATGTAAGATTCACATCATGAAGGTGCGGTTGACAAATCTACAGTAACTGTGTGATGCTGTCCTATTAACAGGAACCAGAGTCTCGGGAGAATGTTTCAAGCACCTTGTTGAATTTGTGCCACAAAGAATGAATGCAGTTCTGAAGGCAAACGGTGGACCAACCCATTACACTGTGCAGAATTATTAGGCAAGTGTGTATTTTATTTGTATTATCTCTTCAGAACAATATTTTCTGTCCAGATGAATCTCTAATTAAGAATGAGCTGTTTAAAAACAGAGCATCTTCAGTATTTTGTCTGAGTGCTTTCTATTTGGGGAAAAACAGAATATGTGCAGAATTATTAAGCAAATTATTATTACTGTTAAAATGGGCCGAAAAAGTACCTTGCAGAGAGCAGAAAAACTAAATTGTAAAGTTCCAGTCAGAGGGATACAAAATAACTTAAAATGTAATTACCCTACAATTGAATGTTTTGTGGCCAACAGACATAAAGGATGAAAGAAGCATGTACAGAGAAGAAGACACAAATTAACTGCCAAAGATCAAGGGAGGCTTCCAGAAACCCTTTAGAATCAAGAGCTGCCATTTGCAAAACTGCAATTTCGATGGAATCTCTAAGTATTAGGTGCAGTGTGCTATGTGACATTGCGAAGGTCACAATGGCTGACACGTTTCCACCACTCAATAAGACACACAAGCTAAAAAATTAAGAATGGGCATGGACACATTTCAAGACTGATATTAGATACGTTTTGTGAACAGATGAGATGAGAGTGACTCTTGATGAAGCAGATGGATGGGCCAGTGGTTTGACACCAACAAGGCAGTGGAGGATTGATGGCGCGGGCTGCAGTTATCAGTGATGAACTTATCAGACCTTTCAAACTTCAAGATGGCATAAAAATTAAAGATCTACTGCCAATTTCTAGAAGATCCCTTCTTCAAACACTGGCACAGGAAAAAGTCAGCAGCTTTCGGAAAGGTTATGAATTTCATGCAGGACATTGTCAAAACTTGACCTGTTCAATGGACAACAGGCTGATGATGGTCATTGAGAAGAATGGTGGCTATATGGGATGCTAAACTTTGTGCTGTGCTGCCTGTGGGGATGTGTAGTCATGGATGGGACTGGTCAGTCCAACACATCCCACTCGACACAACCAGGCACAATATGTAACAGAAAGTGAGATTCACCAGTGTGCTCTTTTGGACAGTGGATAGGGGTTAGTTTGGGCACCCCGACTGGCCTGCGGCTACATAACCCCCTGTGCAGCATGGCTCCATGCTCTGTGTTGTGACACATTCCACCTGTGACCAGCAACATTTATGTGGAATCACTATTATTCTATTATTCAATTATAGATGTTCTTAATAGATATGAACATGATCACAATGCACCACAGGAATGCAATTACCTGTAGCTGTTATCTTTCATTTTTTATTGTCAGATAAAAAGTTATATACACATACACACACACACACACACATACCGACACTTCTATCAAAAGGTTTTCTTTTCCTGTAACATTATATTGTAGGTGTTATGGAAAACTGTGTAAAAATAACCATCATGAAAAGTGGTGGTAAAGTTCCTGAATTTTACTAAGTTTGGAAAGTTTGTTTTAACTTTAAAGCTCAAGGGGGAAGCATGGCTTGTACTTTTTAATTTTTGCATTCTGGAATAAATTAATTTTCCACATTCTGCACAAAGGCAAAATTAGCCTGGCAGCTGAGTCAGAGGCTTAATTTTCCACAAAATATACTGGCATCACAAGAGAAGCATGGTAGGATGGGATAACAGTAAGACCATGTAACACGGGCTGAAATGTAGGGTCATCTGGTACCGGTGGCTAATAGTAAACAAAATACTTCAAACACTGACAGTCAGCCACGGAACTCTAGCATGTCACGGAATTAAAACAATCTCACTTCATTTTTTGTTTAGTAGAAAGACAGCAAGCTGGCATTTACCAGTCAATTGCTAATCATTTCCCCAAATACACCAATTGTTTTTAAGCAAGTTGTGCTGATGTCCAAAACAAGGTTAACAAATGATCTACTGACAATTATTAGAGCCTTAAATGGAGTCTGATTGTGTCATTTAGTATGGCTTAAAATTACAACCATATCTGATTACTAACATTTACATTATGCATAATTCATCCAAACATGCTCATTTTAATTTATAATAAAGTCTTGTATTTATGTTCAAAGACCCAAAATGTACCTGTACAATACACATCTGTTTTAATTTGTATTATTTAAATGACCTTGAGTACTTGTTGCTTGTTACCTACCCGGAAATATCCCACTGCTTATCTTAAAATCCAGGCTTTTGCACTCTAGATGAGATGCTGACCTGACAGTTAAATTAATAATATGAAAGTGTAGTAAACATGCTCATTTATAGCATTGAGGACAAGGCAGGCAAAGTCAAATGGAAGTTTACTTAATGATTAATCTACCTAACCACAGGCTTTTCTGTCGCCTCAGCAAGCTGTGACTTCTTGTGTGGAGGCTAGGTGGGGGGTTAATTGGAAATTCCCAGTTTCATTTTTCTAATTTATTAAATGGATTGTTTCATTTTTCATAATTGATTGGAGCAGGTGACATCATTTGTCAGATACATGGATTTAATGGACACTGTAATGAAAATGTAACAAGCATGAAGATGTCCCATTAATGCAATAGTACTTTCTGTTAATAGCAAATAGTTATAAAACTGTTCCCATCTGATTGATTGTGAAAACTTGCCAAGAGTGGAGGCTGCTTCGCTGCAGCTGTGATTTAGATCATTTTCACAAATTTTAAATGGGGGAAAAGCATTCTCTTTTCTATCCAAAGCTCCCTATAAAATCACTTGATAGGGTGGTGGAAATTAAGTGAATCTGCATGTGGTGAAAGGTTGTTTGACTGTATCGCAATGATTATAATATCAGATCAAACGGACAGCAGAGTTGACAGTATGGGCACACTGCTGGTCCCATGTCAGCAGGGTGTGGCACCCACCTGTGTCATCAGGGTCCTTTGAATCAGCACTAGAGATGACCTAAAGTCATACCCTATGGATCCCCGCACCATAATGTTCATCTGTGGTAATGCACAACCAAGATTCATCGCTGAACATGGTATGACGCCACTCGTCATCAGTCCATGCCTTCCGGCTATGGCACCACTCCAAACGCAGCTGTCGCTGCGCTGGTGTTACCGGCATGCATGGGATGGTGAGTCCGTAGTCTGGCTGATGCCAATTGTCAAGACACAGTGCAGGATGACACAGGGTGTTGTAGAGAGTCCAATACCCGTGTCTGGATGGCAGGAACAGATGTCATGGGGTTCTGTAATACTTGGCACACAAAGCGATGATAGTTGGTGTGGTCTTGGGTAACAGCGTGTGTGGGTGCCCTCACGTGCTCATTGGTTCCAACATCGGGCGAATATGACATCTGCATGCCCCACATGCTGGGCAATTGCACGATGTGACCACCCGGTCTCATGCAAACCAAAAATGTGACCCCTATAAAATGCCCTCAAGTGCTGGTAATGTTGACTTATGCGTCCATGAGGTATCCTCTGTGTCTGGTGAATAGACATGCCAGCTCCTTGCAAATCGAATCATTTACACACCCATCGCTTGTGTGCACGTGTACCAAATTACATCTAAATCAGACCATTACTTCTTGGTGTTTAACTTTTTTTGTCACCGAGTATATTTGTCTTTGCAAGGTGATTTGCAATTAACTGAATACTTTGTATTTTCACTTGGGATACTATCATAGTTGACATTTTCTCATGCTCAAAAATATCTCTTATTGCAGTGGCTGATCAGTTAGGAAAGAACACACTTTCTGTCCTTTGGAGGGTAAAAGAAATTCTTGTTCACTTTCATATATTCTAATGTTAATTAAATATATTTTTTCTGAACAAATATATAACTTTAAATAACTTCTTTGACTACTTACGACTTTTGCACAGTACAAAAATTACTATACTGCAAGATATTATTACCTATTGTTATGTCTGTACTTGTGCCATTTTCTTTAACATGACCTTTCTTTCGTGGCTATAGAATATCTTTATCAGCACCATCTGTTTCCATATGGTGTGCCAAGGGCAGAACTTAAAATATAATCAGTTAGCTCCAGCAGATTTTTTCCTTTTTTGTCGTGATATCAACATTCAGTTAGTGCATGGTACCCATCAAAGTATATAACTAACTAATATGGCATTTTCCACCATTATGAGAATATCATTATTAAAAAGACTCCTGTTACTCATTTATATAATGATGTTAATCTTGAGATTTAAGATTAGTTTAAACCGGTTTCAATGTGAGCCATTTTAAATTAAAGGCAGTTTATAATAGCTTTATAAAGACTGTACACCCAGTGCATCAAGTACATAGAAAACCACCGTGCACATTTAAAGATATAGTTATTCAAAAATTGCTGTTGGAAAAGAGTGAATTGAAGAGTTTCTGATAATGATTTTCCATCCATCATCCAACTGCTTATCCGGGTCAGGGTCACAGGGGAAACCTGAAGTCCATCCTAGGCAGCAGAGGGCACAAGGCTGGGCTTTAACCAGGATGGGCTGCCAGTCTATCACAGGGCACAAGGCTGGTGTATAACCAGGATGGGCTGCCAGTCTATCACAGGGCACAAGGCTGGTGTATAACCAGGATGGGCTGCCAGTCTATCACAGGGCATAAGGCTGGTGTATAACCAGGATGGGATGCCAGTCTATCACAGGGTACCAGGCTGGTGTATAACCAGGATGGGATGCCAGTCCATCACAGGGCACAAGGCTGGTGTATAACCAGGATGGGATGCCAGTCTATCACAGGGTACAAGGCAGGGTTACACTCTGGAAGGGATGCTAATCCATCACAGGGCACAAGCCAGGGGTATACCCTGGGCGGGATGGCAGTCCGTCACAAGGAACAAGGCTGGGGTACACCCTGGATGGGATGCCAATTCATCACAGGACAGAAGGGTGGTGTATAACCAGGATGGGCTGCCAGTCTATCACAGGGCACAAGGCTGGTGTATAACCAGAATGGGATGCCAGTCCATCACAGGGCACAAGGCTGGTGTATAACCAGGATGGGATGCCAGTCTATCACAGGGTACAAGGCAGGGTTACACCCTGGAAGGGATGCTAATCCATCAGAGGGCACAAGCCAGGGGTACACCCTGGGCGAGATGGCAGTCCGTCACAAGGAACAAGGCTGGGGTACGCCCTGGATGGGATGCCAGTTCATCACAGGGCAGAAGGCAGGGGTACACCCTGGAGGGGATGCTAGTCCGTCACAGTGCATAAGACAGGGGTACACCCTGGAAGGGATGCCAATCCATCACAGGGCACAAGCCAGGGGAACGCTCTGGATGGGATCCCAGTCCATTATAGGGCACAAGGCAGGGGTACACCCTGGACGGATGCCAGTCTGTTGCAGGGCACAAGGCCAGGGTGCACCCTAGACGAGATGCCAGTCCATTATAGGGCACAAGGCAGGGGTACACCCTTTACGGGATGCCTGTCCATTATAGGGCACAATGAAGGGGTACACCCTGGACAGGATGCCATTCTACTGCAGGCTACATACATGTGCATGTACACGATTATAGACTATGAGCAGTGTTGCAATGTGAATTGGCATAACTGGATATTCACACTGGAAAGCAGAGGTGGGATTCATATGCCAAAACCCTATATGTGTGAGGCAACACTGATAATAATGATAATGCTCCACATTTGGGTTTGTTTTTTGTAAGTAGTTCTCCAATAACGGTTTTGTTTAAGGACACTGCTAACACTGGTAATGCTCTGTAAATCTTAAGGAGATCATGGCAGTTCACATGAAGACAGCTCTCACAGTCATCAGAGCTGCTGCTTTAGTTATGTCCAGTCCTTGCATTCTCCAGCTAGATCCCGAAGTACACAATTCCCTTTTCCCCAAATGCTAAGGGTCATATGATTACTTAGCACATACAGGTACATTTCATGACATTCTGTATAGTACGGTCGTAGATGGAGTATGGGGCATGAGAATGTTGAGCTCCTGTACAACATGCGATTTGGATCCTCATGTGTCCAGGGATACAAGGTTCTTGAATGGACCATACACTCAGCACCTTGATCATTATTGCACCCGTGGGATACTGCTGATGATGCTGTATAGTGGAGCAAGTTTACAACAGTTTTTTATTTATTTATTTTATTTTTTTTACACAGGGGCCAACCTTATTATTAGCCAATGATATGCTATAATCTGGTGAGTGACAGGGGATGGGAATGCTGGGGGCCTATCAGCTTTTAGCTGGGGCTAGTGCCCTTGAGGCCCCGCCCCTGCATACACCCAAGCACAGAATGTCCAACCAATCAGTTGAGTTTGTCTAATCTCAGCACAAGGCCACATGTAGCTTTCGTGTTTCAGGTCTGTATTCCCAAGGGCAGTTTCTAACAGAGAGACTCCCCCAGCGGTATTCTGCAATGACCCGCTGATATGACAGCTAAATCCAGTGGTAAAACTTCAAAAGGAGCAGCTATATAATTTTCAAATGCAGAAGAAGGTGAAGGTAACCGTCTTTTACAACAGTTTACCAACCCGAGGAAGTCGCCCTGATCTTTGTCTGGTTTCACCCAGGTTTTCCGAGGTTCAGTAAAGAAGACTGTAAAACTTCAGATCAGATACAGGCTTTGGAAGCTGTGAATTATTAGGCAGGGAGGGGAAGGGGAGGGGGAGAGAAAGAAAGACGTGGAGTAAGGAGAGAATGAGACAGAACAGAGAACCAAGGGACACTAATGAGCTCCTTCCTTTTCGTGCTTCTGCAACTGCTGCTGTGGAGAATCGCTGGTGGTTCCCAGCATGCACTGAAATCCATCAGGTTGTCAGTTTCACTGGGGCTTGCTGAAGTGTAAATTAATCCACTGAGCAGCTGCTCAGGTCTCCTATTCTATATGAGTCTTGTAACAGCAACATTTTGTGCTTCACCCTGGAAGCATGGCGTGCCAGTATCCCTATCTTTTAATGTATTTTAAGCATCTCTCAATTCACGGAGTGGAACATAGGACATCTGTACATTTGACGTTATGAAGTCATGCTGTGGCAGTAATGGCTTTTTCAGAGTAGCAACATCTTATAATCCCCATTGTTTTGTCCATTAACAAAAATAAAAAATATATGAATCACAAAAACACCTGCACTTGACTCATGGAGATCCCATAGATTTAAGACTGAATATGAATAATATGGTTTCATTTGGAGATTTTCGTTGAATAATCTGAGCAAGAGATAGTTTCCATAAAAACTCCCCGATTCATCTTGCTTTCATCAAGCCCACGTGACAATTTTAAAAATTAATTAACCTGGATAAAAAGGTTGTCCATAACATTGCTACCTGATTTGCATTAATGTCACATCATTTCCTCTGTGTGAACGACATATATATATATATATGGTCATAAAGATACACATGAACAGCACTAAATACATATCATGTAATTGCAACACTGAATACAGACCATATAATCATATGCACACAGCAATCCATCCATCTTCCATGTATCCACTACAGTGCTACAGGGAGAATTGAGCCTATCCCAGGATGCACAGGGAAGAAGCAGGGAAGACCCTGGACAGGATTTTCATCCACTGAAAGATTTAATCATATATTATACAGAAAACACTCCTCTGTCCCATAAAATGTAGAAGCCAATATTTATGGATATGCTGGCGAGCTTCAAATTTCCACAGTGTATCGGTAGGGGTCAAAATCAGAACTTTTTGTTGTCTTACGGTCAACAAAATAAATGGAATGTTTAATTTTAAATATTAGTGAATATTTCTGTTAATGATGAATGAAAAACACCAAATTACTCTTATTACTTCTAATGTTCAATGTTTTATATGACTTGCTTTTATTTTTCACTAATTGCCCAAATGAAAGAATGACTGCAGCCATCTGCCCATGGGTCTGTGTTTGGCTCAGTGGGTTAAATGACTGGACAGTTGCCGGTTCAAACCCAGTGTTCGCATGTCTGTGGGCCCTAGAGCAAGGCCCTTGGCCCCTAGCTCCCTAATCACCACATGTGGAGGCTGCCATTGGCCAAGTTTACTCTCTGTTAATCCCATGGGGATTAATAAAGTATTGGCTTTCATTAAAATAGCAAACGCTAGAGAAATCTAAAGCCATAGTATGACCTCCATAAATAGGCCTTGTCTTCATTATAATGGTCTCATTTGTTCATCATATAAGGGAAATAGTTAATTAGACTTTGAAAATTCATGCAGTGATGTGGAAACCACCATGCAACCCTAATAAAATGTCAATAAAACACAATCCATTAAAAAGTTAATACGTCAAACTCAAAGGAGAACAAAGATAACACTAATTGAAATACATAAAAACATAAAAAACACAAGCAAGGTTGATTGTGGTTTGAAATTCAAGATGTTACATTTGCCATGTATAGTGAGGCTAACTTGCTTAGCCACACCCAGTACAATGAACAACGAAAAGTATACATATTTATAGACAATAAACTATAAAACAATACAGTAAAACTAGTAGCAATGCATAGAGATTAATTTAAAAAGATAGAAGTGTTCAGGTTGAAACACAAGTAGACAACTAGTAATATAAAAAAATTTAAAACTGAAATCTAAAGGGAGACGAAGCAGTGAAGCTCGCACAGGTATGACACTCTCAGATGTTCGTGTTTGTGTTTCGATTCTAGCCACAGCATTTTGTACTAGTTGCAGTCTGTCATTGGCGTTCTTTGGCAAGCGTGTAAATAATGCATTGCAGAAGTCTAGGTGACTAAAAACAACACCATGTGTCAACTTCTTAGCATCTCGTGGTGAGAGGGCTGGCATGACATGTGCTTTGTTTCTTAAAAAAGGCTGTCTTGGATACATCGTGTGGGATGTGAAACTTACTCTCAATATTTACTCTTTGGTCTCATTCAGAACTTTCTCAAGGGCATCCACTCCACAGCGATTTATTCTGGCCTGACAATTTTTCTGAATGTTGATTTTATTAGACTTTCTAAAAATATTATGTAAAAAAATTATGATACGATACAAATTCGATATATGTCTTATTTTTTCAAATAAATGTTATACATCCAAGGTATTATTCTAAAATACAGCAATTCTAAAGTAGCCACGTTATCAAAAACGTTTTAAGTTATTATTATTAGTAGTAGTAGTAGTAGTAGTAGTAGTAGTAGCAGTAGTACAGTAGTAGTAGTAGTATTAGGCCTCTGACAGGGGATATTAGCTGTGAGTTCATATACAGTTATTTTGTAGAAAGAACTGAATTTGCAAGTCGAAGCAAACAGAATTGGGTTTTATTGGTGCTCAACAACAGGAAAGAGTTTCCCTCAGATTGTTACTGCCATCAGTGCTAATTTTAGAATAGTGGGAATGTCTAGCTGAACAAACTGCCTAAGTGCTATACATTTTTTACGAGGTTCATGTCACACCAGAATGTTTGTATGCTTTGCCGCACGGCATGGTGACATTCTTATGCACTCAGTCAGACGGCTTTGGTTTTACAGGGCAACTAAATCAGGAAACTATTTTTCTTCTTTCTCTTGATCTAGACTGATCGGGCTTCTAGACTGACGTTAAAATAATTCAGCGTATATACGCTCAGTGGTCACTTCAGTTGGTACACCTAGCCAGTACTGGCTAGAACCCACATTTGCCCCCAGAATCACTTCTTTTGCACTCAGAATCACAAGTGTAGATGAGTTGTGTGTTCAGAGGAGCCTTTTTGTACACCGCTGTTGTATTGAGTTGCTGTTTTTGCACTTGTGGCCTCCCTGTTAACTTTAACAAGTCGTCTCCTCTCACTCAATAAAGAGGTGCTTGCAGGCAAAGAAATGCAATTGACTGGGTGTTTTCACACCATATTTTGTAAACTCTAAACTCTGTAGGGTGTGGAGACCCCAGGCGGGTGGCTGTTTCTGAGGAGTAATCCCATTTCACCAGAAATCATGCCACATTTAAAATCACTTAGATTAGGTGTCTACCCTGTTCTAATGCTTAATCAAACAGCAAGTGTACCTTACTGGTTAATATGCTAGCAGTCTCACTGTCTGCATGTAGAATATGCGCAAATTGCGGCCATATAATTCGCTGTATGGAGTGACAGGCAGTTTGCATTAGCAAGCATGTGCCCCTAATGAACTGGCCACCTCAATTCTCAGAAACTGATGTTGTACAAAGCACTTTCCCTTGAGAATTCATCTTGCATTTTTTTTTTTGTTTTTTTTTGTTGGCTGCCTATGAAAGAAAAGTATGAAAGAAAATGTAGTAATGTTCAAGAATAAATCGTTTATATTGAATGAATTCATCCATCTCCCAGCCCGGGTCACGTTGGGGCCAGGAGGCTCTCGTGGCCGACCCAGGGCAAGCCCTGCATGGGGTGCCAGTCCATCGCTGGGGCATATCAGGAGACCAGCTTGGATCAATCAGCATAATATGCAATTAATAATGTTACATCTAGTACATCCATGACTGCTAGTAGATCAGTAACATATTGATTTAAAAAAATCTATACGATACAACAGTAAAATAATAAAAATGCATTACGTGCATTGTGTGTCACCAGTGAGGATGATCTTCTAATGGTAGCAATGGTAAGTGGAAAGGGTGGAGGCAGTTTTATTCAGCAAGGCAGTCCCATCCGGGCCTAGCCATGTTTCCATGACAGGCATTAAATACAAAAAAGACTCTCACTTCACTCTCAGACAATGCTTTTTTCTTATTAATTTACATCATGAAGAACTAGGCTCTGCCTTTAAAGAGCATTTAACATCACTAATTGAAAATCTGAAGTCAAATAATGTCACTGTTCTGAATTAATCCTCTTTCAAAATGTATTGCTCTATTTATTTTTGACACAGTGGAGAAGGATATGGAGTTTAAAATAAGTAAATAAATGGTACAAATTGCACCATCATGCCACTTTGGGAAGTGCCATGTGTTACATTATGGTAATAGTTTTAATAGTAATTTCCTTCTAATTTTGTACTGAATAATCTTGCCTGATTATAGGGTTTCAGGCTTAATTCATTTGTGTGTTTTATCTTTCCTTAGTTTCCATTTTAATCTTTGCTCTAGTTTACCTCAGAGAGCAGGAAGGGAGGAAGTAGTTCAAGAGCACATTTTGCAACTGAGGCACAAAAGAAAATCAGGGGCCAAAAGAGTGATATTTTTTGTCGGGTCCATGAATATGGGGCATATCTCTATTGTCTGTGCCTATGATGGCTACCCTGAAAAGAAACCTGTACGTGGTGGCCTATTTCATGACCTAGATTTCTTAACTCCATTCCCACATTTGAACCTCTGTACCATTGATAACAGTGATTTATGACCAACAACACAACTGCTTCTCAGACTTGAGAAGTTCAGCTTAGTTCCATGACATCACAGTCACATGAGTGATGCTTCGCAACTTGAGGGGCACTGATTGCGCCCTTTGGAATCGTCCTCCAGTGGTACTTCCACACAGCCATGAAAGAAGCACAAGTAACTGTTTTTAAGTCTCCAGCAATATTAAATGGCTGAATAAGCGTAGGAAAAGAATGTTTCACAACTAAAAAAATAGATTAATAGATATTTTCATAACACTTATCACATTGGTTTAATGCCCACATAAACAGAAGCAAAAAAAGGCATCTTTAAACATGGAAAGCCACTGAAAAGCCTCAAAACAGATTATTCCCAGTTTTGTAAGTCACTTACTACCGGGTTGCTGCTTATTAAACTGCCTAATCTCCCATTTAATTGTACTACTTAATTTAAACTCTGTTCTCCATCTGGTGACAACTTTTCCCATAACATATAAAAAGTTAACCTGAACCAATGTAATATTTAGTTTTATATCAAATAGTATAGCATTCATCTGAATTTGCACCTGCTGTACAATGTTTTGCCAAGACTGGTGTTATGGAAATTCTAATATCTCGCTTATTTTAACTAAAAGGCCATTTTTGGGATGTTTTCTTTCTGTATTCTTTAAAAACTTTTAATACTTTTTGTTTTCTTGGTGCCCTATCAAATAGGGCCTATCTGATAAGGGTGTTTTTCCCACAATTCTTGAATTAAGGAGTAAAGAAATTTATTTTGGACCATGCTACTGAGGAGATCACTCGCAAACTCAATTTTCTTATCTTCTGTCTGATTTATTTAATCTTAAAATAGCTCACAGATATGTATGTATCCAGCATATGCAATCTGGGACTCTTTCCATTTTATTTTAAAAGTTAATTTTAAAAATTAAAGTTTAGGTGCAGAAGACTTCGGAATTAAAACAGCAAGCAGGCAAAGATGTCATAGGTGGGGACTGTGATAGCCTGGCCAGGATATACCATGTGGGCATTTTGGCACACACCCAGGGAGCACCAAGCAGCCATCACCCACAAGCCCTTTGTACAAATTAATGCGATTTCATATCTATTATGGGTGTCTATTGTTCTTTCAATACGGCACTCACTGAAAAGCCTACGTCACATTTTTCCCGCTGTTAGGCACTTTTCTGACTTGCGTAAAGGCAGCGACTGCGGTTACCACACAGGCGCTCTAATCATTAAGCTACCTCTATGTTGGGGTGGGCAGCATGGTGGCCCTACTGAATGCTGTTGCCCGGAGGCACATGCACATGCACTCAGAGAAGCTGATTAACATTTCAAAGTAATGTTGATTTCAGGTTTACGTCTTTACGTCTTTTTGGCATTTAGCTACCTGAAGGGAACCAAAAACTATGCTTGTTTGTTAGAGTTTGTGACTTTTTTTTTTGTTTTATATGGATTCTATTATGGCATTGCTGCGTTGAAACAATCGGAAAATATCTTGTTTAGTAGAATGTAATAGGAATATCTACAGACTGACAAGGCATGTTACTAGGATGCATGTGTGTGTTTGTGCGCATGAGACTCTTAGTCCCCATATAAATTATTCATTTTATGTTTTTAATAGTTGTTTCTGTCATATTAAAGATTTTGTCAAAAACTTTTTGTGTGCCTATTTCGCTTGTCTTTTAACATCTAATATGAAGGAAATATCAATGAAGAAGTTTTACTGATATTAAATGAATAACATAAGTACAGATTAACTACAAATATCTCAATCTGTATGGATATGGCAGAAGATCTGGAATTCCTAATAGCATTTTATTTCTGACATTTCCAATTTGACATTTCAGCACAGGAGCATCTTCATCAGTTATCTTAAAATGTCACAATAATGCTTAACTTTACAATTTAGAATGGTGGAAAAAAATCACTGGTTAATTCCGGCTGAATGTCATTATATAGACAAAGATAAATGCACCGCCCTGCTGGATACGTCAGATGTTCTGAAAAACCTATTCTTGGTTCAAGTCCTGAACATTGATTAAAAACAGGCTGTGATGTACAAAATGTAACTAATAAAATATAACATGGTGGAAGAGAGTAAAATTTTGTGTAACGATTCTATTTCTGTCGCCACACAGAGGTCTCATGCCCCGGACACTGGATAGCCAGATCACCATGGAGAAAACACCCAGCTACTTTGTGACACGGGAGGCCCCGAGACGGATCTCCAGCATGTCGCGGGACACCAAGCTAATTGTGGTGGTGCGAAATCCTGTCACGAGGGCCATTTCCGACTACACTCAGACACTGTCCAAAAAGCCAGACATCCCAACCTTCGAGGTCCTGGCTTTCAAGAACAAGAGTCTTGGAGTGGTGGACACCTCCTGGAATGCCATCCGCATCGGAATGTACGTGCTCCACCTGGAGAACTGGCTGCAGTACTTCCCACTCTCGCAGATCCATTTTGTGAGTGGAGAGATGCTCATTACGGACCCTGCGGGAGAGCTGGGCAGAGTGCAGGATTTCCTGGGGCTAAAACGAATTGTCACAGACAAGCACTTTTACTTCAACAAGACTAAAGGATTCCCCTGTCTGAAGAAGCCAGAGAGCAGTAGCTTGCCACGATGCTTGGGCAAGTCCAAGGGAAGAACTCACGTGCAAATTGACCAGGAAGTAATCGAGAAGCTTCATGAGTTTTATAGACCATATAATATTAAGTTCTATGAAATGGTGGGTCATGATTTTCGATGGGATTAGAGCAGCACAGGGTGCCTCGTAAGTAAAGAGTGTGAGCGCTTATGTCTTCCATGAATATAAGCTGTGTTGATACAGTCTTTTATCCATATGCATGAGTGCCAATGTATTGATTGGCCATGTCAATTCACTGCAATGCATTAACTGGGTATTGTAAGCTTACTGAAGTTAACTTTTCCAAAAGCTGTCAAAATATTCTTTTGAAATGTTTGTTTTTTGTTGTTTTGTTTTGTTTTGTTTTTCGAGGTTATGGGCTATTTGAGGTACAGAAAAGAATACACATGGAAAGCCTGTGGTTTTATTTAATGTGTACATTTCTTTCTCAGATCTAATTGGTTATGTTTTACGACACATCTTTAGACTTGGGTGCTGAGAGGAGCTTCAGAGGAGAGGTTTTGCGATGACCGTATGTTTTCATTTAGCTATGAGTGCATTTCAAATAATTTATTAATTCTACCGGCTCAGTCATTCATTAATGGTCTGCTACTTGTCAAAATGTCAAACTAACTAAAAAATAAAAACACTACCACTAATAGAAACTGAAGTGTGTAGAATTTATTCATTTTATTTCTTATTGGTACAAATACGAATGGAAAGCCACAATATTGTTGGTTGTGGTGATTCAAGTGTATTGAAATGATAATTACCAAGTAAATAAAGCAATAGTTTAACTACAATTGTTTTTATAGCTTAAAGTTATATTATTTGCATTACGAATCTTAATAGAACCTTTATTGTCTCCTAATTATCCTGCCACAGCATTTCAATAGTCACACATATTAGTACTTAAAATCCACTAGCATATAGATAAATTTCTTAAAACTAATACATTGCTGCATGGAACATACCATGTTCCTCTGCCCCTCTGCAGTTTTGAAAATGGGAGAATGCTGATGACATAATTTTGTGGAAATTATTACAGAATTTTTTCTATTACTTTACGGGGAAAATTCTGATTTGACGTTTTTCGATAAAGCTGAGATTATGTGTGGCATTAACATATAAATAGCCTGCTACCCCCTACCCATTTGCTGAATTTTTAAACATGACTGGAGTATCATCTGACAAATCTTCTGAAAACTTTCTGGGAGTGTTTCCTGATTCAGTCAAATCCATGCAGCATATTTTCATGCTGAGTGAGGATGGTGTGTTGAACAGCTGAGGATGTGCTATAAGTGGACAATTACATCCACACAGGGGCGGATCTAGAAATTTATTCATGGGGTGGCAAGGGGGTGGCATTAAAATTATGAGGGGTGGCAACACTGAAGCAAGCATCCTTGCATGGTTTTTGTGGATTCAAGGAATGCTATTCTTTATTCGGTGTATACACTAGGGTGCACATTTTTACATTGTTCTATAAAAATGAAATAAAGGCTGATTTGTGATTGACTTGAATCTGATATCTGGATTGGAAAGTCAGATAAATTAA
>JAODKL010000095.1:20229650-20249332 GCA_026780765.1 Petrocephalus schoutedeni | reverse complement strand
CATTTGGCGAACTACAAGGGCAACTTGCTATTTTTAGAACAAGTCCGCGGGCGACTGAGAGGAAGCCAACGGGCGACTGGGTGCCCGCGGGCATAGGGTTGGTGACCCCTGCCCTATATGCTTTCCATTAGCTAAAAAAAGAAAATGATGATAGGTGTAGAACCCTGTTGGGTGGAGGTCTGTCCCATTTGTGGGGCAGAGGTGCAGGACAGCAGGGCAAAAAAAGGTTTTATTTGGGAATAATCCCAGACACTGCAAATCCTAATCAACACATATTAAGAAATTCATATGTAAAACTTTGTGCTCTCAGAATCTCCCTGAGATCCACTTAGAATAACCTTAACATAATAATTAGACCCAATGGCTGTAACTGAGATATCTGCAGGTAAAGACTGTGAGTGCAGATATATTCATCTAGTCATTTATCCTGTGCTGTGTGGATATATATAGAGGCTTTGCCTTACCTCTTACACATTTTCAATTATCGCTGCAAGGCTCACCCTTCACAGTGGTATTGAATACATTTCCCACCGGGGAAGTGAGTTCCTGAGTTTCTCATACACACTTTTCTTATGAAGGAACCAACACAGTCAGTTAGGATTACCTAGTTTTATGAAAAGTTATAGCTTAAGAGCACCATTTTCAGTTAGGATAGGGCACCTCTTTCTGGAAACTTCTTTTAGGGTGTGTTATACATGTAACTTAAATTTTACATATCTTATTTAACCCACCACCCTGCATCCTCCGAGATGTCATGTTATATACATCTACATTACCCATGTAATCCTAGGGAACAGCAAAGCATTATAGCATTATTTATTAATTAATTAATTTATTTATTATTATTAGTAGTAGTAGTATTTAAAAAGCACATAGCATGGAGAGTAATGGAGTAAAGTCATTCCCAGGAATTCAAACCGTTCTTTGCCAGTGGTTGATGCAGCATTTGGCCAATTAAATTCCTTTTATCAAATGCAGATTACTGCATATTCAACAGGTTTACAGGGAACATGTCACCCAGCATGTCATACAACACGACTGCATCCAACAGCAGGTACAAGATGTGCTCTCCAGAGTCCAGAGTACCATTTGTCATTTCATTCTGCAAACGATCAGCAGTCAGCCAATATCTTATGCACAGATTTTCATATGGAAATAAGGACCACCTGGGGATGGATTTTAAGCTAAATAAAGCTTGTCTGATTCCTTAGACAGCTCCTGACATGCAGGTGGATCTTTGTACCTAATGTATAATAGACGAGCCAATAGGTTTATGTCGTTGCTTAATTGTTTAACTTAAAGTGACATTCCTACTTAATCCGGGGGAGGTTTATCATAGTATGTATCATATTGCAAATAGATTGAGCATTTTATTAACAGTATAAATGTTGATTGACCTCACCTTCTTCTGTAGCTCTTAACTAACCAATCCTGAAAGATTTCCAGTAAGCCTTTTGCAGTGCTAGATAACTGGCCAAAACAAAATCTATTTTTCATTAACCTGTTTAGTTACAGGAGACGGCTTCTGTTATTCATTAAAAATGTCAAGTTTGCTACATAAAGCTATGGAATAACCAGAATTGCCACCCTAATGGCTGGTACAATATTAATCTACAATATGGAAATATGAAGGACCACGCGCAGCAATGCAGACAGACTGCCAGTCCTTCACAGGGCATGCAGACAGACACGCACACAATCATTTTGGAGATACCCTGCTGCACGTATTTTGGACTGCGGACTCAAACCCACGCAACAGTAGGAGAACATGTGCACAAAGAGAGCCCGGGGACAGTCTGAACTCCAAATTTAGCAGCCCTAAATTCTTTAAAATTATCCCATCTTAGGTCAAATAATGATATATGTAATACATGTAAGGATAGGGGTAAATAATAACTAGGATAATGAAATTAATACATTAAAAAAAGGAATTTCATTTCCTGACTGCACGAGAGTAGAAAAATAACATCATTTTCACAATCCTCTCGAATGTGAGTGAGAGGCACATTAGAGTTTGGGGCTGTAGTCGAAATCCTTTCTGGAAGTGTGAGGCATTCTTCAGTACTTATTTATGGTGCTGGAAACATTTGGCTTTCAAGAGTCATTAATCAGATGTATCATTCTGAGCAACATTATAATCGTGTACAAAATGTTTGTATAATCACTAATGGTCTCATTTTGACGTTTTACTCAGATAGAGGGATCAAACACAGATGTCTGCTCCCTCCCTTATTTGGTGTATTTATAGAAATACTTGCTGCTGCAATCCTTCAAAGCTGAATCCATGTATTTATGTACACATTATGAAAATTAAGACCAGTAACACAGCACATTACTCGGAAAAGGGTATAGCAAATGGTCTGCTCTGTTACAGGTATTCTGATTTTTTTTTTAATATCGTAAAGGTAAGAGATGTGTTAGATGCAGCTTTAAAATTATATTACAGCAGCAGAGGTAAGTTGATAATACCGATTTAAGCATGAAAAGAATAGGAAAGTTTTATTGAATTAGAAAAACGTGGACACCTACAGTGCCCTGGCATCTTATCTAAGTACTTGCTATACTTAATTTGTAATTTTTGTAATTTGTAATTTAATGTAATGTAATTTGTAAACTGTAAATATGTTACATTCTATATAATTGGATGCCCCTGGCATCCTGACCAACATCCCAGCCCTGCCTCATGCTTCCTGACCATGGATGGATGGATGGACAGGTGAATGTCATAGTCTGCAGTGGGGAAGCTGAGACAAAGAGTTTGCTTTAAAAAAATTACAGGTGTGTACAAAATGGTTCCATCAGCCATGAAAAACACCATGGCTGGGATGTGGCAGAAAATTTTTTGTACATTATGTACATAATGAAATATGTCACTGTAATAAAGCAGGTTGTGGGCAGTTAGCGCACTGATTCAGTTAGAAAATTTCTGCTATTCTGTAAAGCACTCTAGCTAAACACCTCGAAACCTAAAAATAAAAAATCAAAGCAAAAACAGTCCATCCATCGCACGGCACCTGTACAACATGCTGAATGAGAGATACCCGAAGTGAGTCAGAGTACGAACTGCACAGTATGCATATGTCACAAGCACAGTGATGCCAGGCTTTTTTGCCAGGCAAATATAAATGCGAGTTAATTACCAGAACCGGAATGCAACTTAACGTCTCTTTAAATTCCCTTGCATTAACAAAGCAAAAATTGTTCCTACATGCGGAGGGGGACGATAGCCCAATGGAAACTGGCCTTCCCGCCTGTTCTCGATCTCATCCTTGTACAATCACTAGAGCTAACGCTAAAGGCTGTCTGGGCTTCCTCTGCCTACCAGAGAAACAAACCTACACCCACAGAGGGGGCCATGCGTTCAGTCACTGGGTGAAGGCCCCCCACGTCCCCACCCCCATCCTCCTTTTAAAGCATTGTTTTTAATTGCTTATAGCAAGATAGCAGAGTCTCAAACCAAACTATAGAAACCGTAGTGAAAGTTGAAAAAGGGCAATCCTACATTTTCTGATTCCTTCTCCACTCGGCTCAATTGGGCTTTCGGGTAAGAGATGTGTATGGTATGGTATTATTGCTGCAGAGGTAAGTAGATGATACCCACTGAAGCATAAAAATAATAGGAAAGTTTTATTGAATTACAAAAAAGTGGATACCTACAGTGCCCTGGCATCTTATCTAAGTACTTAGTGCCATACTTAATTGCCTCATGCCTCCCCAGGTAGACCTGTGCTCTGGGAAAAAAAACCCTGGTTACTGAAAAAGAAAGTGGAACGATTAGCGTTCATATGGATTCAATCTGGTTTCTGTTTTATGTAAAGACTAAAGTAACTTTTTCAAACTACAAAGTTTTGTTAAGTAGAAGTTTTTTTTTTTTTTTTTAGCATTGCAGATCAGTGTTCTAGTGCCTCAGTCCATAGAGCAACAAATTGCCCTGAGGTGCTTGTACGTTCACTGCTCGCTCCACACATTGTGCATTTTTTTTAAATTAATTCCAACGCAATGAATGCAAATATCCAGCCTTACAAGCCCAAGGTTAGTGCAGATAACCTGCTGAATACATTTAAATGAAGTCCCACCCAGATCAGAATGGATATCTAGCAGTGCCATATTCTCACAAGGTCTTGTACCTTTATTTTCATGTCACCCCTTTGAATACTATGATTATGGGGCCCACATCCCTGTATAAAAATGGAGGCATGAGTTATATAAAAAAAAACACTGTGTCCTGTTAGTCACCTGCAAAGTCTCCTTCAATCTGTTACCTCGAATCCTCCGATACGTGTCACTATTATGTCACTTCCCCCTGTCAAAACAAACACGGGGTCCGAGCACCGCAAACGATGACGCCAGTCAGACTGGGAGAAGGTGCCCTCAATGCCCATTGATTCATTTTTGATGCTCCTGTTCCGTCTTCTGGTCCTTGGTTACATCTTACAGTCACATGACACCACATGCCAGGATTACTTCGCTGTGAATCATCGTTTCAGGTCAATTAACATACCATGAATCCCTGCGAGACCCCAACGGGCAGACAGTCTGGCTATGTGGCTACCTAACGGCCTGAGACCACTGGATACCGCCATCTCACTCACACCTCCAACCTGTCTCTCATCAGCCTGTCATTTAAAAGCATGAGCCATTTTTTTAAACCAAGAAACCCTCAAAATTATCTATTGCTCACTTAGCTGTTTTTGACTACCAATCTCCTCTAGGCAAGGACAGGGACTGGAAATTCAGCACTGGCTCCCTTTCGCTCAATCACAGCCAATTAAATCAACAATTATGTCATGCAACTGCCTTTCCCTTGGCTAATCATAAGTCCCCTAACATTAGTAAGATAGAGAATGTACTTTCAAACTTAGACAAAAAGTCAAAAAAGACCCAAGTTTCCCTAAAATGCCGATTTATTTCTAGAACACTGGTAGATGGGTTAACAAAAATAATATTGGCTTTTAGTCACATATACATTTTTCATTAAAGCAGTATTTGAGATTTAGACAGACCCATCTATTTTATCAGATTTTATAAGCCGAGCCCAAGATAAAGAGCTATTTGAACTGTGCACATGATGTTTTTCATTTATAGCAAAAATAGCTGTAATCTTGGTGTAAGACTTGCTCCGGGCAGGATGGTGAACAGGCCAACTTGGAGGGGAGATAAGCATAAGGATTGTAGCTTAGGAGTGGAGGGAGTGAGATGGATTTAATGAAGTGGTGGTCAGGAACAGAATCAGAAAATGGCCATTTTGGTGTCAGCACAAATGAGACCAGTGGTGGTTATTTGAAACAGGTATTATAAAACGGAGGCACATTTTCTGGGGTAACGATAAAACCATATTCGATCCTATATGACTGCCAATACAGTGAATAAGGTGAAGTCAATGAATGTTCTCCTCACCTGACTTTTCTCTCCAGTCATATACAGGGCTGGACTAACTTCTCTAGGGCCCCCCTAAGTGGGCCATTAGAGCTAGTTTTTGGAGTCAAAAGAAAAATAAAAAGGAATTAAAAGCAATGGAACATCAAAAATCTGCTAGCTGAAGCATGGGGTGCCAGCGGTAAAATTTACCAATCAGGGTGGGGGAGATGGTGTTGTCGGTAAAACTCGCTGATCGGGGGAGGTGGGTTCCATGTTGGTGGATCGATCGGCGAAATTTAAGAAGTTTAACCGTTACCCCTTCTGCTGTGGTCCTAGGCTATAGCCTATGCTTTATTCCACCCCTGAGGCTAAGGTGAGTCTTGAGTTTTCGCATACGTTGATTTAATTGTTCTCTCCACGTCTGTTCACAATTTGTCTACCACTCTAGTGCGATAGCATCAAAGACACAGGAAATGTATTGTGAATTTTTTATATTTGCACTGATTTTTTCTTCTGTTAAACTACTTTATACTGGTTCACTTGGTAATGAAACAATGGGTACCATTAGACTGCAGAGTTAAATAGAGAGCTGGGTAGCTTAAAGTCTCAAAGTAGGAATAGTCTTTTACAGCCATGATGGTGGTCTATCCTGAAAACTGTCAATAAAAATGCAAATAACAGGCACATTGCTATAATGTGAATGTTATATTCCATGAAAGTGACTTCCGGAAATCCTTTCTTCATGGGGCCCCTAGTTTCTGGAGGTCCCAGGTGGCTGCTATACTTCCTTATGGTAAGTCTGCCTCTTTTCACACACGGTTATTTAAGGCAAATGACTGTGAACAAATCCACCTACTCGTCTATCTTCCAGCCTCTTCTCCAGCACAGAGGGGGCCTTGAGCCCAGGCAACACAGGGTACAAGGCAGGAGAGTCGCCTTGGATGAGATGCTAGTCCGTCACAGGGCTCTACACTCCACTGGCAATTTAGAGATGCTAATTAGCCTTACTGCATGTTCTTGGAGCACTGGAGGAAACCCACACGGCACGGAGAGAGCACACAAACTTCACAGACACAGCAGATTTGAGCCCACAACTCAAAAAATGTAAAATAGCAATGCTATCTCTCCACTGGGTCTTTTAGTGTTTTTATGAAATGCAAATAACAACTGAAATGGGTTACAAAAAATGTGTTGTTATTTTATGTGATTGAACCCATGCAAATCCTATAAAACCATTAAATTAAAAGCACAACATATCAAAGTTAAATTGGCCAATACAATCTGAGGTGGCCAAGGTCAGAAGTGGAGTAAATAGCCATTTCAGGGAGTTGCCAGGCATATCACCAACGAGGGCCATATGGCACAATACTGTCATCCAAAAAGAGCCTTAACACCAAGTATGAATTGTAAAGGAGAAATCTCCATCTGTGTGCCGGTGGGAGGTACGAGGCACAGTAACTACTTCAGGGCCTCTGGGTTTTGCTCCAGGTTCATCTCAGTATGGTCCATGTGGAAGTAGATATACTGTTTAACCTATACTGGAAAGGGTATGTTACTTTCAAAAGGGATCTCTTACATGGTGCACCCCAGCCCTGTGCCTCCTGGGATAGGCTCCAGCACCCTCCACCCCCACCACCCCTCTCTGTCATGACCCTGACCAAGAAAAGCAGATACAAGATGGACTGATAGCCTTTAAACAAGACCAGTGCCACCTTGGTGGTCTGTCTAGGGGTCATGGTGAATCCTAGTGGTCGCAGTAGTGAGGATATCAAAAGGTACCATAAGGGTGAGGGATCTAGCTGGCTTTCCCCTGCTAATTTTATAAAAGCTTTCAAGGAGATGTCTTGGGTGTCCTTTGAAGGATTTAAGCCAAGGTATCCTTTGAGGACAAAACATACTTTCTTGGAAATGTTAGCAGCTCGCAGTATAATGTACAGTCATGTGAAAAAGAAAGTACACCCTTTTTCAATATTTTTTTACATATCAACACATAATAAAATTCAACTGGTCCTTAACAGGTCTATGGTACAAAATTTGGTACAAATTAGGTAACAATAATCTCAGATGAACAACAACACATCGCATATTATACCATGGCATTATTTATTTAACAAAAACTAAGGCAAAATGCAGCAGTAGAATGTGAAAAATTAAGGAAATTTCATCAGGTAATAAGAGGGTAAGAAGCAACCAGGTGCTGCTAATCAAATGCACTTGATTAATTGATTACCAGCAAGTTAGCAAAACCCAAGAGCTACATCTCAGACTGTACAGGCCTCATTTAGCATGTTAAATGTTAAAGTTCATGACGGCACAATTAGAAAGAGACTGAACAGATATGGCTTGTATGAAACGGTTGCCAGGAGAAGGCCTCTTCATAAGATCTTTGTGTAGAAATGAAGGCCTGCAAACCTCAATGGAAAGAAGCAACATTGTTAATAAGAGTGGGCCGCAAGTCCCCCATGATGTGAGAGACTGGTAAGGTCAAAATAGCAGTCAGGCTGCTAAAGGTGGTTCTTCAAGCTCTTGAATCATCCACCCATCCATTTTCTGAAACCGCTTATTCTTCTGGGTCACGAGAGGTCCTGAGCCTATCCTGGAAACTAAGGGCACTAAGCGGGGAAGAACCTAGGATAGGCAGCCAGCCCATCGCAGGGCACACTCACACACCCACACCTACATGTATGGACAATTTGGAAACACCAATTAGTCTCAGCATGTTTTTGGACTGTGGTGTGAACCCGGAGGAAACCCCACAATGACACAGGGAGAACATGCAAACTCCACACACATGGAACCTGTGTGGAGACTTGAGCTATTGAATCATACTTTGTGGAATCTGTTGTGTGTTCGTTTACATCTGACATTACATTTAAATAAATTTAGAGCCTGGTAAGGACTAGATCATTTTTATTATGTCCTGATATGTGAAACCATATAACTCAAAGAGGGTGTTTTTTTCACATGACTATATCTACATACTCAACTGTAGATGGTAATGATAGCCCTGTTTGCCTGTTCATTCTTTTTTTCTTGTCATGAGAAAAGTGTTATACCATAATTAGCCATAACATGAAAACTACCTGCCTAATATCGTGCTGCCAAAACCACTCGGAACCGTTGAGGCATGGACTCCACAAGACCTCTGAAGACATTAGCAGCAGATCTTTTACATCCTGTGAGGTGGGGCCTCCGTGGACCTGTGTGTCCAGCACGTCCCTCAGATGCTCGACCAGATTGAGATCTGGGGATTTTTGAGGCCAATTCAACACCTCAAACCATTTCAGAGCAATTTTTGCAGCGTGGCAGGGTGCATTTTCCTGCTGAAAGAGGCCATTGCCATCAGGGAATGCCATTACCATGAAGGGGTACACTTAGTCTGCAATAATGTTTAGGTAGGTGGTACCTGTCAAAGTAACATGCACATGAATGGCAGGACCCAAGATTCCCCAGCGTCACACTCCCTCTGCCAGCTTGCCTTTTCCCCATAGTGCATCCTGGTGCTGTCCCCAGGTAAACGATGCCCACGCACCAGGTTGTCCACATAATGTAACAGGAAATGTGACTCGTCAGGCCAGGCCAGCTTCTTCACATGCCCATTGTAGGCACTTTCAGCGGCCATACACGCAGCTAGCTACAATGCATCATTTGTTCTGACACCTCTCTCTCATAGTCAGAATGAACTTTTTCAGCAATTTCTGGTACAGTAGCTCTCCTGTGGGATCAGACCAGATGGGCTAGCCTACACTCCCTATAAGCATCAATGAACCTTGGGCGCCCTGCATACCGGTAACTCCCCACAGGACCTGTCATTTTGGAGAGGCTCTGACCCAGTCGTCCAGCCATTACAGTTTGACCATTGTCAAAATCACTCAGATCTATATACAGATTTTCCCTGCTTCCAACACAGCAACTTGAAGAGCTGACTGTTCACTGCCTTCACCTGTCAGTGCGTTTATTTTTATGGCTGATCTGCATATTACAAAGTATGATCTGAAATTATAGAATTAGAACAGGAGCACAGTAATTCTCTACAAGAGGCATACAGATAAAAAAAACACGTGAAAACACACATAAATTCCAAAATAAGTCCTCGTTTGAACTGGCAGATGTTGCTGGGACGCTTCACCACAGTACTCTGAGTGTTTAAAATTGATACTTTCTGGCATGAACACACAAGACTTGTGTGAGTGTTTCTATCTCACTTTAGATAAAAAACAAACTTGTGTCTGCTGCTATATGTATGAACATTTTTTGTTCCTTTAGGAAGTGCCACAGCATAAACTGATTTTGTTCTAAGGTGTAATTAAAATATGAATATATAATTATCGGTTGCTACATGCAGTAACATATGCAGTAACTGCAGAAATGTTATTTATACTTAGTGATGTCACATCTAGAGACATAAAGACCCAAATATCTCAAATGTCTCCTCCCTGGCTTATTTATCTGTCTTTCTTTGCTTTGAATAAGTCCATCTTAATATACGTGTCCTTTATGTGTTAAATATCGATTTCAAAGAGGTAACCTAGCACTGTGGATTCTCACCACCAGAAGTATGAGTTTGAATCCTGCCTTTGGCCCTCAGTGTGGGGACTATCCCATGGGTCTCCTCCTACAGTCCCAAAAACATGCAGTTACTGTAGATTCATTTGTTTCTATAAATTACCTTTAGTGTGCGCAGGGTGTCCCCTGCCTCTCACTGATGCATGCTGGGATAGGCTCCAGGTTATCCCATATTGTACTGTGGGATTAAACTGGATTTAAAGGAAACCTACAAAGAAAAGGTGTGAACCTGTACAATCCTAAAAAGAGTGGCAGGAGCAATCCTGACGACGACACTGAACTGGACAAGCGGTATGGAGGATGGGTGTGATGTGAATATCAGCATTCATTTTAATAGGCATATCTGTATTTTTATTCTTCATAATAATAGGTTTAACTTGCTTAACTCACATAACTTGCTTGGAATCTTCTCAAGTTGGCATCTCCTCTAATACCACCAGCTGTAGGCTTTCACTAAAAACAGTCGGTGCTCACTTTTTCAGAGCCCACAAGCAGGGAAATTTAAAAGATGCCTAATGCCTAACTTCGTTAGAAAAACAGAGCATTCATAGGAAACCCAACAACCCTGGAAACAACAACAACCCTGTCTAATGACGGCCCAAGTTTATCAAGGCAGAGTCAGAGCTTGACTAAAAATATGTGAAAACCAGGGCAGAATGTCTAAACCATGTGGTTCCACAACATGAATACCTAATGACCCACAACACTAGTTCTCTAGAAAAATACAAGCTCATTATTTATTTAATGCTTGTCTTAAGATCCCATGCGAGAAAAAATGTGTGAATGAAGTGAAGTACGAAGTTTTCTGAAAAGTTGACTTAGTTTTGCTATCTTGGTGTTTGTCATATTAAAATAGCTCACATAATACCCTTGAGGGTTTGCATCATTTACCTCTAAAGTACAACAAGATTTCTTTAACCAGGAATGAGATATGAGACGGGCACTATGTAGCTATGAAGAGTACAGTTAATGATTGAGTAAGGCTAGTGGCGAGAAGCCAAGCAAGCCAAAGATCAATGCATGCACAAATGATTTTAAAATTGGGCATGAGCTGATTGTGCCTTGGCGTTAAGTTTGTTCCCAGTGTCATTTGCTGGTCTCAGGGACGTTTCACCGCTTGATGGCATGCAAGCGGTCTCCGAGAAGCAGCGCGCAGCTCCGTGCTGGTGGCTGAACATCCCCCTGGTGAGTCATTTCACACAGGTCAGAATTCAGAAAGGAAGCAGGTTTTTTTTTTTTTGGCTCATCTCTCACTAACAAATACTCTTCAATTATGGCCCTGGTGCATTATTACTCCGTGCAAAACTAGCAAATGTATTCCGACACTAATTTTGTAATTGTTGTCGATGTTTTGTGCATGACAGAAAGCATTTTTATATATCTTATTGGAACCGAACAGTGCGGAGAATAAAAAAAGAACTCAAAGGTGCACAACAGATGTAATAATACTGCCAGTACTAGCACAGAAGGAAGTAGCAGCTTCCTTTTACCAATCAAACAATGAGGGATGGAGAATGATTTGGAGCAGTTTTTTTAGTATTTAGGAATGTAGGACAAGAGCTCCCCAGTGATGCACAATCTCCCTACCTTTGTGTTCAGACATGCATGCTGAACAGAAAAGACAGATTTCAGCAGTATGGAAACAATGTCGTAAATATTAACATTAAATGTTTTTTCTCAGGTTCACGAACGTGTTTTCCTTTCCCAGCGTGTTTACATGTGCATTTCACGGGCTAGAAGAAATGGAATTGGTTTGCACAGCAAGGAACAGACTGAACATGGAATCTGGTTCACAGGCTATTAGACTGCCTATAACACAACTAGTATTCCAGTAGAACAATCAGCTATTGCAACATACCATTAGGCTGCAGTACATGCTGGACTGAATATATTTTCTGGGTGTTCTACAGATACAGGGTGAGATTCCAGACTTTTCCTTAAGCAGCGATAACGGAAATGAGCGAAAGGTTTCCATCTGGAACGCCTTGGGGGTTATGGGAAAAATATAAGGGGGGTGACTCATTCTGTGTGTGTGGAGCTCACGGCATTAAAAAAATGATTAAGCATTAAAAATCCATATTCACTGCTTACACATTTTCCAGAGCTGTAGTGTGCTTTTTTAGTTACATTATAGGTGAAAGTTCCATTAAAACTGAGCCTTCAATAAATATATTCGAGACCCTGGTAAAGTATATTTTGTGCTGTGTGTACTATGTATTTTTCAAATAGGTAACAAATGTGAATTATTATGCACAACAGAACTAGTAGTCAGTGTTAGTACCCAAACCAAATGCCTGCATTGTGTAGGGATGTTCTTTTGTCTTTACTTTTACTTTTCTAGAAAGTGTTTCTTAGGTTACTAACAACTGTGAACTCCTACATACACCTGATCATTTTTGAGCACCTGAGACGACACTTGGGAGTATGACTGAGGCTTTCTGAGGGGCTTTCAGCAAACCCTTGCAAAATAAATGGTTCCTGATAGGGACGCTGACACCGAGCAGCAAATGGAAAGCATTGCCTTTGTGCTGACATCCCCCCGGTGGCAGTGTTTGCCTACTAGCTAAGGTAAACATTTTCCTAAATTAATTTGTCAAAAAAAATGGCCATAACAGATGGCGCCTGATTCCAAACATTAATTTTACCCCAGCGGTTTCGTACCGATGGATACATACAAATGAAGGTTAGCGTTTTGTTTTCGGTAACAGGACGTCACCTTGTCTTTCCTCTCTGAGTAGCAAATCTACTGAGGACAATGAATGTGCCGCTTTTCCATATGGCGGGGCAAGTGAGCAGCGTTATCCGCATATGAAACTGTCGGCGTCGCGATGATTTACTCCGCATCAGGCACGCATAGACAAATCAAGGACTCCTGGAAGTGTCTACGATATGTACCAAGAGGGGCAACCATCCGGATCCTTTACAATCCTGTTGGTAAACGCCATGATTCTCTCATCAGGTACACACAATAAGATCAACTTGCTTCCCCACAATTACATTTCATTAAAGAACATGAATGAGTAATCCTACTGATAAAAAGAAATAAATTAAAAAATGACCTTGTGAAATCAAAGGGAAATTTGACGTCATAGCCGGGATCTTTTATACTCATTTTATGACTGACATTAGAGCTAAATAAAGGCCTGACGATATAGAGATTATCAAAAAACATGCACCCATCCACCTTCCAACAGCTTATGTTGGACAGGATTTCATGGAGGACCTGGCACCTATTCCAGGTGTTGTAGGGCACGAGGCAGAGGAACATCCTGGATGGGATAGCAAAAATACATTAATTCACATTAACACAAACCTTAAAGCTACCAAACATACGGTAATGAATTTTATTCTAACCTACCGGAAAGACTTAAAAGACCAATGTAGAATGTGAATATATTGGCACACATTATTTTATATTTAATTTCATTCTGGAACCATCCCTCTGACTATGGCCAGACTGGCTGTGTTCTTTCAGCTACACATTCTGGCTTTTGAATGCCATGCAAGATGTATGACTTTGGACCATATAAATCATTAACTGCATAATTAATTATATGACTAATATATAGTTTAATCAAAACTTCACTAATCATTGAGACAGTTGTGTGTTTTATTTGTGCACACTCGTCAAGGAAAGAAATTCCATTAGCAATTTTCACGTAAGTCCTTTCAATTTGCCCAGCATGTGATCAAAATATTCACTTCACTTGCTTCTGCATAACAACAATTAACTGGCTAGATATTCTTAGCCACCAAACTGCAGAGCCTCAGTCGAGCTTTGATAAAAAGCCAGTAATCAGGTGGCTGTGTTATCCTTTGAATAAAAATCAACCGTATCCTAAAAAGCAAATCTGAGATTTCTGTTTATTTCTATCCATTTGTCATGTCCATTTGTCTTCCATAACTGCTAACCCAAGGCCAATGTGTGCCTAAAGCCCTTCAGGAAGCACAGAGCACAAGGCAGGGGCCCCTGGGACAGGATGTCAATCTACTGCAGGCCCCTCACTACAAGCAATTTAGACACTCCAGTTTGCCTAATTGCAGGATGTTTTTTAACTGGAATACCTGGAGGAAATACAGTAAGTAGACTACATATACAGATTCAACCCCACAACCCTGGAGGTGTGAGGCCACATTGCTAGTCAACATGCAGTGATTTTATCGTAGTGGATAATTCTGGAAAATAATATCTCAGAAAAATAAGACGGAGAGAAAATCTTTTGGAGGAAAAAAATTAGATTTGTAGTATTAACCAATAAAAACACTATTACAAGACTCTCATAGGATACTTTCACTAAATAGACTAGTTCAGTCATTTTCACCAAACAGATTAGGTTACCATAAAAAGAGTGAGATACTAATTCAAGCCAGCTGTCGCCTTCTGAAGATAATGAACAATTGGTTATTAAACCCGTCTCAGCTATGGTTGCCACTTTTGATCCTGCAAAGATGTCTCCTTGCAGTGTGAGCACATCAGTAACAAAAACGACCTGGCCACTTTTGATGTCTGTTTGCACGTTTCTTGAGCAGGGTCTTGGAGGGCTCATTTATCAATATAAATATTCTGGCTCTGTTGCAGAGTCATTTACGAGCTGAAAAGGTAGCGCTTGCCACGTTCAGAGATTTGCAGTGTTACCCCGTGATTGCGGCTTGTCATTGTTGTGTCAGCTGGTACAGCGAGCGCATAACTGACTGTCTGAACATCAAGGTGTGAATAGCTTTTCCAATTAACTATAAATGAAATCATATCTGAGTGGAACTTAAATAGGCTATGAGGACTATTAACAGGAATATATTCGAATATTCCATAAACCATAGCTCTTCCTTGTGAAGTCATTCATTGGTAGCCCAAATTGAAATGTTGAAATGCCCTTGAAATTGGTATGTTTCGATGTCTTCTGTCGGATAGGTCATACACAAAACATTGTTTTGTTAGTATTTTATTGAACAGAGATGTAGGAAGGAATGAATTGTGTCCGATGAAAATATATTGCGGGCCACTGCCGGTGTCATTTTAAACACTTCTTATGATAAAATATATCTGCCATAGCCGGTAACCTGTCCTGTAAAACAGATGTCAGGTTATGGTCATGGGGGATTTAATTGTGTAAAAGTTGTTTACATATTAGGCATTTGAAGCATCTTGCTACTCCAATCAGCAGCTCTCCTGAGAGGAGTATGTGTTAGCGGAAACATCCTTGATGACAAGTGGGCCTGACAGGTTTGTTGAGTGAACCCTTATCCCTCTGGACTCTTCTTGGTACCAGTTCTGTCTCTCCCATCTTCTCTCCTCTCTTAATTCCATTTTTTTTCTGCATTTGCCGAGCCGCTATCCTCCTGAATTGTGGATATTTTTATCACATCCACTGGCCCGCTTGTCACTGGGCTCCTCGGCCACACTCATTTTCCTGTGGTCTGCGAAACATATGCAGGTCGGCTAACCTTTAAGGAAAGCCCCGCGAAACATTCCTTCCAGCACACAGTGGAGCTAATTAAGTCGCTGTGTTGGAGGGCTGAAGCTCCCCCTGCAAAACAGCCACTGTACGATCCTACTCTCGGTGTGCTGGCCTCCCCCGAGGCCTCGGGAGGTCAACACTGCTTCGCCCATGATCCACAGTGTAGGATCTGCGGGATTCATGTGTCACACAGCTGCTTTCAGGCAGAAACCTCAATAATTCGGAAATAAAATCGCACGTAGAATGGAAAAGTCACAGGCCAAATATATGCAGGTACGACTCAGTTTATAGGGTTTTTTATTATTCCTTTTTGTCTTGTGGCCATGGTATCTCGACATTGCCATCGCTGTTCTCCTTGGACCTGGGTGTGCTGGCATTCAGAATTAGTGTTGGGGCGGGGTTTCGCATCCTTGTGACCATGCTGCAAATGTTAAACACATTTGTGTTTTTTTTTCTCCCCTTGCTGCAAAAATTCCGCTGAACAGTGATTTCACACTCCATGTATGTTATTACTTTTTGACATATGTAAATTAGTTCTTGAATCCCAAGAAGATGTGCTGTCTAGACACACTAGCACATTTGAATTCTGATACCTGACATATATTTGTCATGGATCACTGTTTAACACTCACTTAGCATTGAATATTTATTGAAGTAAAGAAAAAAATAGCAGTAGAGGATCACACATTGCACTATCCTCTATATTCATGAAGTAAAATGTACCAGAACTGTGTGCTACCCTGGAAGCAGACATTGTTAAACATTACAAAGGAGAACCATTGCCTTGGAATCAGATTAGCTCACACAATCTCTGTATGGAGGTAATCACCTGTTTGTCACATGGAAGCCCACCCCCCACCCAACACACACACAAGAAAGTTAGATGCTGATGTCTGGTCATGTTTTAAGGTGCACCCTATCGAGAACTGTAATAAGTGTCCATTGTGATTTTGACAATAAAATGCAGTCCATTCTTAGTATCGTTTCATAAATGAATACATGTAACTTGCAACTCATTAATTCTTATAATAATGTGAATATCACCATATGGCATCAGTTTAATTTATGTCTCCGATGACCTCTGGTATATTTCTGCCAGATGTATCTTCCTACTGGAGCATGCAGCCATTGTAGGCCTATACTGTTAGCTCTGCAGCATTTAATGTGTCATGGCAGGAAACACTCAGACAGACTCCACGGGCTGAGAAAACTGAGGTTTATTATAACCAAGGCAGCCAAAGGCAAAATCAGAAGGCAGGGACGTTGTCAGGGTCACAGAGCACGAATGTCGGGAAGTCAGTGAGATCAATCCTGCCGAAGAGGGAGACGCTGGACTGGGTTTGATACAGAGTGGGGATCTGGGGCAGACAAGTAGGGACAGGAACATGGAAGGTGGGTTGGGTCAGGGCTGCATGAGAGACATGTAGCAGATGCTTGGTAAGTAGCCAAATGGATCAACAATACTGTGCACCGAGTGCTGGGGATTCTGGGATTTAGGGAGCAAGTCAGGTGCAGCTCCTTCCCTGTCTGAGCTGGCATTCTCACGAGGGGGAGCGTGACAGTATTTGCAAGGTTCATTGTTTTGTTGCAACTCTGCAATAGCAATTAAATTGTTAATGTTCATTTGTTCTACCTGAATGTATAGCACATTGAAAGATCACTCAATTACACAACTCAGCAGTATTTCAATTCATATATTTGAAGTGAGATAGTTTATTTAAATTGAGGTCTTATACTTGGCAATATAACAATATATTGATATATTGTGTGATACATTCCTGATAAAATGGCACAAAGGCATGCTTCATTAGATTGAATTGGTTGAAATGATCGGAATGTACAGAGCACCAGCCTGTCAAACACTGTCTGTCTGATCATTCATATAAGAACTCACAAGGGCAGAGATCCTATAGGGTTAACAACCAGAAAGCTTATACCAGGTCATTTATCTGAAGAGCATGGTTAGTTAAAAAAAAAAAGGCAAGCCATTAGCTGCAATTCCACGTCTACCTTTTCTTGCCTGAGGCACCACTACACCTCATATGAAATTAATGGCACAGTATGGACCAGTATCTAGTCTTGACAGAAATCACATACACACCAGGGTTCCGCTGCTCTTTCCGGAAGCATTCACTGCATGAGGGATCCACCGGTCAGACAAGGAGCCTTATGCATCACAGAAATAAAAACCCCGTAACCCTGTCAGCATTCAGGTCCACTGAAATATCTGAGCTGCAAAAGCGTCAACTGACAAATGCACAGATTAGTGGCTTTGGGTTATAAAGGCAGACAATTATTTCTCACAAGACTCCAATAAACCCTTGCATATGATAAAAAATACAAGCTCACTAGCTATAGTGATTAGGTTAATAAAGTAAAAGGCATAAATCAAGAATTAACAGAAACATGAAAAAAGTGAAAAAGTAATATTAAATAAATTGGGTAGCTTCACAGAGGCAGAATTTAGAAAAATATTTAGAAATATTTTCCCTCCCCACCAAGCTGTTCCAGAATAGTTTGTACATTGCTCTGACAGAATCTCATTGCAATTATTCTCACCGGATGCAGAAAACTATGAACATGATACATCGTTAACACAAACGATACATCATAACTGTGGCCATATCTGTGGTTCTGGCACATATTTCCAGGTTTCATACTGATAGTTCAGAAATATTTCAGAAGATCAGGCACAAAGGATTGTAAAGCACAGACATGTCAGCTCAGAGCCTGATTGGGTACTTTCACCAAACTGTGATCAACCTATCATGGAAGTTCCAAAAAAGCACTGCAATGCATAGGTAATTACAATCAAGTGAATGTTGGCAGTGATGTGACTATTTTTTTTACTTTGCAAAAGCTCTTACAAGATTTAAAGCTGCAACAGTAATGTTTCAGACACATTGTAGAAAAAAAAGCTACATAAAGTTGTGACTGTTACAATACAAAAAAGTAGCCTAAATAATTCATTGTTTTTATTATTCTGCCCTATGCGATAATTCTCTGCCTCTGTCTGTTTATTATCTTCTATAGATACCACTGATATAAAGGAAACAGAGAGCATGAAATGCAGTTTTAACTCAAAATGTATACATAAAAAACTGAATGAAAAAATAAAATTACCTTTCACAAGGCAACTATAAAAGGTACAAAATAAATCAATATGCAAATTAATCAGGGGCAGTTCTCATTTTCCAAGAAGTTCAATTAGTGGGTAGAGAATCATTCAGATCTATGTTTAATTCTACATAAATATTTTTTTTTGGGGGGGGGGGTTCATATTAAAGAAGTGATGACAACATTAATGTTTTTGGCATTCATTTTTAAAAGGTAGAATCAATATCATCAATGACCACATTGAACAAACGGCACTCAATCCACTGCCAATCAAGAGCAAATCTTTTACATCATAAGTGGTCCGAATGAGCAGAACTGCCATTATGTTGTGATTCATGATGGGCGATGCTGAAAACAGGTGTTTCTGGGTGTATCACTCACTTCACACATTTAAGAAAATAAACGACTGAACAATCCAACCCAGTGAACATGGGGAAAGCAACAGATGTGAATCCTGGCACAGTTTAGAATAGGATTAAAAGTCTCAGAACGCCCCGGGTATTTAAGTATGTGAAAATCACAGAAGGATCTGTTATTGAGAACAACATGTCAAATCACAATGCTAAAAATCAATGTCAACAGGGGTCTAGAATTTCTCCCCTTTGCAATTTAAATTCCTTGTGACAAATTCAGTCGGACATGCATGGAAAACGGCCACTTTTCATTAATGACCCGGATTTCTACCTGCCGCTGGCCCTTCCCGGCCTCCTCATCACGAGATGGCTGGAAGGTGGAGGTGACGTGTAACACTGGCAAGGTGTACGTGCAGCATTCTGGCGCAGGCTTTTAGTGCTCCCTCCAAAAATGCCACGTTTTCTTTTTATTGTGCAGAATTGAGGTGGAGAATTTGGATAAATGGAAACATATGAGAAATAAAAATCAAAATACTCCTTGTTTTTATGCATGAATTCTAAAGAGTAACAGCAACGTGAATCAGAACACCCTCTAGGATAAAGGCATATTATATGATCAAAAGGTTACCCTTAAAAATATGAAATTTTTAATTTTATTAAAGAGTTTAGCAAAAAATTCATTCTACAGAAATAAAGACATAGATGACCGGAATGGGCGGCACGGTGGCGCAGTGGGTAGCACTTCCGCCTCACACCTCTGGGACCAGGGTTCGAATCCGGCCCCGTTCCATGTGTGTGGAGTTTGCATGTTCTCCCCGTGCCGTTGTGGGGT
>JAODKL010000095.1:20170485-20199626 GCA_026780765.1 Petrocephalus schoutedeni | reverse complement strand
GTTTCCTGATTGTTCCCAGCTGCCCCGTGTTCCATCCGTGATGTCTTGTGTATTTAGTCTGCCC
Source organism: Petrocephalus schoutedeni (assembly GCA_026780765.1). Lineage (NCBI taxonomy): Eukaryota > Metazoa > Chordata > Actinopteri > Osteoglossiformes > Mormyridae > Petrocephalus > Petrocephalus schoutedeni. The sequence continues at coordinate 20,199,562 of JAODKL010000095.1, read as the reverse complement.
GTGTTTAGTCCCCAATTTGTGGGTTGTTGTATGTACCTGGGATGTGTATCTCCGTGCATCGGTTCAGTTTCATTCGTTGTACCTGTTCGAATCCTGTGTTTACCCGGAATAAACGTCTGATTCAAAGTGCCGCCTGCATCATGGGTCGTCGTTCGCGGACAAACCGTGACAGTCCCTCTTTGTTCGACACACTGTCAGTCTTCTTACTTTAGTTAGGCCTGTAATCCATCTTGTCTAAAAAAAAAAAAAACTCTAAAATAAAATAATAATAATAATGAGTTACAGGTAGCTGATTTCAGGTAACTCACCTGATTTCAGGAAATTCACTACAGCTCTCATAATCACTGCTCTCCCTGGTGGATAGATAAATCACTGCAAGTGTTTTACACAGAAAAAGTTTAGGGGTGAATCATGCCACCCCCCCTTGTTCGTGACATCATCATGGGGGATCTCATTATAGTCAAGGTCCCACCCAGATCCCAGCAGGGACCTGTCATGGATCAGCCAGGGCCCCATCAAGGAAACAGGGGAAATCTCAAGTGGCTACATCTGTACCACATTTACTTTTTCAAAATATGCCCAGGGATCTTTTAAGACCTCAGTTATGCATCTGTATCAAAGGACAGCACCATTTTTACAGTACAGTGCTTCTGTCACTGCTCTGTGGCATTGGGATCCACATGACGAGTTAACCTGTTGGCCACACCAACACATCTTCCAGCAGCAACCCAGCTTTCCTAGTTTGTATCGCTTCCAAATACTGGCCAGGCCCAACCCTGCTTAGCTTTAGAAAGATTATGGAGTCTGAATGGCAGGTGGTATGGCTGCTGATGTTATATTGGATTTCTTTGAATTGAGATGAATTGAATTCTTCATCCTGTCATTGTAATTCAGATTCCAATTCAACATCTTGTGGGGTGTTTACTATACAATAAATCAGAGTAACAAAGAAACTAAGAGACACTAGAAAGTGCGTAAAATGTGCTGATTTATGGATTGTACATTTCTTAAGAACAATTTTAGCTTTTTGAAAATACAAATTTCATTAAAATCGATCAGTTATAAACACTTCTTATCAGTTTCACAGAGCATTAAAACATAAACCCATATTATGTTTCCATTATGTTTTAATATTTTTATGTGGGTGATAAAATTAGGCCTATGCATTGCACCTGTTAGTAAGGGTAATTTTAAATATTTTTAATCCTATTTTATCAGTCAGTTCATGAGTTAGAATATTAATCATCAGACAGTATTTTAGTATTAAGTTATCTTTCAATATTTTGCGGCAAGAAATTATAACCATTATAGTTATCGACATACTGCATAGCTGTTCTATAAACTAATCACCCTTCATTACTCATTTGTTCTTATTTTAGGTGACTGAAACACAGGAGAAAGTTTAAATCCTGATTCAGAATATGCCCAGTTTAATTTGAATCCTGTAGTTAATTCAAATTTAATCAAAGCTAATTAATTAAAGAGCGAGACAGCTAGTGGGCAACACCCATGCTGCAAACCCCACTATGGCACAATATCCTGTTAATGCTACAAACAAACAAACTGTTTCCTTTACATATTGCACATATTACAGTCCTTCAGAATATTCTGCAGTGTATGTGTATTGTTTGAGTTAAAGCTATATTGTTTGCAACTATATTTCCTGGTCCAGGCTATAGCAAAACATAGTAACATCTTCCCTGACTACCTACATTCAGCTTCTAAGGTTTAGTAACTGTCGATGAGAAATGACTTACAAAAACGTATTTATTGGTGTCATCTTGTACAAGGAGAGCCGTTGGTTTTACTGCACAGGATTCCATAAATCACATTTTACATTCAATTATGAAGTGCAATTTCGGCAATGAGCCTAGGTCAGGCCCCGCAGTTCTACTCTGATTGCCCTGCAAAGTACAGAAGATTGCTGCAAACTTCAGGCTTTGCTACTCTGGCTCAATCACTTTTAATCAAAGAGAAAGACTTTGCCTTTCCCATTACTGCATTTTTCTCCGTGATTTAAGATGTGTTGCTCTTTCCAAGGTCAGTGTTAAATACTGAATATTTGATTTAGAATTGCAGAAATGTCCTACACAAAGCAGTTTCCATGTAAAAACAGGGCATCGTTCTTATCATGTTTCTTTTAACCAATACATCAGGCCAAGTTATTGCTGAGAATATTCACATAAATTTGAACTCGTGAACTGGTGGATTTCTGTCTTTCAAACAGACATGGACAGTGTCAGAAATGAGAGCATCTTTCATTTGTATATCTCTTTGGCCACTTACTTTGGCCAAGTTTCAGTTCAATTTCAAGGGATGTTACTATTCTGAATGAATTAGCTTCAATAATATCTTAAGGATTGGGGGTGTTTTGCGTAAAACAAATCAACATTATATCCTCCTACTGATGTCCTTATCAAATTAACCATAGACATGTCCATAATTCTGATAAGGAATAATGATTAAATGTTCATGCAAACATTTTCCCTACCCACTTGACCTGCGCAGCATTCCTATCCCGCAAGCAATCAGCACGAGGCAGGGAATAACCTAGGATGGGGCATCAACAGGATTAAACTTAAGGCTAATTAATGACTTTTGGTGTCACAGCCCAATTGTTTAATAATGTATTTTACAGAAATTTAAAACTTGCTGAAGTAAGATTTTTTAGGATATTCTTTGTATTAGTTGTTTACTTTTTGGGGACTGTTTCCGGTTATGTAATATATGTCAGTGCTAGAAATTCAGAGAGTTAAAAGACGGTTAAGCAACACAGCTTACTTGGCTGAAAATATTGCTCCACAAATACATGCATTGCTAAAACTAAAGGATATGTTTCCTGAAGTACAACATTGCATACATTATCTATGGATAAGCACACCTTTGACATAGCAATGTTAATTTGCGAAAACACTGCAATTTTCTGTAAGATAACAGTGATGAATTTTAAAAAAAGCACTTCCTTTGACCTCATGGACACCTGTGTGGTGGGTGGTTTCACTTTCTGTCTGCCACCCAATGCCATCCAATTTTTGATACCTGTCCAGACTGAATCCTTTTTTTCCTCAACATGCCTTTCTGTTGATTCTAATAATATGAAATGACTAGGCAGTACTGCTGTAATGCTGCATGCTTAACATGTTTTAATATTTATAGCAATGCTGAGGCTGAGATCTTGTAATCCTTCAATGCAGTTTCATTTGTAAATTAAAGTAATTTAAGATGACAAAATTCAAACACATTTGAAATGTTTTTCAACTAGGGTAAATTTCAATAATCAATTTCAATAATATGGTTATCTGTCTGAATATTTGTCCTTGCCCCTGCATGCAGTACTCCAACTTGCAAGGAAAAATTTGGGGGCTAATGGTGGTATTGGCACTCCAGGCACTGAAAAAACTTCATGCAGCTCCAAAATAACCAACAGAACTCTTTTCTGCTTTCATACAACAGTACAATTCAACAATACAATATGACATCAATATGTTTTTATTTGTAACTTTAATTTTTTTAATTGGAAGAAACAAGGCTTTGAAACCTACAGTTTGTTGTTTGACCTATTGCCACTGGTGTATAAAATCAAGCACCTAACCATCCAGTGATGTTTACAAACATTTGTGAAAGAATGGATCATTCTGAAGAGCTCAATGAATTCAAGCATAGTACTGCCATACGATGTACCATACTCCATACTGCTCCATACTGGACTCAAGTGGAAATGTGTTCTGTGGAGTAACAAATCCTACTTCTCTGCATATTTTCTATACATTTCTAATGCAGTCTTTTTGTAATTGTGTCCTAAATTGAATAATTGTTGTCAGGTTAATCTCAGTCACCAAGAGGAGGGATAATGGTATGGGGTTGCTTTTCAGGCGTTGGGCTGTGCCTCTTAGTTCCAGTGAAGGGAACTCTTAATGCTTCACCATACTCCATATTGAGGCCTATGGATTTATGATGGGATGTCATAAAAGTTCCTATAGGAATAATGTCCAGGTGTCCCAGAATTTTTGCCTATATATTGTGGGTTATACAGTATTTAACAAAATTCATAATTATGCAAGACCATCCTATGCTTTGTCACAGGCCTATACAAATTAATATGTCATTTTAAATATATACATAACAGTGCTTTCATGTAACTCACACTTTTTCAGCTTTAAAAATCATATTTATGATAATAGATGACAAATATGATAAACTTATCATGCATCAAAAATGTTAGTCATTTTCACCAGCCTTTGAAAGGCCATATATTCAATTTCTTATACAAATTTAATGATTAATTATGAAATAATACGTGCCTAGTAATTTGGAAAGTCAAACTCTACTAAAACTGAAGTGCAGAAATTGCTGTTAACTTTTTTCCAGCAGGTGGGCTTTTATGGATGCCATTTTACCAGAACATTCACATGCTCTTTAAAATGCCCTGGGAGGTAATTATTCTTAATGGTGGATAATATAATTTTCCAAACCAAAACACTAATCCGAAAAAAAACCTGGGCACACATGTAGTGTAATTTAGATTCACATTTGCACAGTATATTAAACCTGTCTGAAGTTTAGGATGATTAGTGTAAGAGTGCCACAGTAATGTATTTCATCCTTATTCTGAGATCCAGAGACGACAAATGTGTTCTTTTTTTTGGTTTAGCTTGTATGCTAATTTGAATCTGACTCACCAGTCCTCTTATAGCAAACAACAGCATGACATGTGCTCGGCTTATCCCCATACCTGTTACAGCTCCTCTGTCTTCGCATGGCAAGTCTCCTGCCAGCATTAAGGCGAGCTGGACGCCAAAAGGGGGAGGGATACAGCTGTCATCTTTGGCAAACAACAATTCTCAGGCACATCATGACAGCGAAACTGCTTTATAGAAGCATGCTGAGCTGCCATGGTCAGCTGACCCCTCCTCAGGTAGAATGGTAGCAGTAAGTGATGCTATTGTAGAGCACATACCTGCAGGATGAAAGCCTTAGCTGGTGGTATCTTTGCGGTTGTCGTCTTTGATATGAATATCACTACACAGAGGACTTATAATTAATTGGGAGGACTGACAGAACAACACAGGGCTCAGTAATTAAAATTATACATCTTTCTGAGGTTTGGCACAAAATAGATGGGCACATTTTGACAGCACATGGCACAGTAAGACTATTGGATGTTGTATCCATTCAAAAACTAACAGGGGGCATCAATATCACAGTGCCAAAACCGTATAATAGTATTAACAGCTTTCTCCAAATCAATACAATGGAAAATGGATTTTAAAGCATGTCTGTGACAAACGCATGCAATAATTCAAACCGACTGACACAATGACAGCTGGCCATAGTTCTTGGATTGATTTCGTAGCTTAATTCATTTCTTTTCCATACATTTCACAAGCCTCCTGATGTCTCTATGAAAATCTTTGAATTTGAAGCGCTGATTTCAGAGTTAGCTACGTCGCTAAATGTGATGGTAGTGTAGCACTGGATTTACTCTTGTAGTAGAAAATAAATGCCTCAAAATATAAAGTGCTATTTGGTGTCTCTGCAAAGTTGTTCTCCTAATTGCATTCAGGTGTTACCAGTAGAAGCTCTTTGTTTGCTTACACACACAACGTCTCTGTGTAATGCTACATAAGGGGTGAACACACTAGATAATAGGAAACACACTTGGCTCTGTACAGTGGCTTCATACACACCATTACTGTAATATCTGTGCTGTAAAGCTGAAAGCGCATAGATAAATATGTCAGTAATTTGTCAGTCTTGTTCATTTTAAGTTTTATGAAAGCAATGCTGTAAGACATGTCAAGGTATACTTACATGCTGCTTATGTTCTATGAACGTATTATAAATGCATTATGAAGGCATAGTAAATGTTCTATGGATGCATTATGCATTAAAAGTGTATTATGAAGGCGCAGTGAATGGAAAGCATTAGCAAATATTCCATTTTCATGGAAAGACAAAAACAAGCTTGAAGACAAACTAAAACAATGTTGCCATTTTTGTTGCAGTTTTCTTGTTAGGGAAGCCAAAACCATAGTTCAGGTTATATGTGGCAAACCACTTTAATGAACACTAAACACTACGAAGGGGGGAGGGTGAAACAAACCACCAGATAACCATGGTGACCTCTGTCATTAGACAGACAACATGCCCTACCTCCGCAACCCAATCTGTATAGGTTACTTTCCACAGTTGATAAGATACTGAACAAAACCTCACTTTTAGCAGTAACACTTTGGCTCCATGGTAATTTAAGATCGAAATCTGTGAAACATTCACCTTCCTGAGCCGGTGAGGAAACATTGCTCACATCATTGTGAATCAACCAGGAAGATGTAACAGACAGGCCCTCTTTACAACACACTCTAATCAAGCATTATTGTGGTGTCCTGCCTAATTTCGCAGGAAGGAGAAGCTCTTCCGAGGCCATCAATGTCCACACTTAGACAATAAAGTCCCAGGTCCCCTCCACTGCTACTTAACAAGGCCCCAACCACAGAGCAGCTCTCCCCCTTAAAAGCCCCTCTGAGAAGGAAAATTGCAGTGTTAATTTCTTGATGCGTAATTTGGGACACCGAGAATAATGCCAATAAATCTTGCATGGCCTCCATAAATTAAAGGCAAATGGCTCTTTTGCAGGCCCTGGTCTCTTACCTAGATATATAATTGAGAGTGTCGTCCCTCTGTATGTCAGAAGCATCATTGCTAATTTAGCATATATTTGTGGGTTATTTAGCTCCTTAAATTATTAAGAGGTCACTTAAAGCAAACTTTCTTTTTGAGAATATGTAAGTGGAGGGAGATGGTAGGACTTTGCTTTGCCTGCAGAAATGCAAGATGGCAGCTCTTTGGGCGAGATTCTCAATGCAGATTAGGAGGCTGTACTCATGCTGGAACATGACCGATACACTCACCAATTACACAATCAGTGTCAGTCAGGAGCACAGTAAAATATTGGTTTTCTTGACAGCTTAAAACGTGTGTAGCATTTTCAATTTTCATAGCTACCCATTCTCCCCTCTACCTTTCGGGTAGAAATGGCACATGAACATACTCCTTATTGCATCAAAAATACTCATGCAAAGTATTTAGATAAATTGCATTGAGTATGCAATTTCTATGTGCTCTGTGCAATAGTTTAATTTACAATATATATTTCACTTTTTAAATATTTAAAATGTTAAATAGTACCATTTTAACATGCATAAAGTCTTGAACCAAGTTATGTTGAAATTTCAAAATAATATTTCATTCACCAACGTCACCACTTTTATCCCTTCCTGCATTTTGGTTACAAGTCATGCAGTATTTTAATAAGGATCAGTCAAATGCAAACTCCTGGTTTTGTAGTTTTCTCAGTCAATAAGTATTGTATCTTGCAATTGTGACTGTGAGATTTTGTATGCTAGGCATTATCTTTAACATCATAGCATATAATTTACAGCATTAAAAAGTGCAAAAAACCTATGTGGCATGAGGTGTTAGATATCACACAACAAAGTATACAAATAGCACATAAATCCCTTTAATAGAAGACAAGACACTGGGTAGAGAACATATATAAAACCCCATTCACATTTGACAGTTTTTCTCAGGCGCTCTGGTACTCAGAACAGAATTGGAATTCTCAAAACTACGTGTCCAACCTCCACGTCATTGAGTCACTTGTGTGCATCATTATAGCAATGTCTCATTCTTTTAGACGAATTGCAAATGCTGTCTGCTGTTTTCTACATTATCAATTGGTTAAGTCATGTTGATCAAAATGTATTATACTGGTTCTCTGTTGAAAAGTCTCCCCCCCCCCCCCCCCCCCAAAAAAAAACATCTTGGCATTAGTTAATTGCAAAATGGTTGAACCAGTTAGCATAATATGTCAAGAATATTTTCTGTACATTTCTAATGCAGTCTTTTTGTAATTGCGTCCTGAATTGATTAATTGTTGTCAGGTTAATCTCAGTCACCAATGGAGTGGAATGTTTGAAGAGTTAAATCAACCAATAATGTGGTTAACTAGTTTTATAAAATAGCTCTGAAGTGCATCTGATGAACCGTCAGTTGGCAAGTGTATATTGTGATATATATATATATACACACACCCACACTATATAAATGTATACACATGTGTGTTTGTGTTACAGTACTGTATGTGTCACTTTGTATTGTTGAAATTCATATGTGCCATACCGAAAGTACAGCCTTGTGCATTTTCAAAATAGCCATAGTTTACATTAGAAAATACTTACAGTGTACACCGTTATACTGGCAGTGTGACTAAGCACTTTGACAACCTTGTTTGTAAACAATGACACAAAGACTTGCCATTCTAATGCCACTGGCATGTTCACAGACAGAAAAATGTACTTTCGTGAGGCAAATGGGCTTTGCAGGTAATCCATTTGCATGTATCGTTTTGCAAATGTTAAGGACGAATTGAGAAATTTACCAAAGTATCTGAGAAAAACTGTAAAAGCCTTTTATTATAAATGTATTTACGATACACACAAAGATTAGGTATTGGTTTCTTTGTGGGGACTCTCCTTTTATTTGTATGGACATAACCCTAACCCAAACTATAACAACCCTAATTCTTGCCAAGCCCTAACCTTAACCATAAGTAACTAAACAAAATACAAGAGTTTTAGTTTTAGTTGATTGCATTCACAGATTTTTCTAAAATTTAGTGTATTCTTGTCCCCACAAGGTTAAAAAGTTATAGGTTCTTATCGCCTTGTGGGGACATTTGGTACCCACAGTGTACTATATGCATGCCCCATCCAGCATACACACACAATCTGTATTGGGTGGTGAGGTAGCAAGACTATTTTTCTCAAGTTTCCAGTTTGTTCCTCCTCCTATTAAAAAACATGGAAAAAGATCAATGATTTACTCCGTTGATTCGCTGTCAATAACATTTGAATAAATCATGGTCTCCAGTGATACATAAAATTAAGGGGACCTAAGGCTCTGACAAGCCACCCATAAACTATGCCTGGAGTTTCTGTCCCTAACGACAATTAGAAATGTAATTAACTAAAAGTGTTGCCAGGTCAATGCCCATCTCTTTTTAAATGCTTGTTCTGCACGCTGTCGAAGCATTCTGCCAAATGAAAGAGGAAGTAAAAAATATTCTATATTTGTGTAACCGAACTGGATACTGTTTTGTTCATTTTCCTTAGAGGACTCGTGCATTTTTCATTTATCACCACGTCGACACATTTCACTTTCAGTGACGCGTCTCAAACTGAGCGATAATCTTTCCAAAGTTAGAACGACACCAATAGTGCAATTACAAAGTTATTAACAAACCCAAACATTTTTTTTCACTAGAAGCAATTATTTCATATGGGTTCATAAATGCAAACTTCTGTTCTTATATCTTTGCGCACCAGAATATGGTCAAGTATCAGTAGAGGAGCATAATTATTGAACACCATCTAAAGCTGTTTTGCTTTGTACATTCAATTATTTATGCATATTAACACAGAACTGGAGATCACAAGTAAACCACAGCAGGAAAAAATACATTTAGTTGAATATTTTTCATCTTCAGTCTCCAAATAAAAAAAATAACTGAAAACTAAGGTTAGAAACGTCATTTTGGTTCAAAAACTTGGAGGGTTACTCAGAAGGTGAAGCTTCCAAAGACAGATCCTACGAGACCAGCACGTATCACTTAAAAGATGTCCGTATCTCTTTCTGAAGCTGTGGCCTGCATGTCTGAAAGGACCTGAAATGCATTGAGATTCGTTTTTTCACTCTCAAATAAAGAAAACACTTGAGGAATACAGGGAATATTAAAAAAGGAGTGTCTCTACAAAAGTGTGGTTCCTCATTTAATAAGTTAGCATTTCATCACAGAATTGCAGGGCATTGGTTTGGCTACTACCAGATCTCAGTGACTTTATGTGGGAACTGGGAACATTTGGAGAGAGCTACAGTAGCAAAGCTCAACTTTATAATATTTTATGCAAAACAGTGGCTGAGATGAAGCAAGTGTGAATGCGTAAGGGAATGACATCATCAATTAGGGGCAACCGTGGAGGAAATTGCATTCGCCTCAACCTGCATGCCCGCACATTGATTTGATACGCGAGGCTAAACAGACAAGCGGCTCCAAATCTGTCGAATGCAGATTCCATTGTGAGACGTGAGGAAGCAATCTCACAGAGTACAGATCATAAGGAAGGATTTTGGTGCTTCTGTTATGATTTAGGGTTGCGTTTTTCCAGCTCCATCAACAAAACAATTTATGGGAAGAACGAACTGAAAACTGTACCTACTGACAGTATTGAGTGATGAAAGGGACAATAATAATTGTGAGTAATAGAATTAATAATAGCAATACGCAGAGTATTTAAACACTCAGAGCAATGTATTTTCATATTTGTTCTACTTGCATGACCAAACCGTAGGATGTCTTGCCACGAAATGCCACATTAGATCTACCACAGGTACCACTTCAAGGGTTGTGAAGATTCATGGCCTATTCTGGGAATTATAAACCATATATGGATACGTGCTGTAAGTATTTGCACAGGACACATTCAGTCCGATTTAAAGTTACCCAAACTGGATGATTTGGGTCTTTCCAGATTGTGCGAGGAATCCCATGTGAGTAAAAAGTACATTTCTACAAGCAGGGCTAGATCCTAAACCCTAACATTGATATTATCACCAGCCACTGTAAGAAGGGTAAAAATAAATCCTGCATATTAAATGTGAGAAGCAAATTCATGTGCCTTGAAAGAGCAAACTTACAAATGCACTCTCTATTTTGGGCAGGTCTAATAGAGATCTCCTCGCTCTGTGACAAACTTCACTAATGGCTTTTTAATTAATTATCAACCAGCTGACAAGCTGCACAAAGTTGCAGAGTAATGAGGTCCAGTGAGGCAGCGAGAGGAGTCTCTGTGTATTTCACTCACAGCAGCAGGTTCCAGATAGGGTGTCAGCTGCCGATGACAGCAACACCCATCACAGGACTGATGCACACATTACCATTATTCATAGTTCTCGCAAAATGCCCATTAATCTTCTTCCAGCATCAACAAAAGACTGAAGTTCACAGTTGCCAGCAGGAGTTTTGATGACTCTTGACACTCCAGAAACATGCAGGTTGGCCTAAAGTGTACCTTTCACCCCAATAATACAGCAGCACTTAGACAAGGGCTGGTTTTCTGTTCCAGAGGGTAAGTGCCCACATTGATATACATCTGTCCCCAACCTCTTACCCTGAGTGGGGTCTCAAGGGGGCCTGGAGTCTATCCTGGACAGCACAGGGTACAACCCTGGATGGGATGCCAGTCCATCACAGGGCATAATGATGGAGCACACACTGGATGGGATGCCAGTCCATCACAGGACAAAGGGCCAGGGTACACCCAGGATGGGATGCCAGTCCATCACAGGGCATAATGATGGAGTACACCCTGGATGGGATGCCAGTCCATCATAGGGCATAATGATGGAGTACACCTTGGATAGGATGCCAGTCCATCATGGGGCACAAGGCTGGGGTACAGCCTGGAGGGGATGCCAGTCCATCATAGGGCATAATGATGGAGTACACCTTGGATAGGATGCCAGTCCATCATGGGGCACAAGGCTGGGGTACAGCCTGGAGGGGATGCCAGTCCATCATAGGGCATAATGAGGGGGTACACCCTGGATGGGATGCCAGTCTATCACTGTGCCACCCACTAATATAAAAGCAGTATTTAATTATAAAGGAAATAGGGTTTCCATTATTTATTCCTTCAGTCGACCACATCCTTATTCTTCACAATCACAGTTAAAAAAAAAACCTACTTCACCACTTACAATGAGAAGCAAGTCAAAGAACAAAATCAGCTCATGTTGGATCTACCCAAGATCTTATATATAAATGACTGCACTAAACACCAAATATGATTAGCCTCATTTAGTAAATTTGACAGAAAGCTACACAGAAACCCATAAAGCAAGCACTGTGTCTGTATCTGCCTATTAGTAAAAGCAATTTAGTAATGAAATTAAAGATAAACATCAAAAAACTACTTAGTCAAAAACTCAGTTACACTGATATCTATAGAAGATTTATGAAACTATATATGTAGTCAAATCTTATAATGAGTGCAGAGCTACACAAGTTAGCATTTGATGCTGTTTAACAACACTTAGTTAAGTGCAGGACTTCCTTTATTGCAGCCTCTGCAACTGTCGCTATAAAACATGGTATAGATCTTCCTAAACGTGACTTCCTAGGGATTTAGTCCATCCCCTGCAGTCTTACTTTACATGGACAAAACTGGTGCAAAGGCTGAAAAAGCCCAACACAAACATAAAAGCCAAGCTCTTTCAGTGCATTGCGTGGCCCCGACAGTGGCGTAATACAGCCACAAACACCATGCATTATTAATAAGCTGAAGACGGTTTCGCATTCGGGGTATGTTGCAAAGCACGTCCCATTCAGAGTTACAGTAGAGCGCTGTAGCACAGAAGTTAAGCAGTCAGCGGGCAGGCTGAGCTAAATCCCCAAACGTACTAAAGCTGCTGTACCCTTTAAGCCAATGATACCCTGCATACAGTCATTGGTTAAAGTGTAAATAGCTAAATTATGCAAGGCTCTCTAGATAGGCCATTAACTAAGTTGGTAAATTCTAATTACAGCCTGGTCAGCAGGGGAGCATGAGAAATTATGTTGTGCAAATATCCATGGAGCCCTTGACTGGTACCATCTTGCAAGATTCAGTTCATTCCAGGGGCACAGCTTGAGATTTTAGGCCACATGAAAGCATGTAATATTGGCCCCCCAACCTCGAACAATCAAATTATGGCCCAAATTTTTTAAGGCCCCCCATCACTCAGGGGCCCTTCGACTCACCTACCACCCCCCCCCCTTATGTTCACATAGTAGGAAGGAGCAGAAGCCCCCAGAGGAGCTATTCTCATCATGACCCTGAGACTGCACATTCGCATTCCGAAGATGGTCATATATTACATTGCATTGTGGGAGTTACTGCAGGTAAGGAGTAGAAAGCAGACCCGTTAGTGTGCAGCTCAGCACACTGCCAGTGCACTTCATTTTTTTAATGCCCCAGGGTTCATATGCAGTCTTCCCACTTCAGAACACTTGGGTGTAAAACTGAGAGCTGAGACCGATCGTCTTCTCATCTTGTCCTTTCCTGGTCCTACAATGAATGCTGCTGCTGCATTAACAGAAGATCATCAGTCTTCGCTCATCCAAGCTCGTCCACCTATGATATGAATCAAGCCTCAGGCACATACATTTTTATTTATTTATTTAAATTTAAATTTATTTTATTTAAAGCTTTATGTTTTTCTTGTCTTTTTTTTCTTTAAGAACAATAAACCAATGTTGTGAGAAGATATGAGATTATTGACAATACAATGTGGCTACAGTAGAGTGACAATATGTTGGGACAGAAAAGTAACAAATATGAATGATTCTTGTCTGTGGGGGAAAAAAGTGCTTCCTGTTTCTGACCAGAGTGGCAATGTCCACCCAATTCTATCCTTTCTCCCCATAACTGTTCAGCTCACCCCTGCAGTGCCAGAAAGCAAGGCTGAGAGGAAAGCTAAGAAGTATATCAACTAGTCTTGAATTAGTTTGGGGGGTGGTATTTGGTCCACAGCCCAACTCAGCTGTAGGGTCTGTTAGTGGTTTGTTTAATTGTTACTTTCTGTCACCCTTGGGTAGAAGGCAAGACATTTTCCATACAGAAACATCAGGCTGAGCAAAGAGGGGTGGCAGGCAGCAGACAGAGTGTTGGTCTGTAATCCATTACTGTGACACTCCCGAAGATCAAAAACAATGAGCTGCCGACGGTGTAATAAACCGCAAGCTTACACCGCAGTATCGCTCAAAGTAAGATTCATTATCCTTGCTGAATCTTGAGGACATTTGCAAATGGAAAATTCCAGCTCCTCAAAATCCTAAGTCTCTAAATTAAGTTGTACTTAAGCTTCAAGCAGACTATTGATAAGATTTTTTTAAAAATCTAACTACTGATTAAAAATACATCAAAAAAGAACATTTAAAAAGACTTTTGAGTAACTACAGGGTTTTAAATTGTGCACAGTCCATCTTGATGCATTATTTATGTGTTTTGCTTTTATATCCAAGAACACAGGCATACAAAGATACAGCTCAACCGTAGTTAAGGTCAGTGGAAAACGAAGTTTGCAGTTTGCCTTTTGCATGTTCAGAGAGTTTCTCACTGGCTAAATTGCCAAAAGATAACACTGAAATCTAGCACCAGATAAACATTCCAGGACTTCACAATGATGTAATTGTAGTTGCCGGGAAAAAAATAAAACTGACATTTGAAATCATTTGGCAATAAAAAGATGGTGTTTGAATGCTGAAAGCAACCTTTAAAATGAAAAATGAAGACATACAATGCAGAGTTTAAATTTACAGTGTTATACAGTACTTGACATTGATTACAAAACAGATAGCATAGACTAAAATTTGGAGAGAACATTCGCCCGTCGTCTTGGTTTGAGACTTAGTATTAAAATACCCTGTTAGTGAGTTAGTCCCACATAAGGCCTTATATAAATCAATTAGTTGAAAGTTTTCCAATGAAATCTACATAATTCAGTGACTCATATGAAGAAAATATCATTCAGAGGGAGGTGGCTTTGCATTTTAATCTCTAGCATTTTCATGACGGAAATGCTGCTTTCTCACACTCTGAAACAGGGACAGCTGGAGAGCTATGGTGGTGGTGGTGGGGGGGGGGTCCTGGTTGAAGCCACCACGTGATCATCTCAGCAGCCTCCGTATGCAGTTTTCCCTTCTCCTTCAGGCCGACGCTGCAAAGGTTTCTTGTCAACAGCACCGGGCTGGACTGAAGGCTGTGGCTCCACAGCAGATGAAACCCGCATCGGTGAAGCCTCTCCGAAAAGCCCACCCCACCCCCCGCCCAGTAAGGGACTGGAGTGGGTATAATTATCTGTCTTACCGCAGAGGATCTTTAAACTCATGTGACAATGCACAGCAAAGGGAAAGACACTTCAAGCATGAATTAGCCAGGCGAGAATTCACCGTCTCCCTTGTAGTACAAACTGAGAGTTGATTCCCCTGGTAGAAGAACTGGTCTGTCTTCAGTGATAAATTTATCTCGATAAACACAACCTAAGGGCACCGTTGGGTAAACGTCAATGAAAATCTCCTGCCCTCTGATAAAGCACATTATTAGGTACGGGTGTGTTGCCTGGAGATACATTTTAAGGTTACGTTTCCTTTCTCTAGGCAGTAGTAAATGGCACAGAGGTGGGATGGCAGCAGGCAATGATACGCCCATAGCAGCTGTATATTAGAAAGAAGCAACGCATTATGCTGCCATATTCCACTTGCCCTTAGTCCAAAGGTCACATCTAAGGTTCCTTATTGGCAGTCTGTAGACAGATACCTACATGTCTTCTGCTCCTGAAAGAGCTAACCCGGTCTTGATTTAAGGCCACCGAGCAAACGAAAAGCAGCAGGAGGGGCAGAGACGAGGGAGGGGTGTTTGGGGTGGGGGGGCAATTATTGCATTGGGAGAAGCCAGATACTGGCCGGAGTAGACAATGGCACGGGGGAGAAACATGCGACGGGGAGCCGAGCGTCGTTAAAGCGGCCCCGTGTCCACCGCAGAGGGCCGCCGCATGGCGGAATACCCTCACCGTGGCTCGTTATGTTCCGGAGTGTCCATGCCTGCCCTCGGCCTAATGAGAGCCGGGTCCCCAGACTGCAGCTCCCATAGCAGCCGCTGGGAAGGGGGGATGGAGGACTTCCCATCTGCGCCGGTGGCACCCCATCATTCACCATCGGCCGTTTTCAGACAGGCATCTGCAAAATAAAGAAAAATAGACAGAGAGAGGGGAAGAGCAGGGGAAGAAGAGGTGGTGCGACCACCAGAGTCAGGTGAATACACAGGGGGTCACTCGCTGCTCCCCTTTCAAGTGCAGGGACAGCTCGCATTTTATGTGGTCAATTAAAGTAGAAATATCAGCAAATTTTACCAAGCTGGGCTTTGCCGAGACAGACAGGAGTTTTATGTTACCATAAATTGCTCACTCCTCCACCAATCTCTACAGGATAAGGATCGATGCATATAGAACTAAAGAGGGGAATTAATGACTGGGAGAAACTTTTTAAGTAATTCCTGCGGATGCATTCTTCGGGGAGTGCTGTTGTCAAGCCGTAAAGCCATTTATTATTATTTTTTTATTAAATGTCGCCTCTCACATTAGCTGGCAAATCAGTTTGTCCCATACAGTGCAAAATATTTGTTGCAAGTGATTTATGACACGAATGTGCTGCCGATGTCTCTCTGGTATTTAACAAGGAGAACGGCGGGTTTTGCACATTGAGTGTTTAAGCCAGACATTTCAGAGTGATAGACTGCCGGCCGAATGATACTTCTCTTCTACCCTTTCTCTTGCCTGCCCTTGCAAAAGGTATTGGATCTAGCTCTCAAATACGACGGTGGCAACTGGGGAGGAGACAAGGTGCCCAGACGTCATGCTGGAGCCTTCAATGCACGCGCCCAGCAGTAGATAGCAAAAGGTGTCACGTCCGAGGTTCAAAGACAGGTAATATTCATAAAACTATCGAAACCTTTTTTTTTGCGAGTGTGCAGGGGCGCAGGATCTAGGAACCAAGAAGGATGGGGGGTGGGGAGGCATGCACCCCAATGCTTAACATCATTACCTAATAAACAGACTTTTGTATTTAAATTATTGAATCGTCCCAATATCAAACTCTCCAAACGCTGTTGATAATGCCCCCATGTTACACTGGAAGTTCTTGACAGCATACTTGATTAATGTGATTGTTTTTTTAAACTTCTTCACCATTTAACCATTACATAACACATATGTGAAAATGGAGTGCAATAAAATACAGATGGTCCCAGGGGTACGATGGCTCAAGTTACGATTTTTTTATCTTATGATGACGATAGCAATACGACAAAGTTGTAAAAATAATTTCAGTTCCACGTGGCAGGCAAAGGTAGCAGCGTATGCAATGCATTGGGACACTCCTGGGATGGAGGCATCTCCTGCCTTGGGAGATGCCTCACTCTCACCAGTGATCGACAGATCTCATATTTCTTTCTATGTTTTTGGTGTTTCAAAGCCCATATTGACTTACAATATTTGCAAGTTACGACGGGGTCATCGGAACGCATCTCCATTGTAAGTCGGGGGCTACCAGTATACCCTTTAAATCCATTATAACTAGTGTCCTATAAATAACCACCATATGGCCAGACTCTTCAAGAACAAAACAGCATTTTAATCCTGCCCATTTCCTCCCATTCAATCTAGCTTCGATAAATTAGACATGCCAATTCAAATTAGACGATCCCTTATCGTTCTTCATCAAAGCCATCGCTGAGTAACCTTGAAAGCACAACGGCAACACTGTGCTTTTGTATGCATCAGGTATTATGCTGGTTTTGAACACATCAACACATGACCCAAGTAGCAGCCAGTTAACGGTGTTTTTTTCCCCCCACACAAGACAAGGGAGAGTCCTTAATTTGGACACTTCAGAGTCACTGCCTGAGTCGATACTAGCAGGTATTTGAGGAACTCATGCAAAGTGTCGTTAATTAGGCCAGCTGCTGGCCTCGGCATAGCTAGCCGCCATCTTGAAAGTGAACTGCTTTGTGTCATTAAAGGCCATTAAGCAGAGGGAGGCACAGGGCCGGTCTCCCTCGCCCCAGCAGCTCGAAGCCCCAGGGCTTCATCCACAGCCCCCCCACCATCCAACCATTAAGGGGCGCAGTATGGTAAATGCATGAAGACAAAAATAGTTAAAAGAACTCTAAAAGCTAAAATAAAACCTATTTTATATGCATTTTTACTGCAGGCTTCCAGGGGAATAACATTTTTTCTGGCATCTCATGAAGCTATTCGAGGAATAAAATGATGAGGATGATTTATTATTATTAATTATAAGAAAAAGAATCCTTACAAATGAATTTCTTCATAACTGTAGAAAGTTATCAAGCAGCTTTTATGACTAAAGTTTTTTTTTCCAAAAAAAAAAAAAGTTATCATATATTTTTACATGTAATTAATAAAAGGAACATGTACAAATACCATTATACTCATTGTCAGTGTATTGTCTGATAAAATCCTATTCAAGATTTTAATTTGTGCCATAAATCATAACATTAAAATTCTAAAACACATAAGAGTAATATGAAAAACTCCAGAGTGAAACACACCTGAATTGTATGGTGGAAGACTGATTATTTGAAATGTCAGGGGTTTGGTCAGGGATTATTAAAGCTTCTAAAAATCTGGGCAAACAGAAGCATTTGTAATTGAATCTTGTTTGAAAGATCTGCTAATTAGATGATGAGGTTTATGAGATTTGAAACAAGCCAAATATTACTGACAACTGGTGCATATTCCAATTATTATTATACTGCCTATTATAGCTAATAGTGCAATCTGTAGATAAACGGGCCGTATTAAAAACATAACGATAAATATTGCAAATAAAAATTCACTCAATAAAAAGCATCAGTCTGTAGTTAGTAAAAGGTGGATAAAAAGTAATCTGGTCTGGCCTATAAAGGGGCCTTTATATAACAAGGCTGTTATCAATAATTACTTAGCCCCAGTCTAGCTCTCAACTAAACATGCATGTAACATCTCCACATTAGCCAAAGTCAGCAATTGAAATGGACAGCTTTGTTAACAAGGACTGACACCGCCAGCAGCCGCTAAAACAAGCTGTGGTTACAAGTTCCATTAGGCAGTGTTGGTGTAGGGCAACGCAAGACCCCAAGAGTGCTAGCAAAGGCATCAGCCAGGAGGGCTGAGCAGGAACTGTCCAGTGCTGAACATGTGAGGCCCTATGTAAAAATCATCTGACTGCCATGTGTCCATTGCACCATTATACTGGGGCTTACCCCTAAAATGGATTGACTGACTATTTTGTTTTTTAAACATACAGCATGTAGCATATATCATTCCAACAACCTGCAAGGTAATGCAATTATGCAAATTACATTACAATTTGCATACAATTTGCAATTATAAAATGTCAGAGACATAAAACGGGGAAACATGTTGAAAATTCAGTAAAGACCATGATGATTGTATTATTACAAAATTCCCGGTGTGAGCTCTATATGAGGGTTACACTGCAGCACCCGTCTGAGCCCGAAGCATGCACATTGCTATACTTCAGTACTGTCTTACTTCAGTCTGAAACTGCATGCAATTCCTGTAATGCCACACAGCCCAGCTATGTCAAGTAATTAAATCATCTGAGGTTACACAATCTGAAATAAAGCCAAGCAAGATGGGTCAAATGAACAAAAACTTGGATTAAAAATGCAGTTACCTTACATTTACATTGTTTGAATATACTCCTCATACTTTGCAATTTTGCCCGATGCACCATAAGTCTCCACATTAACAAAATCAACAATAATCATAAAAAACATGCTGGACTCAACCAATGATTAATGCTTGAATAGAAATGCACATAGATTTCTTTTCTTTTTTCGCCGCAATGCCAAAATTTCAGATTTCTTTCATAGGAAGTAGCCATTTCAAGTACATTGTTTAACCGAAAGAAATATAGATGCAAAAGACTGTAAGAAACATGGTTATTGGTTGGCAGGGAAGGCCATAAGGTCTGGCGATAACCATATATTTTCAAGGAATAAAATGGTGCAATATGAAAAATCTAGTATAGATCATTCATCAAATGCATCAGAACAAAAAAAAAAAAAAAAAATTGGTAAACTTTCACCTTTGGGGGATATTGGCAAATTATTCAAGTGAACACCCTGCCGTAATCTTATTGGCCAGAAGGTGAAAAACAACAGAATCGGATTATACCTGTCCCTGCTCCTCCATTAAGTGGACTGACCCCCTACTATTATTGGCCTTTAGTGTCACATACCCGAGCAGCACATATCCAGGAAGTCAAAAGGCAAAGAAATGGACTGGGAGAAAAATAAAACTGATTTCATGAAAGATTTAACCCTATCAGAGGCAACGGCAAGAAAAAAAAAAAAGAGAAGGAAGAAAAATTATATTAACTCATGATTCTTCTCAGCCCAGGGCAATATTAATATTACTTTAATACAATCATCCATAAATAAATGATGGCCCAATAGTTTAATAAGGCACATGCCATCTCCTCTCTATATTAGCATCAGGCCTGACAGAACCATACATCTTCAAGAGATCTAACACAATGCCAGTGTCACATTTATGCAAGCCTTATATATCCACTTTTTAAACATCGCCTCCATTAGCTTGAAATATGAATAGGGAAAAAAAACACCTGTGATAATTGTACCTTGAAGATCATATTACATAAATATATTATAGGTGCATTTTCTTCGCAATGACATACTGAAGATGTATATGCCAAACAGGTCACGCTCAAAAGGCACCGTGAAATTCATTAACACGCCTCTTTTCACAAGACGATGCCCCTCAGACAGTCCATTTACGGGATGAATTATGTCTCTCCATTACAAGCCCACGATAACCGGACCGAAAAGTGGATGTTTCTTAAGGTTCGACAACAGCATCTGATTCGGCTCTAACGTCGAGCCATTAAGCACGGTAATTGTTTTTCTGTTCGGGGAACTAAGCACACAGGGGCTGATGATTAGAGACAAGCGAAGGGCAAGTGGCTAGAGAGCTCCCCGAAGGAACAACCTGACACTGATTTGCTCATATGACATATTGCATCATCAGCATATCAGCTGATCGGCCATTCTTCCAATGCCTTTCCAGAGGCTACACGATTACAGAAAAAAAACAATGTTCCCTCCCACTTCGACCTTGTACCGGATACGCGGTTGACAGATAGATGAAATTCCCCCCACATACGGAGTATTGTTTAATTGTCAGTAGTGCGAACATGAACGGGTGTTAGACAGTTCAGTGCCCAAAGTGCTAGCAGATAGCGTGAAAGTGCAGATGAACAGAGCTTCACTGACAATCCAGTGGCAAGCAAAACTTTGTATCCTGACAGAGACCAAACTTAAATAGGGCACATTTAATCCATTAATGGTCCTACATATTTCTTACGCCCTGCACGTGGGTAGTACACGTGGCTAGAGCAATGTCAACATCTATCTTCGAGCTAAATCTACATCAAATAATAAACAATAATAACAGAATTTTTCATTAAAAGAGAGCGCTGTAGCAGTAAAATAATTTGTTATATTTCACAGGCAAGTTTTTTTTTTTTTTTTTCCAAAATCAAAGATTCACCTTATGTCGTGGAAAGAGAAAATAAAATCCTTTTCATTTACTACAACTATCTTCTTGGTTTTATAAGGAGAGCAGCCTCCCAGGGCCTGACAAGGCCGCCTGATCAGCCTGCTGGTGACACCGTGACAGACCGTCATCCTGTTGACAGCTTCGCACCTATGCCACCTGAGAGACAGCTACACAAATCAAGTGTCAGGTTGGCAAGGCTGCAACTGCCCAGGAAATGAAAATCATGCGGCCTGAGCGCAGGAGTGAGTCAAAATCCTCAATTGCCATAACCGAAGGCTGCATTACTCAGCCGGTTGGGTGTGAACAGCACCCGCAGAAACACATGCACAAGTTTGAGCAGAGGGGTAAACAACAGTCTCACAAAAGCAATAAGCGGAGTTCCTCGTGACCGGCGATGGATGGCACCTTTGATCTTCCAGCCCCTGAGGTTTGCCTGGCTATTCCGCCATACAAATGACCTGGCTCCGGGGCTGAGCACACAGCACACTTTGATTACTGATCAGAGAGCCTTGGCCTTGTTAAACTTAGCCAGGAAGACGCTGAACTAAGCACTGCTGTCCGACAGTTGGGTTTCAGGTGGCCGGTTTCTAAAGCCGCTTTGAATTCTTCATCCTCCCCCACAGAGCGGAGTTCTGTAAACTTGTGACAGTAAGCCGAAGTCCATGAAATGCACTGCGGAGTCAGGAAAACAACTCAAGCTGCGTGAGACTGCGATCAGCACCGCTCTGCTTCACTCTGCCGATTCCTGGGTACAAGTACACGCACCTGTCTGGGTATCGCCTTCAAATTGGGGCATCTGCTTGGTTATTCCATGTGGAAATCAACAACAAACACTGGTTCTCTCATGTAGGTGCTGTGCAGCTGCCCACCGCTGGCTTGAGTTTACCTCTGGATCTTGTAGAACATTGTAAAACTTCTGCTGGTTGATGAACGAGGTTGTTAGTGAGCCCTACAAATGAAACAAATGCCAGGAGACAGCATCAAATGTTCTTTTTGGCCTGGGTGACGACTACTATGTGTGATTCCTCTGTAAATATTGGGCTTGCTTCATGAAGGTGACATGCCAGGTCTGTGATATGGGCGTGGCCTGTAGGGTAGGCTTCAGGGGAGAATGGACAGAACAAAATGGCTACCATCAAAAGAAAGCCATACAGAAAGGATGTGTGGAGTAACCTATATTAATTCTGGGGAGCTGATCTGCTGACACAAGGAAAGAAATAACAACCTCAGTCAACAGCAGTGCTCTCGGAAGATTGAGGATTACAAAAGATTGTCATATTAGGAATGATTTTTTTCGCATTTGTTCCATCACTCTGCAATCTAGCATTCTGAATACATGCTGATAAATCACAGTTAATGGAACCGACCAAAAAATAAATAAATAAAAAACTAAAAAATGTCTTATTCTTGGATGGGAATATCTCACAAACAAACAAAAAGAACAATTTTCTAGCCTTTTTGAATTATTAATTTACACGTCTAGTTACTGAATACCAGGTAAATCATTCAGGCATGTTCAGACCCTCTAAAGTACACAAGAAATATATGACTTGTTTACTATAAACTATAAAAGAATATCAGCAATAGACCACAAGTTACACGCCATGAAAACTGGCAATATTATATCCACTTGCAACCAGAGAGTTTCCCAAAAAAAATGGTAAAGACTGGCCTACATTAAGTATCTGAAATCAGAAAGTGAGGCTGGATTCGATGCATGGTCCCTCAGTGCAACTCCCGACCCTGTCATAGCAATGAAAACACAGACAATGTACAATGCTCTAGAAAGTCTAGTGAAGAGACTATTTTTAGTTAAAATAAGGCAACTCAGGACTCTTCCAGCATTCAAGAAAAAAAAAAAGTGAATGAAGAAATAGAAACTTCTGAATGACAAGTCATTGGTGCACAAAAATGGAAAGGCGGGGGGGGGGGGGGGCTTTCAAACAACAGAACATAGGATACCTTCCCAAAAGAAAAAAAAAAAACACAATCAGGATGAGACAGAAGTTGGTGTGAAGGTCATGCGAACAGAGTGTCAAAGACAAGCATGTAGACAAGCTGGGTAGAGGGTGGGGGCAGTGTAAGAAGTCAAGGGGCTGAGCACTGACAGCAATGCTCGGTGTAGCGACCACCAAGCCAGCAAAGTCAAGCGAAGATTATTAGAATATAGCACTGCACCGCAGGCCAGAGGCAGCCACTGCGCATTCATCACCCTGGAGGTGTTATTTGGCTCTACGTCAGGCCAGCTCCATCCTCAGCTCCTGAAACCTGCATGATGACTTTTATCAGGTGGCGATGCAAAGGATTGCATGGCAGCAATATCGTGGGTGAGGGGGATTACTGGCCGCCGTACGCTGCTGTTCAGCATATGACACCACCTGCAGGCCTCCAAACACAGTGACAAGCCAATGACACTTTTAACACCCTCGGTTTCCCGATCAAGAAACTAAACATGGGCACCTCTACAGCTCAGGCTACGTTGGTGACATTTAGATGTTCCATGCCCCTACTGCATGCATACAAAGCATAAGTCAAGAGACCTATGACTGTAACTGCCTTGGACTGTCAGGCTCAAGGTCTTCCAACGTGGTGCTAAATTAGATTGTTAAAAAGGCTCCTTTACACCAGCCTTGAGGAATCAATTACTATTGATTTTGTTATAAAGTTCCCCCTAGGCACTCGCAGGTGGTGTCAAATAGGGGAATACAAAGCAGATAAGCCCACAGGAACATTACGTATATTTCCCCCCCTATTTTACTGCAAGGCTGGAAATTATTGAACACGGAAAATAAAATCCGAACGTATTTTTCGCGGACAAAGGAAAATTAATACAGCGATAACCTGCACGTGTAGCTGGCCGTGTAGCGACAAATGCTGGAAAATAACTACGGGAGTGATCAATGCGGATTGATATACAGCCGCTGCACCCAGCGATACTATATTCAGCCACATGCGAACGTAGGGCGCTGCTGGCAAACCCTAACGTTACGCGCAAGATAAGACTTAACACATCGCAGGCGTATTTATCAGTGATATATTAACTAAGATCCTAATTCTGTTTCACCCCTATAAATAAGGTTTGTGTTTCAGTGCTTCTGCCCACTCGAACCTCCACCACCCCCCCCCCCCAAACATAATTAGAAAACCTGCACTTGCTGTATTACTGAGAATTTGATTAATCTAACAATCTAACAGCGAAATAATCCTAAAAGAGCATGTTTGCTCAAGCGAGAATTAAATATAATTAAATTCAATAACTGGTACTGTGAAGAGTAATCAAGAAAGGCTAAAAGTTTACAAATTTTACAAACTAATCGCACGCACATAGAGGACGTGATCCAAAGCATCGCAGACTTTAACTAATCTAATATCTTCTGCCACAGAATAAATAAATGGGCATTTGCATGTGTGCAAGAGCCAACTTCACGCCATCACTTGCTATTCGTCCTGCTAGAACACATACCGCTCATCGGTATGGTAGCAACATGCGCCACGCTGGAGTGCCATCTAGTGGTAGAACGATGTAAAATAAGTTACCAATAAAATCCAGGCCATTACCCAGAGAAGTTACTTGATGCTTGGGGATATTTCATTGGAGTTAAATACATAACCAATTACCGAAAGACTGCCAGTAGTATCCCTTTACAAAACACCAATCAATATGGGAACAACACTGACACAGACAATATATATTTTTTTATAATAGCCTTATCAAGTAAGGTGAAGTAAAGGTCCAGCTTATCAATTGTGAAACACCTAAGCCAGCTCCTTCAATGAAGACTGACACTTCCATTAGAAGCCCATGGCTAAGCCCAGGTTTGGCAGAACCTTGGAGGTTCTAAAAGAGCAATGCAGAGTCACTGATGGCATATGACCTATTATTTCTCATAGACAGTACAATGGATGCAGCCTTGGTTTTCCAAAGCAGACCGCTGTATGTGTTAATGTCCCACCACCTGCCTGCTCAAAGTTTCAGTCCACCCCAAAGCAAAGCAAAAATATCATTCATTTTCAACCATGCATGTAATAAATGGGTCAGAAGCAATGCAACATTGTAACAGTAATAAGGATAGGGTATTAACAGAGGGACAAGTTGACATGGCACAGCAACAAATTGAAGACCCTCTCGTAAAACCCAGAAATCTGTTCATGAACACACAAAGCCAGCAATCCAAACACTAAAAGAAAAAAGAAAAACAAATTTCGGCGGCGCTGTTGTGAATCGGGATGCATTTCCCATAATAAGTCCTGCGGGCCAGCGCGTGACAAAGCGAGGCGTAACCCCGCGCGTATCGCGGCACCGCGTTTCCTTTGAATAAAAATGTAAAAATTCGTGGCGCTGCGTGCCGCTGCCAGCATATAAATGGTTAGGCGAAGTGAGCCACCCCAATTATCACGGGGAAGGGAGGCTGCAGCTGTCAAGGGACGCGGCCGAACACAAAGGATGACAGCGTTTTAGCGCCTTTTCTGATTAGCCTTGAGTGCCGGTACACCGACTGCCAGAGAACCAGTGCGAGCCACAGAGAAGGACACCCCGCCGCAGAGCACGCACTTATCCCCGGCGCCATCTCCACCACTTCACGGTAAACACAAACATTAATATCGATATTAAAATAAGCCGTGTTTCACCTTGGAGGACGCAGAAAGGTAGTGCTGCATTTGTTTGGCTGTTTTCCTGAAGCCACAACTATAAGCAAGCCCCTCAGCTTCAGTAAAATACAGTGCTAATTAATTAGGAAGTGGCTGTTTCACGCAGAATCTACAGTGAAATGCTTCTAATCATTAGCGTGACGCTTAATTGGAATTATTATAGTAAATATCTATCTATATAATACGCGAATGGGAAAATGGCCTACAGGCAAGCGAACAACATACTACAGGTGTGCAGACAGAGGCCTATATAGGCCTAAGTGAAGATTAGGGAAATGTGGTACTCATTACAACGATCCTAATAATACTCATTACATTCATTAAACCCCATGATAAATATACCGCCTGCTGCGCATATTACATATTTATCAGCTGATTTGGGTTATAAGTATTATTAGAACAGTGGCCAAGTGTGCAGATATGGGACGGACATTAATCCCGCTTGAAACAACTCTGCCGACATTGTTTTGAAAAGGGTCAGATGGGCTGCGGACGGGGGGGGGGGTTAATGGAAGGGACACAGAGTATGTATCAAAAGGCAGAATCGTCCAGGCCTTCAATTTTTTTTAAATGCCATGTTTTTTTTATTGCTGTGTTGTTGAAAATGTCGATGTTAAAATTACAAACCTTTAGGGAATTTATACAAATGTAATGCATTCAAGAAGGAAAAGCAAATTGGGAAAGGCAACATTTTCCTTCTGAAATCTTGAACTTATTTTGAGGAGAGGTAAAGGAAAAGTTGCTGTGTAACTTAAATTTAAACTCAACCAAGCAGATTGTTGCGAAGTAATAGATTCAGAATATGTATCCCCTTAAAGAAAGCGTAACCGTACACTGGAGGGAATAAAACAACTGTCAGAAAGCGCCACCCAGTGGATGTAAATAAAAGTTCCCCAAACTGTCCTTCAAAACGCAGAAAAAAAACAGAATCAAATAAACTTTACGAAAGTAAACCAACAAAAAAAAGACACTTTTATTACTTAACACCCTGTCATCCTTTCATTGGTAAACAAACTGATGAACATGTTCCCCTTCAAAAATCATTTTCGAAAGATAAATATTTCATTTTTCAAAAGATAAATATTTCATATACAAACGTACGTAAACATAATAAATTAAAACGCAATTATATGTTGTAAGACAGTATAAATTGTTGTGTATTTTCGATTTCGTTTTTTGATTAATGAATATTCTTTTTTACAGTTTCTGAACCTATTATTTCTACTGTGCAGGCAAAATGACGTTAAAACAGATCCTAAAATACTATGGCAGCCAATTACATAATGCACGCAATGACAACATGTCATTATGGTAGTGTGCTGAACGTAAAGTACTTTAAAAATGTTTTTAATGGGCCAAAAATGGTGGTGGGGGAAACGACAGCAAACAAATCTCAAATTCTGAACATAACCAGAAATATTTCTGTAAATAATCAAACACTGTAAACAAATGTCACATGGAAACAGAAATTACAATAAAAGCATGTTGATGGAACAGAAAAAGTGAAGAACGAGCACTTCATTCATTGAGTCCAGCAGAACACTGGGCCTACGGACAATGTGCCAGATTAATGCCAAATGTCTGCAATGTCTCTGCAATGCGCATCGTAAGCGAAAAGTTAGGAGTCCTCTGAAATACAGAGCCTTGGGTTTGTTGTATAAGTTTGATTAGACTGAATTAATATTTGATTCAAATACAAGGGTGGACCAATATCTCTTCTCTTCCTCTTTTGCAGAACTGAACGCACAAATATTCGGACACATCTGTATTCTGTATCAGCCCTACCATAAGAGATGTATGTGGGGAGGGGAAGAACTTCTAGTTATGTAAGAGATTTTGAGTAACTTGTTTAATGCAAATTAGCAATACCCAACGTTCACACAAAGTCCAAGAGCAATTCAATAATGTGCAAATGAAACATTTAAGAGGACCACTCATGCTCTCCCTTGCTGGCATTTAAAAAATACAATACAAATATATATATATATTTATATATAGATCCTACATATTAGCATTGTCACTTCAGTGCAGCCATTACCAACAGTCGCTTGCATAGTTTTGTGCATGCATCAGCAGTATCATGCAAAATTGCTTCCATAAATCTTTAAACTGCATTTCTTTTCTGTATTAAAGTCAGTGCATCGACAAAGCTGTTTGCTCTTCCTAAACATGAAAGCCAAAAAAAAGAGGGGAGCACAATAGCTGTAATGGTATTTTCATCCGACTTGACAAAATGGACAAATGGTACAAAGCGCTTGCAAAAAAGCTGTCCAGGGAGCAGAAGCACAGCATCGAGCCGGCACGGGGGTGCCGTAACGCGGCGTCCGCTCCGCCACCTTCAGCCGAGACGCGGAGATGCCGTTTGCGGGAAATCGGTCCGGTGCGGAAAGCCGTTTGCAGCATCGACAGCATACGCGAAGCCAGCCGCGATCGTGAGTGGGAAAAAAGGGCAACATTTCACAGTACCGCTCATTCACACGAAAAAAAAAGTCAATCGACCATCTAAGCCAATTCAGTCTTTATAAGCGCTCCGCCCAAAATAAATCAATCTTTCTGGCAAAACTTAATTATGACCAGCAATTGTATACATCGTTCAAAAGACGAATTGCATTGTCCTTTATGATTTGGATTTTTTGATATTTGGAAATCTTAAAGCAAGCTGTAGTGTGCCCGTGTTATTACTAAACTAGGATTAGCGTTACTGGGATTGAAAGGAAAGAATAAAAATGAGCCAACGGAAATAAGCCATGGCAGACATGAGAGGTACAGAACTGAGACCGCGTCCATCCTTCTGCCTCTCTGAATACTTCCCAAAGGATCCCGGGCATAATCGCAGTACAGCCCATTATAATGGTCCCCATCTCGCGAACTTTATGTAGCCCCACACGGGCCGTAATAGAGGGAGAAAGAGTCGGCTGCCAGCATCCCGGGCCCTTGCTCTTTGGGCTCCATAAAGCGGCAGCGAGGTCTCCGTGTGACCCATGTCGAGACTTTGGTGGATGGCGGGATCACGCCTCACATGTCATAACACAAACCGCCCCCGTTCCTCAACGGAGAGAATGGATAAGAGACGGGCTCCCCCGAATATCCCGATTGCCACTGAGCGACTCACTCGCACGTCGGCAGAAAGCAGTACATGCACCAGATATATATACAGACG
>JAODKL010000095.1:20151444-20166135 GCA_026780765.1 Petrocephalus schoutedeni | reverse complement strand
TGATTGGTTGATTAGATAATTGCATTAATGAGAAATTGAACAGGTGTTCCTAATAATCCTTTAGGTGAGTGTATATAATTTATACATTTAATAGACTAGTCAATCTTCAGCCCTGGTCATAAACCACTACGACACCTACTGTTGTGTCTCGTGTCTGATTAAAAAAAATACAATAAAAAAAGATTCACTTTATGACCGACAAGTGCATCCTGACCCATAAGCATATATTACCTGTGTAGTGTCCACCCTGCATGGTACCGTGATGGTTACAAACTGCATACAGGTCATAAAGGTAGTCTTCTGGGTCACGGCCATAGGGTCGTCGCCAAGGCGACCAGTGCGAGGGCAGGCTCCAGCTGCTCTGGCTCCTTTTCACCATGTGGGGAGCCATGTCCATTCCCACCAGAGGAAACTTCACCATGTTCTGAATCTTCATCCTCCGGTCTCGGTCCTGGAAGCAGATCGACACATGACCATGAGGGATGGGGCAGACCCAAGCACCAAAAGTCTGGACCATCTCAGGCAGGCTGCACATTCCACATTTGCATTTCAACTAAAATGGTACAGATGCTTATGATATTTTGACTTCACGGTGGTTCAGTAGTCATCAAACTTCAAATTCTGACCTGTTCCCAGGATATCGATATGCCTTACAATACGTTCTACGATATTTTCTACTAACGCCGAGCTTCCACAAAGCCACGCCTCCAGTCTTTGTAGCATTCACAAGCATAAAGATCTCAAACAGTGTTTAACAATGTATCCTGCTATTTTTTTCTGCATTTAAACTTGTATTCATTTTTCACTTTTCAATTATTGGTATTTAATTAGTCACAGTAATTATTTATTTAATTATTCAGTGATAGTATTTATCCATCCATGCAATTTCTGGAACTGCTTATCCGATCCTATCCCAGAGGCTATTGGTGCAAGGCAGGGAACAACCCATATCGGGGCATCACCCCATCTCAGGGCACAGTAGTCTTTTCTTATTTATTTATCTCTCATAAGTAGATATTCAACTTACAATACTTTTCACTCATGATGGGTTAATCGGAACGTGACCCCATCATAAGCAGAGGTGTACCTGTACAGTGATACAGGGATATCCCAGATTGCACTCCATGAAACTCACATACAGGTGAGCGTAAGCTTGGGGGGTCACAGCTAGGGCAACAACTAACGATTATTTTGATAATCAATTAATCTGTCGATCATTTTTCCAATGAATCGGCTAAAAAAGAATTTAATTTCCACCTGTTTATTCAGAAATAGAACATTATCTAAATTGATGATGCAAAAAACATGAATAGAAATTGTTTTCTATATTTACAGTAATACACAAAAGTGATCTTGCATGGCACTATCACATATACTCCACATATACTCACAGACGCAGTTACTTTCAACCCTGTCTAAATGCAATTCATCCTAACTCACTCACATGGTGAATGATGGGACTGTCTGGGCAAGCAAGTGTGCACCCTCAGCTGCCTAACATGGCATTTTGCCGTTGAAATAAGAATTAGGTAAACAGAGAATGGGTTGGGGAATAGGTTTCATTTCAGCAGATGGGGTGTACGTGTATGTGCGATCTTGTGCGTGGGTGCGTGTGTATATGCAATCGTGTGAGAGTGTATGTGCGATTGCGTGCACGTGTATTTGCGATTGTGTGCGCATATATGTGCGATTGTGCGTGTATGTAGGATCGTGTGCGCGAGCCTGCAGCGTCTTCACTGACCTTATGTCAAAGTAAAGTTTATTTATGCAGCACATTTAAACAGCTTAAACTGACTAAGTGCTACACAAAAACATTGAACTGAAATGAGTAAAACACACTCACACACACATTTTTCACATTTTTGTAATGTGAAGTGCTCCCACACATTTGACGACTTCAGTCGAACAGTTTCCTCGCCTCTGTCATGTTTCTTTTGTTTAATTTTATTTGGAAATTACCACCTCCGCTCTTCCTCCACCATCGCCTTTTGCCACGCTCCGTTCAGCTCCTTCTGCATGTGAACTTCTCCGCGACATAGCGAGTTGTGCACTAATAGCACAACACAATGAATCGACAATTAAATTCCTTGCCAACACTTTTAATAATCGATTTTTATCGGTTCGTTGTTGCAGCCCTAGTCACAGCGCAGGATCAGCCAGCACGCAGCGTCCTGGGAACAAATGGAGGTTAAGGGCTTCAGTCAAGGGCCCAACGATGGCGTCATTCTGTCAGCCACGGGACTTGAACCCGCGACCTTCTGAACATGGTCTCAGAGTCCTAAGCCACACACACCACCCTAATTCAGTCTCCTTGGAGCCTTAACTCTGTTTTAAATAATAAAAAAAATTAAGTGTAAGAAGTGTCTGCCGGTGGCTGCTGCGGTCCATACCTGACGGAAACGCTTGAGGTGCAGTATCAGGATGTCCGGCAAGGTCCAGAGGCTGAGCTTGATGCTGCCCTGCTGGAGCTGCTTGCAGTGGGGACAGCGCCATGCGTCGTCTGGGGCTAGCTGTAACACAAACACCGTCTCACCCCCAGCTGCAGAGCCCGCAAGCGGGCACACACAAACAGCACGACCAAGCCAACATTCAACCCAAGCTCTCAGCTAACCAGTTTAAGGCAATGTGTGCAGTTAATCCTCAACGTGCAACAGGAGATATGTGTACAGTTATCCCTCCGTGCACAACTGGGTAACCATAACTGTTAAAAAAAAAAAATTGTTCACATGATTCAAAGCAGGTGTAAGTTTTAATACAGAAATGTTGGCTGGTGTCTTTTTTCATGAAAATTTAATGATCACAATTATGATTAGAATATACAAAGTGTTTGAATGCACAAAAGGACGTCAGTCGCTGACATAACTTTCCCAGGAATTAATTGCATGCATATCTTGGATTAAACCTGAGGATTAATGAACCTGACTATCTAATAATTTAATTTAACAATTTAACTAGTTAATTAGTTTTGTCTGCTGAAGCTTTTTCTTTCAATCCAAAGCAAGCTTGCACATTCACTTACTCACATTATGTAATACTTACACACTAAGACACACACAATTAATGCCATTCAGAATTGTAAATTAAAAATGGACTGAGGCAACGACTTAATGTATGTTTACTTCAAAACGAAAAGTTATTTCTGAATGAGGGATTTTATTTGAGTTCCAGAGTTACTGGGAGTAGATTCAGGTAACACAAACTAATAGTACTAACAAGTCTGCAAAGCCGATCAAATATATATATAAATTCTTTAATTAATGGAAAAAACAATGTATGTACATATGCATGTATGACTTCAGGAAAGCTGACATGTAACAATGGCGCCCCCTGCTGGCTGCTGGAGTTCTGTACGTTCCCCAGGCACACTAGAGGTACCTGCTCCTCTTTGGTGTAGAGCTGGAAGCACTGTGCCAAGGTGCACACTTGGGGGTGGCTGTGCTGCTCCACCTGCAGACGCACGCTCTCCGCGTCTGGGATGTACTCGTCCTCCGTGTGACCGAACAGGCTGCGTGGGGGGGGTCGGACGGGGGGGCGTTAGGCTGGCAGCTGAATGCTTGGCATCGATGTAGGAGAGAATGATAGGCAAACAGCCCCTACACAAAATAATCACCACAATTTATTCATCTCCACCTAAATTCAATTTCCCCTGCCCGCTGCCAATGTAATGTCAAAAAAAATTCCATGTAATGCACCTTATTCATGCTTAAAAGAAAAATTACCCCCACCTGAATGGCTGTGACTTGTCAGATAAATGTACAACCACAGGAACAGGCATAGAAAAATCAGTAGATACTTCCAGCACAAGGCTAAAACTCTCAGATCATTGCCACTTACTAATCCTTGGTCTCTTTGTCCCATTCTACCACTATCTTGACATGTGGGGGGCCCCCCGGGCCACAAGACTTGTACACCCTGCAGAAGAAAGATAAGGTTGAAAATGGAATACTCATTCCAGACCTCCTATCAAAAGAAACTGGGAAGACTTCAGTTCTTACCATAAAACCACCTATATAAGAGACCGTTAAAAAGATCACCGATAGCACAGTGTAATACAGTAGAGAAGAAAGGGGCAGTGCTGGGGTCAAGGGTCATTTTGACAGCTGAGGCATATGCTTCTGGAGACGACCGCGCAGCCCATTCTAAGCATTGGCACCGGCTCTTGCAATGTATGTTCAGCACAGTTAATCTTCCTCAGAGTCAAGATGCATATTAAGTTTCATACTGGCATTCGATCCCGGAGTTTTGAAGCAAGTAGCTTATTACCCGAACAGTAGCCCAGAGACATGGAAACTCGACGTATAAATCTGAAGAAACCACATCTGTTTGAGTCAGACCCACAACCCGTTGACTGATTATGGTAACACTGCAAATTACATGAGACTCTTCTATACGGCCCGTATAATTTATGGTGTTTTATTGACTGAAAATTTTTCACTGCCATCATGGTCCTCTAGTCCAGAGGGTGGCAACCTTTGCAAAATTTTTCCGCAAGCAAGTTAAGGTAGGAAAAAAAAAATTGTCTTTAGTCCATCCAAAGAATAAGCTAAATAGGACATATTCAGCAGATAATCGTACAGCTTGAGATTTAGCAGCAGGGGGTATTTAACAAAGGATCACTCATTGTGAAAATTTCACTTAAAAAAATTGTTTTTTAGTCGAACGAGAAAGCTAGTTTTATAGAAGAAGACAAAAAAAAATCAGTAAACAGATACTTTCATATGCACCCCAACAACTTCCAGAAACTAAATATATCAGTGACAATAAAGCAAAAAAAGATTACTACAGAACAACAACAACAACATCTTCTCTTTAAATCACATTTCACACGACATTTCATACCTTAATTTGATGATTAAATAAACATGCATGGTCATACATCCAGCCGCAAAAAAAAAATATAAAAATCAAGCACCAAAAAGACATTTTACCAGAAAGTACAAGCATAGCTGTCAATTCATTCAACCTTATTCTATTATCCAGTTATCCAGGAGGCCTAAAGCCTATCCCAGCCAGCAAGGGCGTAACTTTGGTTTGAACATTGGGGGGGTTGAGGTCCTCACCCATTTAGGTGGAGACAAGATTATTGGGGGGGTTGTATTAGCCAGTTTTGATTATTGGAGGGGTTACGACCTCCCCATCCCCCCCGTAATTTACGCCCATGCCAGCCAGCACAGGGCACAAGGCCAGAGACACCTCAAAATGGAAATATAGCATGGAATACCCAAACACATACTAAACACAAAAAGAGGACCTTTTAGAGACACCAGTCTGCATGGTCCAGGAACATGGGAGGAAACGAGAGCACCCAGAGGAAGCCCACAAGAACACAGGAAGCACATGCAAGCCCACCTCATACACACACATAGCACAGGGCACAATACTGAACCCACAACAGGAAGAGTGAGCCCACAGTGCTACCCAGCAGACAACCACACTTCCACTTCCCTTAATCACTGTGAGATAAGCTTCTTATCTTTTGGGTTAACGTACGTCTGCAAATTTAGTAGAAGAGCTTGACTTTCACACAGCACCATCTTAAGGTGGCCATGGCGTGACTCTACAAACCTCCAGCCTGAAAGGGCCTGCATAGAAACAGCTATGCACTGGAACTTATATGCATGCTGGAGAGCAGCTAGAGAATATAAACAGCCATCACCGCTCATGCGCAAGACAATCTTTAAGTCACAATTTAATTCTTGTATTGTGGGCGTGTCTTGCCATTTAGCAGTTATTATTTTTATGGAAAACTGAAAGGTACTGAACACAATGTTGAGAACATTTTCCCTTATTATGGTTTTCAACAACGCAGGCAAAAAAGCCTTATCGTGCAGTGTCTTCTTAAATACGATTTGTAATCAGCCTGCAGGCCAGCTCATTCAGGAAGCTTTTCCATTGCACTTAAAGAAGGTGCCAGAAGTACGGTATTTCAAGGTGTTGGTTTTTAACTGCCGTAAAAACTGGTACTGGCACTGAATGACATCACAACGCAAGGTGGGATATTTTGCATGGAATTCCGAAAATGGCTGTAGTATGCTAGTGAGCTTGGAGATAAGAGGTATTAATACCAACATGGCTGCAATTCTCATATTGCAAGGACCGTGATCGTAAGCTCATCTGAGATCAGGCTTTTATATACCTTCATGCTGTCTGGACATTATAGTGCGGATGGTTTTAATTTCACCAAAACATTTTCGACTTAACATTGCGAGCACTGCGATGTTAATGACTGTTTCAAGATTATCTAGTATATGTTTAAAAAATATCAGTTTAAAGTTTACAGCCATGAGCACTGCATGCGCTCTGCAAGCCAATCAATCATCTTCGTCCTTGCTGTTTAAATCAGTCCTCGACAGGTTTAACAGGTTTTTTTGCTTTATAAATATCCCAGTATTTAATATTACAAAATCACATTGTCATTTATTTATTTGCAGCCCTAGAATATTATTGCAAAGACTATTTCTTTCTTGTCATGCCATCCATTCTTCTGCTTTTGGCCCAATTGCAATTAAGGCTTCATTTGTCCATTCATGTGTTACTTTAAAATAATTTTTTTATTTTTTTAAAAACTCTCTTTATCGTTGTTATCAGAGTTTGTAGATTTTTGCAATATGACAGTTGTATTGTGTTTCAGAGGTATGCTATTTGCATAACCAGTCAACAATGAACAATACATTTCTTACAATACAATAAAGTCTCACCCCAAAGCACTGAAGTATGAAAAAAGTACCCCAAGCTGCTTTGGTACTTTTTGGTACTGGTACTCGACCGCAAGTCAACAGAAAACGGAGGTACAGTAACCAAAGTACTGTGCCAAAAGTACAGTACCTGGTGCAGTGAAAAATCACCCTTAACTACAAAGAAAATGCATTTATTTACATTTAATTTATTTAGGAGACACTTTTTCCCAAGGAACATACTTGTGAAAGCAGGGTAGGCCAATTCCTGGTGGAATTGGGGCCTTGTTCAGAAGCTCATGGCTGTAAACATAAAACCACTCTGTCAACTCTGGGTTTACCCTTCCGATCTTAGACACAGCATCCTAACCCACTGAGCCACACGTCACCATTTAACTGCCAGCAGAGCATTTATATGTACAGTGGAGCATGTTGCACTGCATCTCTCGCGGTCACCGGCGTATTGCTCATGGTGATGTCCCTCTGAGAGGGCTGGGCTTAAGACCTGTAGATATGAAAATGCATGGCGAACATCGTGGGGAGAAAGCTTACCGATCGACCGAGGGGTGACACAGAGGCTGCTCTTCTTGTGGTAAAAGGTAAGTGATTCCAACCACTCCCACCACCCGCAGGCTGAATGGCCCCACCTGCCAAGAACGGAAGGCATCACCCACCACATCCCCAGCTCAGCACGCATTATTTACCCCACTGCATAAGCACGAAAACAAATGATGAAAATGGAATGGTAACAATAAAACAGAGAGCATAACCCACTTA
This sequence comes from Petrocephalus schoutedeni, assembly GCA_026780765.1. Classification (NCBI taxonomy): domain Eukaryota; kingdom Metazoa; phylum Chordata; class Actinopteri; order Osteoglossiformes; family Mormyridae; genus Petrocephalus; species Petrocephalus schoutedeni. The sequence continues at coordinate 20,158,684 of JAODKL010000095.1, read as the reverse complement.
AAGAAGAAGGGAAGTCAAGTTTGACCCCACCTGAATGTACATCCCTGGCCTGTGCAGATGGCGCATCTTCTCCAGGATCTCCTTCTGAAGGACATCCCAGGTCACGGTTCGCTCTAAGAACAGCACGAACGGGTGGCCAAACCTGAAACAGAACCGCAGAATGCCACAGGCTGCTGGGTAACTAGACCCTCCTAACTCATCCCAGTTTTCTTCTACTGAAGTATCCAGTTCAGCACCCGCAGACCCTCAGCTGGGTGGGTGACTACAGGCCAGATATATGAAAAAGATTCAGGGGTCGAGTTCTGGACCAGTCTCCAGGCCTCAGTGCTCTCTATCCTCAGAGGTAGAAGGGGTCAAGTGCAGGGAACAGCCAAAATGGCATAAAGGTCAAAAAAGGATCAGCAGTGTGTATGGTAGCTATGAAACATGCGAACAGCTTATAGTTCTTTGAGACATAATAAGAAAACTGAACTATGAGAATCTCTGGTTTTCATAAATGGCAGGTGACTGTGAATGAAACAATCACATATTTCATCTGCTCTACTTACTGGTAAATCCTGTATGAATTCATACCAAAACATGCCATAAATGGAAAAATGGAACACCTTACAAAGAACCATAGTTAAGAAACCATGTTTCATCCAGAAACATATTATTTCACCTGGCCAAGTCTGAGTTAAATTACTGCAAAAAAATGTAACCTGAAACAGCTTTAAAAATGCACTCACAACTACTTCCCAAAGGGGTGCCTATGATGGCAGTGAAAAATATTCCTCAGGAACATATCTCATAATTTACAATAAAACCTAAGTCAAACATTCCAGAGAATTTAGCAGTCTCCTGAAACACCTCCCATCCCCGAGGAAAGATATATTAATAATGCATCAGTCGGAATGCATTTATTTATAGATAGGAAGTCATTGCACACACTGGACGATTTAGAGACCAATGACCCTACCCTGCTAGTCTATTGAAGGACTGTAGAAGGAAACCACAGTACCCAAAGGAAACCCACAAAAGCATGAGGAGAACATGCACACATGCCCAGAAGGGGGCAGGACTGTCTAAGCCAGAATGCAACTAAGTATCACCAAGTATAGACCCAGGACATAGCATTAAATGACTGACAACTGTAAAAAACAGACTGAAGCTCAGGTGATACCTTCCAAACATATTTAAGCTCCTGGCAAAATACACAAACTGCGTAAATAAGCAGTATTTGATACAGGTGTTCCCTGTGTGCACTCCCAGGGGTCAGTACCTCCTCCCCTGGTGTCCCGTGCAGGCCCGATTGCAGACCAGTAGGATGATCTTGTCTCCTCCTACATTCTTATTGGATCCTGATGCAGGCTTCACTGCTCCTTGCATATAAGAAGATGTCCGGTTGTGGTCTGTTCCATATTTCAGGTTGTTCTGGTTTAAATTTGCATGGAGACTTCCTAAAATAGCAACCGTGCCTCAGTCATGCATTGTAGCTCAATGTTGGAGGTATATCCGTGAGCCACTTAAAGCCGAAATCTATAACCTGAAGTAAATATCAATCCCATCAAACAAATTTCATAACAAGAGACTTATGGAAATAAATACCTCGTTGGGCGCGAATGTTTTCAGGTCTAAATATCTCGGGTGTCTCGAACGCAAAGATCGAGTCACTTTCCTGAATGATGTCGAGATCTTCGTCGTCGTCGCAGAAGGAGCGATGGAAACCATCATAGTACATTTCTGTCAGGACGATCTAGGCAGAAGCAATACATAGACAATTAGGCTCCAATCAGAACATCTCCCAGCCACAAAGTGACCAACAAGCTGGCAACGAAAGCCGGTATGTTGCGTAAGTATTGATTCTGCCTTAAAATGCTAAAATTTATTTTACTGCTGTTGGATGTAGGAGATGCTTTGCACTCAAACAACACACCTGATGCACAGTTTTAAACAAATGTAATCAGGCACAGGAGAGGAAAGAATGTATCCTTCTCAACTCAATATCCTTAGAAGACTTTCATGGCTACCAGTAAAAACCTTATTGGTTTTAATGGGGAGAATCTGCAGACTTTAACAAACAGACGTATGGACACCAATACTGGACAAGCTGGTAAATATATCCTTATGGATCGGTAAGAAGCATCATCCCCTGCGTTGGGGAAATTTCCATCTGACTTTGCCCTCCGCTCAATAAAACAGCATTTGCTCAAGGTGGCATTTTGTGGAGATGGATAAAAAAGCCAGCCGACTGGAGGAGATCTGATGCTGAAATGCTCATATTTGTCAAAAAGAGCAGATCTGTCGCAGCAGTTGGTGCAATTTTTTTTTTTTTTAAGTCTGACTCACCCCCCCTTTACTCTTACATATAACGAAAGAGAAAAAATGTTTTGTTATTACATTATCTTCCCTTTTTCACACCCAGCTTGTGCAAAACCGAAACAAACCACCAGCTTCACTAAGAGTCACAGAATCACCAAATCCCAAAGTGTGAGTACACTTGCATCGAAATGTTAAACTGAAATTTAAACTTAATTTACAGATTATCACAATTACCTAAAACACCCACTCAATGTCTCAGGCTTTAAATAAGTTTTCATATTGTTAATCTAAGTTACATAAGTTTTAGTATCGTTAACATTTATTTTAGCTAAACAAGTTCCTTCCTTTTAAAACTGGCAAAAATCATACTGATAGCTAATACTGCTGTGTGTAATACTGTCATGCACGTTTTTGCATTTATTAATTTCTCAAACTCTGTTATTTAAAGCAATATTCAGTTGAGGAAGCAAGGTCGGCCACTCCCTAGAGCAATTGGGGTTAAAGGCCTTGCTTAAGGACCCAATGGTGACATCACTCTGCTGACCACAGGATTTGAAGTGGTGACCTTCTCATCACAGAGATGGTGTCCGATCCTGCTGAGCCGCACACCGGCTCCTTTGCAGACATACCCTCAGGATGCAGAGTACAGAATATATAAAAATGATAGTGAACAGGGCATGAGTTTTAATCTCTTTGTGCCATCATGTAATAGATAAATTCAGCTTCCATCGATGCTGTAGAAACAATAACAATGAGAACCAATCCAGCTCACTAGACGCTGTGTTGATACGAGTCAGAAAGTCACGTGGTTCAGAATGAACACACCTCCGGCATTTCCCTGTGGATGAATGTTAACAGGCCTATTTCAAATGCCCCGCCCACCCAGTTCAAAATAAAGGATCCTTTAAACGTCTTATCACCCTGTTGTTATTCCATAATAACACAAGAGTCTCACTCAGTGGTAGTCAGTCACATCAAAAACAAGCAGCATATTGTTTCTGGCACAATCGGCCCTGTCTTTGTTTTCAGGCAGCTGATAGGGCAGCCTCTGGTACACATGGTGCTTTACAGCCTTCCGTACAAGAGGTCGAGACATTGTGCTCAGTTTCTTCCCCTTAATGACTTTTTTTCTGCAACTGCCTCTAGAACAAATCAGGACTAAGGGGGTTGGTGACATCAGAATGTGCACTATACCAAATAATAATTGATTGATTGATTTTTTTGCCCTCACCCTAAGAGCTCAATGACCTAGGTCGAGTAGTAGTAAAAAAAAAATGTAACAACACTATGGAGGGGCGCAAAAACTAAGAAACATAAAGAACAGCAGGGAATCATCTGGATTTAGGGACACACATCTCCATCTCTGAGGCAATGTGATACACATCTCAACGCATTGCCAATGACCCAGTGCATTAAAGATACATATGAAGCAACTACTAATGCGATATGATGCAGTGCGATTCGACAATTTGATTCAACACAATGTGATTCGATGCGATATGATGCTATGCAATTCAACATGGTACAGACACAGAAACAGTTTAGAGAGGGGGAACCAATCTAAATATAAAATTATTGGTCACAAATTATCGGTCTAATTTCTAATTAATAAAGGCACAGGGCATCAACCAATCATTATGCAAAGATGTTAGAAACAATACATCCAGAGTTCATCCGAGTTTGTATCCAGTGCAGACTCTTTTTAATCAGGACAATCGTATTGTCAAACTTTTTTTCTGGTGCACCAGTGCGAATCGGTGAATCTTGCATTTGGTAATCTGAACGTTAACAGCATCATGCTCAATGACAATCATCACCTGACGATGACTCATTTGTCTTGCAGCGGTAATTTTTCACATATTTCTCCTGCCTTCCTATCCCAGCATGATAAACCTCTGGTACCGCACTGTGGACTGAAAGTGACAGTGATGACACCAGCACCTGGTCAGAGGGGATCTTTGTCTCCATGGACACCGCATCCCTCAGCCTGGAAACGGTGCTCTTCAGGGGCACGGCCACGCCGATCCTCATGCAATGGGAGCGCTTCCCCTGGTACACCACTGTGACGTATAGCGGCCTGAGGGAAGAGAGCGGGCGCAGTCTGCCAAACAGAACTGAACAGTGGGCAAAAAAAATCCCGGTCGTGCCCACCCCACAAGGGCGGGGGCTCGCTCCTCATTTGACTTGAGCCCCCATCCCAGAGGGACTACGAAACACAGAGGATGCTCACGTCTAAAAAGGCACATCTTGGCCTTTTCTTCGCCCAGTAAAAGCCGGAGGCAGATTTGAAGACACTTGCAGAGGAACAAGCTTCGCAAGCATCAGCTTCCAATCGAGGAAATTACCTCTGAGGCCAGGATGTCGCATTAACAGGGAGGCTTGGTTCACGGTTAAGCCTCCTGTCAGACTCCACCCAGAATTCCACACAGAGAACTCCCAGAATTCATTTCAGCCTTTGGCAAACAGTGCATCCCATTAAATGCCACAAAGCTGCTTTGAGGGAGCTTCATATGAAGATAGCAGGATACCAGGGCGTTATGGGTGCAGTGCCCTCTTGTACAAGATCAGCACTCCCCAAAACATTCAATAATGCCCACAGTGTGCTCATACATGTTAAGCTGCTCACACATACAGAGACAGCACACATGGCCATACACAAAAACACTTTTTTCCCCCCATGTTTCTCTCTGAGCAATAAACAAACCACATACAGGCAGAGACATGTGAAATGATTCCTTGTTTAAAATATGCTGAACCCGAACTGATTTGATCTTGTATATTTACTCCTGATTTACATGTTGTTTTTTATGATTTTATGATGATATATTCTAAATATCAGTCTTTACTCTTAATTCTAGAGTAACTGCAATGCAAAGGGAAAACAAAACTTTAAAAATTAAGCATGTGCAAGCCAAGTTGCAGACTTCAGAAAAAGGCAATATTCACTTTCATTTCAAACTAACTCACAAGCACGAAAAATTAACTCAAAACACGACAGGCATGACCCACACTGGTAATGCCTGCATCACGTTGTTTTCATTAGGCCAAAACTACTATAGACTGAAAGTAGGTCTATAAAAAATCTGCCTCACGCACACAGTGGTATGAAAATAAAGGTACTCTTGATGAAACAGGCCAGCTGGAAAAATTCAGCAAAGATACCAGGTGTTTTGTCTTAGCATTACACAACTTTTCCAATCTTTTGATGTCCCTTGTCCCAACTTTTTTTGAAACGCGTTGTTGGCATTAAATTCAAATTTAGCGTTTATTTGTCATAAAACAATAAAATGTCTCAGTTTTAACATCTGTTATCTTTGTTCTGTTTCAATTAAATGGGGGTTTATATGATTTGTAAATCATTGCGTTCTGTTTTTATATACATTTTACACAGCATCCCAACTTTTTTGGAAACGGGGTTGTACTACCAGGATATGCCAGAAATGCCTGAGTCCTGGCCCACAGGAAAGATACTAATACACAAACAAAACCTGACCAGAGCTGGAGACCCCTTCTACTAATTCATGACCAGAAAAATTAACTAAGAAATAAGAACCTGGGAAGGGCTTTAAAACTTCTTTTTAATACTTGAATATGTTTGGCTGCGACAAGGGTGGAATCCCCCCAGAACATTTTTGCCTTCTGGACATCCCCCTTTTACTATTTTTCAAATTGAGTAAATCAGCATTTCGCCAACTTACCAAACACCTCTGTGGGCCCCATGCAAATACTCCATAAATTGCAGGTTGAAAACAACAGCTTTAAATCTTTCATTCACACATTTAAATTCTTAGCAGCAATGGAACTAATTATTTATAAACACAATTTTACATTTTACAATTATACACATCATGCAATATGCCATGAGCAACACAAACAACCCATTTAACTAGATAAATCACCTCTCAAGGCTATAATGATTAATGAATGACAATTAATTCAGGTGCTAAGAAGCGAGATTAGTCAGCACAGAAAGTTTACGTTGATTTTTCTTAACCCTCAGACAGAAAAAAGTTCTGCCCAAAATAGCTTCACTCTATAACTGAAAGCCTGAAGCCGGTGTGTGATGATACATAAAGTGCCAGGATGAAACTACAAGTAGTCTGATAGACAGATAGAGAATACCTTGAAGACACGCAAGACCTAAGGATGAAAAGATCTGGTAGAACAAGAATAGCAACAGCGTGAGCGTTTGTCAACGCTCAAGTCTTAAGAAATACAACAGTTTAGTGAAGATCACTAGCAGTTATTTTTAGCTCATTTCCAATCAAAACTATTTATTTTCTCAAAGGTTGTTTAAAAGTTATAAGCCAATGAAAGTAAAACTAAAAGAGGCAAAAACAGTGAACTGTGATCCTAAAAAGAGTCATAAGTCCTTGCTGACTGGGCAAATTCAAAGGGCAATCAGAGTCATAAGTGTATTATAGCTTAACTGCAGAAGTGCCAAGAATGTTGTGAGGTCACAGACATTACAAGGCAGTTAAGAGAGAGGGACACATAGGGTGTACTTCTAGTAAGAATACCACATCCATAAGCCATATAAGACAAGGATCATAAACGGTCAGGATGTGCTTCCTGTAAGAATACTACATACAAAGTCATAAAACAAGGGCACCAGATGGCCAGGGTGTACTTCCTGCAAGAATACAACATCCAAAGTCACACAAATCAAGGGTCAGAGATGGCCAGGGTGTAATTCCTGTAAGAATACTACATCCAAAGTCACATAAGTCAAGGGTCAGAGATGGCCAGTGCGTACTTCCTGTAAGAATGCTACATCCAAAGTCACATAAGACAAGGGTCAGAGATGGCCAGGGTGTACTCCCTGTAAGAATACTACACCCAAAGTCACATAAGACAAGGGGCAGAGATGGCCAGGGTGTACTTCCTGTAAGAATACTACACCCAAAGTCACATAAGACAAAGATCACAGATGGCCAGT
>JAODKL010000095.1:20134233-20151344 GCA_026780765.1 Petrocephalus schoutedeni | reverse complement strand
CAGAGATGGCCAGGGTGTACTTCCTGTAAGAATACTACACCCAAAGTCACATAAGACAAAGATCACAGATGGCCAGTGTGTACTTCCTGTAAGAATACTACATCCAAAGTCACATAAGACAAGGGTCAGAGATGGCCAGGGTGTACTTCCTGTAAGAATACTACACCCAAAGTCACATAAGACAAAGATCACAGATGGCCAGTGTGTACTTCCTGTAAGAATACTACATCCAAAGTAACATAATTCAAGGGTCAGAGATGGCCAGGGTATAATTCCTGTAAGAATACTACATCCAAAGTAACATAAGACAAGGGTCAGAGATGGCCAGGGTGTAATTCCTGTAAGAATACTACACCCAAAGTCACATAAGACAAAGATCACAGATGGCCAGTGTGTACTTCCTGTAAGAATACTACATCCAAAGTCACATAAGTCAAGGGTCAGAGATGGCCAGGGTGTAATTCCTGTAAGAATACTACATCCAAAGTCACATAATTCAAGGGTCAGAGATGGCCAGGGTGTAATCCCTGTAAGAATACTACACCCAAAGTCACATAAGACAAAGATCACAGGTGGCCAGTGTGTACTTCCTGTAAGAATACTACATCCAAAGTCACATAAGTCAAGGGTCAGAGATGGCCAGGGGAAACACCTCTATCCAAGTTGAAAGGACATACCTGGTATGAGGTAAGGGGATGGGCAGGGAGATACAGAGGAAGGGATCAAAGGTGTTGCTCTGTTTTTGGCAATGAGGGCAGGTGAGCGAAGACCTGGAGGGAAGGATGCAAGAATACACATTAAAGACGGGGCAAGCTTCTGCTGCAAATGCATTCAACAGAAGGAGATGGCAAATCCTCCCAGCCGTACCTGTACTGTGCCTGAAAAAGCTCCTGCACGAAAGAGCCAGCCGCTGGCAGCGATAGTCCTTCCGAAGCTTCGTCACTGTCCTCCAATGGGGGCTGAAAGAGGGGGAAGGTGTGATGAAGGAGAACCAGAAAGTACTGAGAGTTCCCAACGTAGGCTGTGCTGTGGGTGTGTTAAACATGGACAAGTCGCCCAGACCTAAGAGCATCATTAACCCTTTCATGCATAAATAAAATAAAACAACATTTTTTAGATAAATTTCCTAACCCACACCACATTTCACGAGCAGTATTGAAGAAACTCCTTTTCTTACATGAGATTTCCCCATCACTTTTCAACAAACCCAGTAATGTCCTAAATTAAACTATAACTTCAATCTTCTGTTACCCAGTGTGGACACCACACATAAAAAGGTTACATGAATTTTATTTCCCCAGCATGGCACACATTTTTGTATGCAACTAAAACTCAAAAGGTCTAGGGGACAGACCTAGAGGCCTTAAGGCAGGATAAAGGTTTGCAAAGCAAAAAAATACAAAATCTGAATCTACATTATATGTAATAATGCAAAAATCAGCCACTGTGTGATACATGCACAATGCATTTTGCTTGGGGTCAAACGGTCCTGGGCCATAAACAAATTTATGTCACACGTGGAACTAAAGGTTGACTCTGAGGACTGCAGCACACGGCTTATCAATCGTGGACTTACGGCCAAAGAAGTTTCCTCAAAATCTCACCCACAACTCCCTCCCGCCTCATAACACAGCATGACAGCAAGACAGATCACACATGGCCAGTGCAGGTCTGCTGACCTTGAAGGAGGACCTGCTGCAGGGGTTGACCAATATGTTGAGGTCCTCGTGCACACGGTCCAGCAGCCAGAGCAGGAACTCCTGGGCGTCATGCTGGGAGTTACCCCTGAACTGCGTAGCGCTCTTGGACACGACATTCTGAAGGAGGCAAAAAGGAACAGGCAGCAGGGAGAAAGGTGAGAGTGAGCAGTAAGTACTCAGGTGCTAGAGACTATCCATGTTCAAAACGCTCAATATCTATTAAGCCGGTGGTGTGCTCTTTAAAAACACATCCTCGTAACTTGACGATTACTCGTCCTTTGTTCATAAGCCCTGCAGTTCAAATCCTACGGTCAGCTGAGCAATTAACCCATTGTTGGGCCCTTGACCTGGGCTCTTAACCTTAAAAACTAGTCCAGAGGTGCAGGATAAAGGACTAATCTTGTCCTTTGACCCCAAGCCTCGCTCTTACCCATATGTGTGTGTTTCATAGGACAGCAAGATGGAAAAACCAAAGGATTCCTGTGTAGCTGGACTTGTACTTATAAAAATGAATAAAAGTATCATCATTGTATCATCATCATCATCAATGATGATCATTATTATCATTACTACTACTACTGTCATCAATTATATTATTATTGTTATTATTAATTTCTGCAGTCTGCAGGTGAATTGTCAGAAGTATTCAGTTGTGATATGTATGCTTCAAGGTTTAACATGTACATTATACATATCTGAAAATGAGCCAGATATTGCAACGAAAGACTCCATTTGAGGGCAGTACAAACAATCAAAGATTTTACAAGATGCTCTAACAAGAAACAAAAATAGTGTCCCTGTGTTACTCAGATTCTAGCAAGAGAAGTCAGTGTACTCTAAGCAAAGCACACAGAAAGCTTCACCACCTTGATGTGTCTTGCTGGTGGTTAGACAGATACTTGTTACAAGCAGATGTAATATAACAAAAAATAAATGCAGGAAACCAATGGACATGATTTAGGGAGCGTGTTTTTGTTTATAGCCCTGCCAATATAGATTTTCATCTTTGTGTGACAAATCTTACTGTTATGAGTCATATTCATTTTTTTTTTTGCTTTGTTTTTTAAATAGAAGTCGGAAGACCTCACATCAGATTATAGGAGATCAGACATAAGATTAGGGGAGATCTCAACAGGTTTGAGTTACTAGAAAACACAAGGCAAAGGAAAGATCTTTATACTGACTCATTTGTGAATGAATACATGCAAGAAGGTGGTGGGAGGGTCTATCCAGAGGTTACCAGGAAAAGGTTCTCTTTGGCCAATCAGGGCTCAATTCTCTTAAAAAAAACACAACGTTAACCACCACATCTTTCAGTCCAAACCACTGAACATTCGTCATGCCCGACAAAGCAGGCCACTAGTCAAATACTGAATTGTGAGAATTTTCCGCAGCTGGGGAACAAAAATAAATAAATAAATAAAAGCAGCGAGCATGGCGGAGCACATACTTTAAGCAGACCCTAAAAAGGTTTGCTGATGCTTCAACATACCAAATAGTACCATGTGGTTTAGGAGGAGTTTGGCTGACTGTGTAAGTGGGAAGAGGAGGACCTGGGAGAAATGTAGCCATAACGGGATAACGTGTCCACAAGAGTCTCTATAATCAGGGGCCTACGACGTGGGACCTGAGCCCCCCTCCCTGTGGGGAATGTGCAGAAATACATTGTAAGTTGATGAATGGTAGCTATTTAAGGGGATTCCCCCTGGACCTAAGTTCTGAGCTTCATATGTGATTCATCGTTAGTTGATGAAATGTAAATATATAGGGGGGACCAATCCCTCCTCCCCGGTCTTATGTTTTACCTTCTAATGTGATCACATATTAATAGAAGGGGGGTCTCCAGCACTGGAGCTCCCTAGTTAATGTATATCTAGTATAAGCGGAATTCCACTTAACTATTGGCTCCTCTGACATTACCTTTTTTCCAGACACTATGGTTCATTTTAAGTACTCATGAGTGAAAATCGGATGAATGCTGTTTGAGCATTTCTCTGACCGCATATCAGTTAACGCATTTTAAGACAGTTGATTGATAACTCTTGGGGTTTTTTGTGGCAAGACATTTGTAAACCTAGTGATAGGCCATGTCGAGCTGCAGTTAAGATAGACCACAAGTCTATATAACAAAAAAAACTTACTAGCCATATACTAAATGGAATTGCTCCTCCTCTGCCCTCTGATTGGCTGCTTTGTGACCTAGATTGTGTGTGGAAGCCTTTTAGGAACGTAGAGCCATGGTTTTATGGTTAATAATGATCATTTAGAGAAGAGTGTTTTCAATCTCCCTTTAAGTACTGCTTTGGTCGTTTGTAGGAAGAGGGTGGCATGGTGTGCAGCGCTGATGCCTTGGCTCTCTGGGGGGGGCTCCATTTGGAGTCTGCCTGTTCTCCCTGTGTCATGTAGGCTTCCTCCTTCAGTCCAAAGACATGCAGTTGGGTTAACTGCCATCCCCATATTGCCAACAACTGATCACTGGGTGTGTAATGCGCCTGTGATGGACTGGCATCCAAACCAGGATGTGCCTCAACCTGATGCTCTGTGCTGCCTGGGAGAGGCTCCAGGCGCCCTGTGCCCCAGCTCTAGGTACAAGCTTGGGTGACGGATGGATTTACGGAAAAGACAGTGAGCCTTGGCAATACAAGCAGGTAAAAATTTGTCTCAAAGAAAAGTGCCCACTTTTACCCATATGTAACAAGTGTCCACTAGCCATGTTAAATTTCCTGTACCAATGTATTACAAATGCAAAGCTAAAAACACACAGAAGCTTGCAGGTACCATGGCAAGATGCGCTTATGTGAGGCTTCACACTGGGGAGTAAACTATCTATATGAAATAATCTCACTGGCAGCCAGAGAAACAAATAGCCGGGAATAGCAGCAATGTCAGGAAGAGGCTGCGTAGTACGGGACTCGGTTCAATATGTTCCCCAAAATATATCTTTTGAGCGAGGGGGGGGGGGGGCGAGGCGGACGCAGATGAACCTCTACTAGGTGTGACTTGGAAATGACCCTGTCCTCATCCGGATCAGCACTTATAGGGCTCACACTGAGAATGTTCTGACTAAAGTGAAAACTGGGTGAGGTTCTGACCACCGTATTGTGTTACAGTCCAACTACTAATCCCTGCAGTGTTGCCTTTAAACAAACAGGGCCCTTGATAAAAAAAAAATAGCAATACTTATTGAGGCCTAATAATGAAGACATGCATGTACATAATCTGACCTATTTAAAACACTCCTTCAGCAACTAGGTTAGCGGTAGCTCTGAACGGGGCCACCCATTCACCTTTGCATGTTTTCAGTTCGTTGTTGATGCTTGCAGAGCCCTGTAAACAGAACACGACGTACAGCTTCACTGAGTCTGGCATTCTCTTTCTAGCAACAAACCCCTGGAACATCTCTTTTGGCCAACAGTTGCAAAGAAGTGCAAACCCTGGTCTACTGCCTGCAGATGTGCTCCACATTCCAGTGGGTGGCAATCACTCCTAAGCTGTTCTAGTCCTGGCCAACCAAAAGGAAAGGGGAAAAAAAGGGTAACCAACCACTTTCGGGTAAGTGCAGCCATCAGCAAATACAGACCATAGAAGAATTTGGACAGTCCTTCATACCACACAATTAAGTATTACAAGCAATTTTTTTTGCCCTCTGGCAGCTCTTAAGGGAGCTCTCTAGTTTATCTCCCCTGACTACTCACGTTCTGGAGAAATACTGCCGTGAGGCCACTCTGAATTTGTTCATGTGGCACTACCTGTCACTTTGCTGACCCTCCAAACAGTGACGAGCCTAAGCTATGTCAGTGATAACATGACCCAGTGGGAGTACATGCATTGCACTAATCAGTCAGTGAGGAAGACCGGACCTCTCTTTTTAAATTGGCATTTATTCAAAATATTCTTAAACGTACAATTTTAACAGTATCAAATATCAGAGTACATGTGGGAATGCCTTTTTCTGGCATACACAAGTGGTAACTTTCCACCCCATGTGAAATCAGAGTAATAATGTAGCTTTCTAGAAGATCAGACAGAGCACACACAAGGCTAAGTATCCAGGTCACCACTGGAACAGCAGGACCCCAAAACACCACAAAAATATGCACAAAGCCAAAGCCAAAAATTAAGACTAGATTAGTGGTGGAAGATTTTAAAGCAGGATTAGTTATTGCAGTAGATTGTACTTATGTCTGTTTATTTGGCAGATGGCTCGCCCCAAAGAAACATGCAGAGGGCAGAGGGTAAGAGGAACAATGAGACTGACCTGAGAATAACTGGTCGTATTACAGCAGACACCTTCAGAAAACTGTAGATAACTGTAGAAATTACTGTATATGGAGAGTATGTTACAATATACAGGATGAGATTAAGGCAGGAAAAAGAGAACCACAGTACAAACTATACTGGTAGGCCAATTCTGCGTGTGTTAATGTTCTGTCTCCATTATTGTGCTTTACTTGGGTTTATTTAGGTTTTATGTTAATGTATGTATTTATGTTTTAAAACTGCCCTAAGGGTTAGTGCAAAAGAACTGAGAAAACACTTTATTGACAAACTTTTCAAGGTTCTCTGTTCCTTTTTTACTACATCTCTGAACCCTCCTACACCCAGGGTTTCAGCTGATGGAGTGAGTCTCCCAAAACCACAGCCAAAATAAAACTTTGGGTCACTGTCAACGACAACTGGAAGTAAGTGCGGTGAACTGAAGTAGCACCAGAAAGGAAGAAAATGTTCTCTCAGAAACATGAAAAGGAAAAATACTAAAAAGTTTAGAAAAACAGAGAGATTGTATGAAGAATATTAGGCAGTGAGGGCAATGGATTAGCACAGCTGTATGGCAGCTCTATTGGTTATGCATCCAAAGCTAACCTCAGGCCTGCCTGTGCAGCATTTGCACGTTCAGCCAACCTGTCTGGGTTTGCTCCAGGTACTCCGCTTCCCACTCACATCCCATAAACACAAGGTCTGGGCGAATTGGTGACTGCAATTTACCTTAGGTGTGAGCAAATTAATGTACGTACACAATAGCCTTGTGATACCCCTGCCTACAGTGCAGGAACTGCTCGGGTACATCTGAGGAACTCCAGGCAATGTTCAAGCCATGATCTGCTACCCTAAAGAGAATCCAGAGCAAGACACCAGTAGGCCTCCATGCAATGTGTGTCATGACACATTACTACGGTTTCCGTCATCAAAATCATCTGTCATTTGTGCCACAGTAGCCCTTCTGTTGGCCTAAACCAGACAGGACAGCCTTCATTCACATGCCACATTGATGAGTCTGGGCTGCCCAATATCCTGTTGGCAGTTCATGGCTTTTCCCTCCTCAGATCACTCTCAGCAGGTACGCACCACAGCTGACCATGAGCACCCTACAAGCCTTGCCATTTCGGAGATGCTGTGGCCCAGTCAGCTGAGCATAATTACTTGGACCTTGTTAAAGTTACTCAGATCTTCATCCAGGTCCATTTCTTCTGCATTCAACATGTCAAATATGACTACAGAATGTTACATTAATGTCTAATATATCCCTGACCTTGGCATACATTATGAATTGACATCATTCACTCCGAGTGGGTGGTCATAATGTTTTGGTTCATCAGTGTATATTGAGCGATTTCAGATTAGAATTGAGCAGGAATCAGACTCAAAACAAAACAGACCATACATATATCACATATACACTGATCAGGTATAACATTAAAACCACCTGTCTAATACTGTGTAAGTCCCCCTTCAAAACTGCTCTGACCCATTGAGACATGGGCACCATAAGACCTCTGAAGGTGTCCTGTGGGATCTGGCACCAAGACGTTAGCAGCGGATCTTTTAAGTCCTATAAGTTGAGGAGCATCCATGGATCAGACATGTTTGCCCAGCACATCCTAAAGATGCTTGATCAGTCTGAGATCTGGTGAATTTGGAGGCCAAATCAACACCTTGAACTCTTTTTCCAAGTTCCTCAAATTACTCCTGAACATTTTTTGCAGTGTGGCAGGGCACATTATGTTGAAAGAGGCCACTGCCATCGGAACATACTGTTGCCACGAAAGGGTACATTTGGTCTGCAGCAATGTTCAGATAGGTGGTACATGTTAAAGTAACATCCACATGAATGCCAAGACCCAATGTTTCCCAGCAGAACATTGCCCAGAGCATCATTCCGCCTCTGCCGGTTCTTCCCATAGCGCATCCTGGTGCCGTCTCTTCCCAATTAAACGACAGACATGAACTGGGCCGTCCGCATGATGTAAGAGAAGACGTGACTCATCAGACCACCTTCTGCCATTGTAGGTGCTTTCAGAGGTAGACAGGGGTCAATGGGGGCAGAGTGTGGTTCAGCGGCTTAAGACTCTGTGCCTGTGATTGGAAGGTTGCCAGTTCAAGCCCAGCCTTGGCATGTCTGTGGGCCCTTGAGCAAGGCCTTTAACCCCTGTGTGCAGCGCGAGGTGTCTGCCCTTCACGGCAAAGCTTGTTCTCACAGGGATCACTAAAGTATTGATGATGATTATTATGAGTACTCTGACTGTCTGTGGCTGAGCCTTGGGCACCAATAACCTCATCGCTGGTTCCCCGGTTGGCCTTTTTTGGATCGCTTTTGGTAGGTATTCACCACTGCATACCAGGAACTCCCCACAGGACCTGCCGTTTTGGAGATGCTGTGACCCAGTCGACCAACCATCACAATTGAGCCCTTGTCAAAGTCACTCAAATCCTTACATTGGCCCATTTTTCCTGCTTCCAACACATCAACTTCAAGAACTGACTGTTCATTTGACTTGACAGGTGCTATTGTAACAAGATAAGCAGTGTTATTCACTTCACCTGTCAGTCGTGTTGATATTATGGCTGATATAGTGTATAAAGCATATAATGTTAAATTTATAAGAAATATTGCCATACATGTCCAATTGAGGCAAATAGTACATTAAAAACACATCTGTCTAGAGGTCAGCTAGGCTGAGCATCCAATGAGTGACCGATAAAAAGTGTAAGTAGCATTAGAGCAAGAGTTATACAACACCATTCAAAAAGAGCAAAGTCATACTTGATTAATTAGCGATTAAACAAGGGTGGAGGGAACCAGAGAATCTCTCAGATGCTTCATGACCAGGAAATTACTGTAATTGTAAGTAAGTTATGGCACATTCAAACGAACAAATAAACAAACTTTGTCACAGTTGGGTGGGGGGGTGCATCATATTATATTATATACACACAAACATACGTAGATACATATCTCCATTAGGGGTTCAGGTAGCTGGAGAATCAGCGTCAAGGCGTGAAAGGCAGCGTCTAGGCAAAGATCAAAGCACACCTCAGCAGAGTAAACGCTCCTTTTCGGTCTTCCGTGGTGATGTCACCAGGAGGCACCACAGGGATCCCATCTGCCGCACGTCAAAGCCAAGCACACAGCCCCGAATAAGCCAGCAGATCTTACCTACTTACCTTGAACTCTCGGCTGTGCTGAGGGGTGTACTCAAAAGTCCACAAAGCCCGGACCAGTCCCGAGAGCTGCTCGGTGACCTCCCCCTTAGCTTGAGGGCTCTTTCGTGGCAGAAACACACCGTTAGCCTTTAACTTGTCCTCCTTGTCCTCCCCGCGATACTGCTCCAGCGCCAGGTACTCGGCGAATAGCTCCGTGTTGCTCAGGCACTGCAAGATCGCATTCATGAAACAAGTGTTGCCGTGATTCTTGAGGCCGGAGACGCCGGGGATCTTGTCCCCGAAGAGGAAGCCGCAGCTGCCCCCGTCGCTCCGGTCCGAAGGTACGGCGGCCCCGGTCTTGAAGTCGGTGAACCCCCCGTCGTCCTTCTCGTTCTCGGCGGCGTGCTCCTCCGTGCCAAAGTGGGACAGGGTAGACAGAGTCCGAAGGACCCTGTTCATGAAACTCCCCACCGACCGCACGGAGCCCCTCTGGAAGAGCTTCTTGCTGAAAGACTTCTTCTCTTTAGTTGCCGCTTTAGACATGATGGCAGTTCTTGGATGCTACAAAGACGCCAGGTAAAAGTAATAATAATAAAAAAAAATCTTCACTCCATCGGTGTCATAACACGCAAATAATAAGCAGGCTGGAGGCTTCGTATAAAAATGTTGTCTACCTCACCTGGTCAAAAATACTTTCCGTTTCAATAATCATGGTTAAAACCCCTTTGCAGTCCAAATGAGAAAATATCCTGGATCAAAAGAAGCCACGTCCCTTTATTTACATGCTCCGCGCTCGTTCCGGGACTAATGGCATCGGCGAGGCTGTATCAGGCAGACTGTTTGAAGTGGACAGATGCCATATTTAGCCCAATGGGTGCAGTTAAGTCATTTTGGTGAGCACGTTAAAACGTTACAACGTAACCAGCTAGCGATCGAGGCGTACAGATCTGATACACTTGGCTGTGTAACCTTGCGGGCTTTCGCGGGAGGTTAACGGGCCGTGTCGGGTCGTACAGTCCATGCATCCTTTAGACAAACAGCAACACTACGAGACACCACCATAGGACTGACCTCTTCATTCCCACTGGACTCATGTATTATTAAACAAACCGCAGCTCCACCCCTCGATCGGCATTCATTGCTTTTCCCCCTGTTAATTGCGAACGAGCATATTTATCCCAGAACTAAATCCCGGCGCCAGTGAATCCGACCCGTTTCCCCTGCGCAATTAGCGATTCTCCCAGATAGCTGGCAGCGCCGTCGCCTCTTTCGCCGAGACGCCCGCCGAAGGAAGGCGACCCCCTCTCAGATCCCACCGCAGACACAAAAGGGCCGCTTCCCGGAGGAGGGACCTGGAGAGACGGGCGCCGCGGAAAAGGAATATTTCCCGAGACATCCGATGCGGATCGCGGCTGCTGGCCGGGCTGCAAAAGGGAAGGCTAATCCCGATCGCTGATCCATTGGAGCGGAGGCCCCGCTTCCCGTTCTGCCCATCAGCTGAAATCAGTGACACCGCAGGCAGGGCGGTGGTGGCGTCTGACGTCATGGGCGGGCGGCGCGGAGCCGCGGGGCCGCAGGTACCGGGCCTGTCCTCTACTGGGAGGGAGGGAAGGAGGCAGACCGATCGGGGGCACAAGGGGGGATCCCCAGCACCGCCGCCGGCCTCCCCTCTGAACTCCTACCAGTGCTCAATGTAGCTGCGTGCAGCAGACCGGGAACAGGGCTGATGCCTGAATTTCACACTCACGGCGTTACAAATGCTTAAGCCGTCTGGCTTTTTTAATGCGCTTTCATATCTGAATAGTTTATTTCAATAATGTTTGTGTAACCTTTATTTCTTATATGCATTTACTAGGGCGACCAGATAATCCATGTCATTCTGGACACTGAGCTAGGACAGGATTTATAAACTACCATTACAATTGAAAGGACCTGGATTTCACTTAAGCGCTGCGTTCTTGCTGTGTGCTGATTGGTCAGCCTCCTATAATCATACATGTATCACTGTTGTTAATGTGAAACAGCTGGATGAGTCTTTCAGTCATCGAAACAAACCAGTCAAAGCAGAAGAAGAACTGAACTATTTAGCTAAGCACAGGAGCCTTTTGGGTTTAAAGTAGTTTGCAAAACCTAAAGTAGCTGAAAGCGTCCGGGATTATCTGGTCACCCTACATTTAAGTACGCTGCTCGCAGAGTAGTCGGCTTTACTATCTGAATAAATACTTTAGAAACTCCAGACATTAGTTTAGCTCCCGTTTTAAGCAGTGCAACCTTTTTAAAAGCAGAAGTATTGGGTTTCTCCGCCTTCATGTCTTGTATTCTTGTTT
Source organism: Petrocephalus schoutedeni (assembly GCA_026780765.1). NCBI lineage: Eukaryota > Metazoa > Chordata > Actinopteri > Osteoglossiformes > Mormyridae > Petrocephalus > Petrocephalus schoutedeni. The sequence goes on along the minus strand of JAODKL010000095.1, from coordinate 20,139,895 downwards.
ATTTTTAAATGCATTCGTTTTTGGGAAAAAGCATGTAGCATAGATTCCGACGACCATTGTATTTTAATACACCATCGGTATGGATATTGCTGTATTATCACGGTGAGATTGCCGTAAGTTTTAGTGATCCTTTCGCAGAGTCTTGATGTGCAACGAGAAAATAAAGGGTGTTCTCCTAATAACTAAGCTACGGAGCCACCATTCGGACGGGGTCATGGTATTTCGTTTCCATTCACTCTGAGCAAATGCAAAATAATTTCCCTCCTTTTAAGTGTTCAAATTCCAAACCAATCATGTCTAAAATGTTTTGGACAGAAACCTAAAGATGGCTATTTACATGTGTAATTGTGCAGCACGCTCCACTGAGATATTTCGCATAGAAGCTGGATTTGCCTAAAAGTGATAATTACTTTGCTGATCACATGCGTCTCTCAGCCACATTTACAGGTGACTGTGGCTTTCATGGGGAGCATGATGAGATGAGAGCTATCTAATTTCCCCCCACCAATGAATAAATTACAACTAGTCTATAAGCACATTTATTAAGAGTATACAACTGTCACTTAGCATCAGAAAAAATAATGCAGATCTGATGATGTGTAAGTATGTAAAAGGTCCCAGCAGAAACTGGGTGGGGTGAGGACAGTCCTTTTAAATCCTGTTTGCCAACCTGAACACCAACACCAGAGCAAAGAGCTAACAGCAAAATGGCAGAATACAATTAAGGAAATGAAGTGATGCATCTGATGCTACACTGAAGCATTCAGCGCTGCACTGAGATCACCTCACACAGGAAATGGCGACAGAATTCAGTTTCTGGGTATAAATATACACTTTTTTTTTTCTTGCTTAGGGCCTGGTGTAAAAACGTTCTCTGGAGGCAGCAGAGGGCGACAGAATATGGCAATTCATCATTATTAGTAGTTTAAAAAAGGTCCACTCGGCCCCAGGACACCAGGCCTTCAGTACTCCAAGCTCCTCATGGCAGCCACGGTGCAGGTGAGTCTCCGGGACAAGGCCTTGGAAGCCTGCCTGTACTCCTCGGGCTTGGCCTTCAGCAGCGTGGCGATCTGCTGCAGGGTTCGGGAAGGCTGCATTCCCAGGGCGTCCATCACGTTGCTCAGGTAGTCTAGGCAGCAGGAGCATTACAGCTTATGCATGTACCCTATATAGCTCCCAATCATTTTCAGGTTTACTCAATTAGTCCTATCAACAACAAATATATTAATGGAACTGTAGTATTTAGCTCATGGCATTTGTGCTCTGTGCCAGTATTGTGGGTTCATATCCCATGGCTGGCAGAGTAATCACATTACTGTTGGGCTCTGGAGCTAGGCTCCTTAACCTCAACTGCTGCAGGGGCGCCATATGCGGGCTGATCCCAAAAAACAACGTGCTCTCACCTGTGTATATACACGTGTCTGTGTGCCTCATATAGAGCAAGATGTGATAGGTAGCAACTTTACAATTTCCCCATCAGGATAAGTAAAGTATCACTATTCTCTGTTCACACCATTTATCTCTGCAATAGATTTCATGCTGATAGCTTTCAGACTCGGAGCATCATCCTGAGACTAGTACAATGGGCAGTGAACAGCATAGTTTTCATATCTTCTCACCTCATGACTCACACCAGTGTTGTAATTTCACTGGTATCAGACATATTCCAAGGCTGCACCTTTTTTGGGCTTGTAATATTTTGATTGGTCCATAATAAGTTTTAACAAAAAAATTTAAATGCATACTCAGCATCATAAGTAAGATTATCTTTCTACTAAGATAAAAAAAGTCTAGTGTGAGATAAGGATAAGACAAATTCATAATGAATATATAATTATCGAAGTTAAATTCAAAACGAAATCTCCATAATTAGAATCGGTTACAGATTACTCATATGGGAAGAAACAAAATTAGAATTAAAAAAAGGTAGCATGTAACACAGGACTGCAGCGTTCCTCATATCTGATGAGTACCATTAATGTTTGCAGTTTATGTTAATGTTAATGTTCCCTGGCAAGCCAGAGGTTTTGCCCCCCTGGCATGACAAGTTTTAAGGCTGGTTGTTTGGCGGATTAACCGCATGAAATTAAACCTCAAGTGGCCTACTTGAGCTGAAGTCCTCTAAGCCAGTGGCCCCTGGGTTATCTGAGTTTGAGCCCCCTGATTTAGCAAATGTGATTGTCTAAATGTTCAAGGGAGGAAGGGTTTGTGGTCAGAGAGCAAAATCAGCCAGTGTCTTTTGGAGCTGTTGGCGGTTAAGGGCCTTGCTCAGGGGTCAAACGGTGATATGATTATTATGGCAGTCATGGGATTTGAACCCACAGCCACCGGGAAACAGGCACAGATGTCTAACTCTGTGAGCCATACAGTTTTTGTACTACATTCAGACCTATTCTTTCACAACGGTCAACTTACATGATCACATGAAACTACCTGAAGACTAATTTCATATTCTGCTAAATCTCTCAATAAACTTCAGATATTTCAGAATTCTGCTGCCCGCCTCCTCACTCACACTCATTCCTACCAACACATCACACCCATTCTGCAGAGCCTGTACTGGCTCCGTATAGAAGAGCGCATCCACTTTAAAATGCTGCTCCTGACATTCAAAGCTCTTAACCAAGACCCATCATGCCTTACTGAACTGCATCTACTCTACCAACCTCCCCGCAGTCTTAGATCTTCCTCTACTGGTTCTCTCCTCATCCCTCCTTCCAAATTACATAGCTATGGTGACCGTGCATTCTCCAGTTTAGCTCCCCGCCTTTGTAACTCACTCCCTACTGCCATTCGTCTATCGACCTCAGTTTCAGATTTTAAAACCAAGCTAAAAACCTGTTTTGCTAAGGTATTTAACCTTCCCAATGCATAATGTTTTGTATGTTACCATCTACTAGCTTGCATTTTGTTTTTGTTTACTTTCTCTGTAAGCATCTTTGAGTTCATGTAAAAGCGCTATATAAATAAAATGTATTAGTTATTATATTTAAAAAACAACAACAACAACAAATAAAGCAGCATTATTTTCTTCCCTGCACCCGTTCCCACCTATATCCGTGGCTAGCTGCTTGGTGGCATGGGGGCTGAGCTCGGGGATCTGCAAGATGGCGTCACAGTACGTTTGCATCGTCGCCCTGGCGATGGAGCCCAGCCAATAATCTGCAGTGTTGTCCAACTCCGGCAACTCATCTCCTATAATGAATCAGAATCAGCGAGATCTTTACTGCCCGATCAGCTGAGAATGTTCTACATACAAGAATTTTGTCTTGGTGGGTGTGCCCCCAGTATAACAGAAGATGCAAGGCAGTTCAAATAGATGGATGGATAAAAGAGGGTGAATGGATGGATGGATGGATGAATGAATGAATGAATGAATGAAAGTAAGATAAAAAAAATCTGATAAAGACAGAGCACATCCAGAACACTGTGACAAATGGAAATATTTAAGTGGAAATTAAAAAGTAACGCCCTAGCATATATTACGCAATACTTTTGTAAGGGGCAAAACATTTCCTTCATATATGTGGGTGCCTGAAGATTTCAGTTAAAAAAAAAATAAAGAGAGAGAGACTATGGTGGGCTAAGCAGCCAGGTTACAATAGATGTACGAGATGCCTGAGAAATGGCAATTTGAAACCCGTGGGTTTAATTATATTGCTCCTCTTTCGTAAGACTTTCAGTTCCAAGTTTATAACTATACACTCCCTGGGGCACTCTTCATTTAAAAACCTCTCTGCCGGGCAGTTTCAGGCAGGCAGATGTTTGCCATCTCTGAAGTTCACTCACCTCAGCTCACATTAACAAGGCTTGGTGCCAAAAGTCAAGACCTTATTTGTTTTTTTCTTTTTAATTATTAAAAAAAAAAAAACCCCAACACCATCAGATCAGTTTCCCGGAAACCGCCTACTTTTCAATCTATCGCACCCAAGTAACACCGATGTTTTTGCTGTAACCAAAAACAAGAACCCTATAACTTACTGAACACAAAATTTCAGACCAACACTCCAAACACCAGATTCAAATTTATCCCATGTCAGAATATACTCCATTCACAATGTCATTATTAATCTTTTGATGCAATGGGAAGGACGATTATGCTTCTATTTCCAGAACCCGTCGCCAGATTCTGAGTGGCTTTAAACAGATGGCCTGCCCTCCCCCTCCCCCCAACCCCATTGGCCGGGAGGGCCAAGGGGCTTCACCTTGCTCAGGCGGAAAGGGCAGTTTTCCCGCACGCAGGGCCAGCTCCAGTGCCGGGTCTTCCTGGGTCACAAAGGGCTCCAAGTGCAGGGGCAGAGACATGATGTATTGGCCAATCTACAGGGGAAACACAGAAACGGTGTGTGTGTGTGTGTGTGTGTGTGTGTGTGTAACTCGGGGGCAGAGACGTGTGTAAGCCTGGTGTGGCAGGAAGAGTAGGTCTGTGAGTTTGTGAGCAAACATGTGACCTCGTCCGGCCCAGAACGGCAGGGCAAACAACCATACATTTTGGCAACAGATTTTTTTTTCTCCATAACTCAGGCAGACACACAGCCTTGTAGCAGTCTTTAATCTCTCCATATAAAGCAAAGCCTTGTGATGACATGTTCAGCAAGGCCATCAACGTCAGCAGTGGGCTGAGCAATAAAAGAGCCAAAAAAGTGTTACAATAAGCTAAACATTTTACTGTAAATGTAAGAGGTCATGATACAGGCCTGACTGCAAAGACTCAAGTGGAGCCAGTTTGACCCATCAGCCAGAAGGGAGCGGGCGCCCGCCTTACGTTGGTGATGTACTCCAGCGGGGACAGGCTAAACGTGGGAAGGTCCTCCGTAAGGCTCTCCCCCATGCCGCTGGAGCTTCTGCTCTGTGAACATGAGCAAGGTCACCCATCCATACCCAATAACAGCAGGCATCTGCCACATGACAAGCCAGGGGCCGCCCTCCTCTCTCACCTCCACCTTGGAGACCAAGCAGAGCTGGTGTTTGATCTGCAGGAAGACCGAGTCGAAGGCCAGCTGGTTGGCCTGCTGGTTGAGGCGAGTCAGAGCTGCGCGAGGCTCGGCCAGGAGACTGGAGTTTCCCGTGCCCTTCTCCTGCAATGATGGCACAAACAGCACCGGTCACCCCACCCGCAAAATGTCGGCCTGGTAGCACAATGCCTACGCTTACTGAGCGAAGGGACAGAACAGCGAAAACAGGGCCCAAGCTCAAAGGACATACGCGGGGCGAACGTTGGTGAAGCTCTACTGCCGAAACCACTGTGCTACACCCACGGTGGACCCATTATCAAAAGAAGGCATGCCATCCGAGTCTGGGGCGTTTTTTTGAGATTCTGATTGTGTTGCACTGTTGATGAACCAGTGGCATCAAACAAACATTCTCAACTAAGTGAAAGGAAAATTATCCACCCATCTATTTTCCATATCCGACTATCCAGCACTGGGCACACACTCAGGTAGAATCCAGTCCATCACAGGAGACACACTCAGGCAGATTCCAGTCCATCACAGGAGACACACTCAGGCAGATTCCAGTCCATCACAGGAGACACACTCAGGTAGAATCCAGTCCATCGCAGGAGACACACTCAGGCAGATTCCAGTCCATCACAGGAGACACACTCAGGCAGATTCCAGTCCATCACAGGAGACACACTCAGGCAGATTCCAGTCCATCA
>JAODKL010000095.1:20114475-20134133 GCA_026780765.1 Petrocephalus schoutedeni | reverse complement strand
AGTCCATCACAGGAGACACACTCAGGCAGATTCCAGTCCATCACAGGAGACACACTCAGGCAGATTCCAGTCCATCAAAGGGCACACACTCAGGCAGATTCCAGGCCATCACAGGAGACACACACAGGCAGATTCCAGTCCATCACAGGAGACACACTCAGGCAGATTCCAGTCCATCGCAGGGCACACACTTAGGCAGATTCCAGTCCATCGCAGGACACACACTTAGGCAGATTCCAGTCCATCTCAGGACGCACACTCAGGCAGATAGCCAGTCACATACTGTGGGCAATTTAGAGACAACAATCAGCCTAACAGCATACCTTTGTCTGTAGAAGGAAAACAGAAAAAAATAAATTCCCAGAAACCCTGGTGGAGCACAGACACACACACACACACAGTGGGGGCGGGACTCACACCCTGGGCCCTGGATGCATGAGGCTACCGTGTTATCTTCCGAGCTCCTGTGCAGGACAAAGGTACCTTCAGGGTGTACAACATCTCCATGAGGCTGGCGTACTCGGCCGGGTTGCCCTTCAGCAGGTAGTTATATTCCTGCCAGGGGTTCTTAGGGGAGGCCTTCCTGTCGGGTGTCCCCCCCTCCTGCATGCCCGTCAGGCTGCGGGGGCAGTAAGAGTCCGACAGGTACTTCCCCGCGCTGGCCAGGATCCTGGAGGCAGAGCGCAGTGACGTTAACTCGCCCGCCCACGGCACAGGTGGGAGGGGGGGGTGCACAGGGGTGACTCACAGCCACCCTAAACATCAAGGCGGGCGAAACCTACAGCACCTGACGCAACTCCTGTAAACCCCAAGCAGTCAGGAAAGAAAGAACGATTAAATAAAACGTTGTTTACACTGCGCATACCAGGCCCGGGGTCACATGACTCACCGGGGGGGTGTGGGCCTTATCTTTATGTGCATCGTGTCAAAAAAATTTTTAAAAAAGCTAATGACATGAGATAAAGGAACTGCTAACGAGAGTAGCTGCAGGGATCCAGCCACCACGCAGAGGCACTGGACGAGCGGCCCCGTACCTGTTAGCCAGCAGCTGCTCGTAGGCCCCGCACTGGCGCAGCAACTCGCCACAAGTAGCAATGATCCTGCCGGGGTGGGGGGGAGAGAACAGCCTATCAGGTGGGCGGAGAGCAGCCAGGCACCCGATTTAGGCATTCACCACCTTCCACTCGTTCTCCTGCTGATGTACATGCCTTTAACTTTCTTTCTTATGAATGCATGCAGTTAGCACTACTATGCAAAGGCAGCACTGCAGCTACAATGTGCCGACATGCTCAGAGAATGTCTGGCACACAGAGCTGGAAATCTCAGGTCCGAAAAATCGAAATCCAGACCGAGATTTTGTTTCAAACAGCCAGCTGAGCACGCTGTCACTGCGACTCTTTATGCTCGACTGGTTGGTTGAAACGAAATCCTGGTCTCGATTTTTCGTTTAACTTTCTGGACCTGAACATTCCACCTCTTCCGGCGCAACACTGTGCACAAAAGGTAGTAGCCGAGCCCGCCTGCAGTGGGGGCCCCCCTCCCTCCCGCACCAGCCGGTTACCTGACGCAGTTCTGAAAGGCCGTCCAGTCCTCCTGGAACACCACAGCATTGCCGCTGTCTTCCAGCTTGCACTTCTTCCGAATGGACTGCAGAGTGACGGCGAAATCGGACACATACCTGCATGACGGGGGGGCGCACAGGACGCCAGGTGTCACAGCTGTGTCATACGCAGTTTTTATGTATATCTAACACACTGACTCAAAATGATAAACCAGAAATCACTCAGCAGAAGCACAGACACCAAGTTAAATGCTTCATCTTCCATTATTCAGCCCATGTGACCTGTTGTCTGTCCGGGACCTTTACGAGCTGGGAAACCATCACCGAGCATATAACCACTGCTGCTGGTAAACAGCACGGCACAGTCAGTTGGCCTGTATGATGTCGTCTCGCATCTGCCGTCTTAACTGTACGCCATTATCTGACTGCTCCGTGTCACGGAAAGCTCCAGAACAACACAAATTTCTACCAAGTATGAACTTGCGCGGCCAATAAACCTCATTGTGATGCCGAAAAGTCGAACACCGCTGAAGCTCAAAACCCCCGTAATGCTTATTTGTAGTGTGCAAGCATTATTAAGTATCTGATCTGGGACTTAAAGGCCCGCCGACCCGCGTGTCCCTCACTTGGTGAAGAGCGCCTTCAGAGCCTTGAGCAGGCCGCAGACGGCCAGGCCGTCCGTCAGCCTGACGCAGCGCTCCACGGCGGAACCGGCCAGGCCGAACAGCTTGCCGACGGAGTGACTCAGCTCCTGCACGCAGTCGATCAGCTCACCCCGCTCCTGCAAACCAGACCTCCGGTCACGTGACGCCACTCGGATGCACACCGGCGGCTGCCGTCGAACCACAGGAAGCGCGAGCCGCGAGGAGCGCCGCGACAACAATCAGATAGAAAAGAAAAAAATAAAATGCGCAGACTGTGGAATTTACACGTAGCTTTACGAAAAACACTCCGGATACAGGAGTGCTGGGAAGAGGACGCTCACCAAGGGCACAGCGCTGATCTGGATGAGGAGGTTCGCCTCCTCCAGCTGTGCATACTGCAGCTGGAAGGCCTTGAAGGGGTCGTACAAGGCGGTGACCAGCTCACTCACTTTCAGTGGGTTGCTTTCACCTGCATACGGGATGCCAATTTTTCAGGCGTGCCAAGAAAAAAAAATTTAAATAAAAAAACGGTCAGCTGAAGGCGAATCGCATATCGCCTCATCCCGTTCCAGGTGCAGTACCAAAACTCACCAAGGTGGGGCAGCATGGCGGCCTCCAGGTTCCTCCCGAAGGTAGTCGCAGTCTGGTAGAGCTCCAGCAGGGTTTCCAGCTTGTCCTCATGGTGGGTCCGGTCCATGGCGGTGCTGAGGCACACAGGGATGGATGGGACCATGGCCCCCAGCGTCTGGACCAGCAGCACGGTGACCACCTCGTAGGGGTTCTTGAACACCTGTCCCGAGCGGGAGGCAAGGGTTACCACAACAACAGCAGGTGAAGCGTCACGCGGGGCAGGCTGGGGTATAGAGAGACGGCGGACCTGAGCGCTCCACTGGAGTTGTGCGTGCCAGGCAGACAGCAGCGTGTCGTAGAACTCAGACAGCTGCTTGGTGAGGCCGAGCTCGCTCTGGCAAAGGTCTTGCCACAGGCTCACCAACTGGACCTGCGAGGGAGGGGGGACACGCCCGCTCAGCCATAGCGGCCTCCCAGCGCACACACAAAGCACAACACCTAGAACCCAAACACTGACCTTGTGACATTTGTAGTAATAAGCCAGGAGCTGGGGCATCCTATCGATCTCGGTGAAAACCTTCACGAACAGCTTGGCTTGGACTGCGATAAATGGACACATGTCTTTAATTATAGCGCCGGTTCCGAGTGCCCGGAGCACGGCGTCCTGAAGCTCGGATGGAGAGCCCTCACCGACTGACTGTGAGCTGAACGTTGCCACGATCTGGGGACTGGCCATCGCCTCCAGTCTGTTCTTCAGGGCCTCCAGGTGGACACACTTCTCTGAGTAGTCCGGCGTGTCCACCAGCATGGCCAGACTGCTCTGCATGCTGGTCAGCTTTGAGGAGATCACAGCCAGGTCCTGAGGACAGAGCCGTACATTCTTACAAACCCGCTGCCATGATGGCACCTATGTTTATTTGTTTGTTCATTGTTTTTCAAACGCAGCTGTACTTTTGCATCCGTTTATGGTACCCTCCCCACCAGCATTACTGAACAAAGGATCCCCAACCCCCACCCTACTACGGGCATCAGTCAACTTCTGCCTTGATCTTAATCTTAATATTAATAAACTGATCCAAAGAAAAAGCAGTGCTTTGGCAAAATGTAACATTTCAAAATAGAAGAGCGGCAAGTTTGATTTCTAAGAGAAAAACCGGTCTAAGGGAATGATGGGAGAATAGAGAAAATAAAAGTAAATAATTTATAGAGTCTCCAATTAATCAACTCAAAACACCATAACCCCAAAAAGTTTTTCTTCTTTCTCCTAATTTCAGCCACAGCTTAAATTCCCCACCTCACTCGGTGGGGACCCAACTCGATGATCACAGCTGCCAGATGACTAAAATCACACCAGAAACCCACCTTCACTTTACATGAGCTTTTTTCCCTTTCTATGTATTTCATATGTATGTCAATGTATTTTATCTCACCCATGTAAAGCGCCCTGGGACAACTCTGTTGTGAAGGGCGCTATATAAAAATAAACTGAATTGAATTGAATTGAATGAGCACCTTGTATCCTAATAATCTAAAATCTAATTGTAAACTAAATTCAATCCCAAGGCAGCTCTCACCACACTAAAACAAGAATGATCTGGAGACTTGGCCCTAGTGTCGATCTTACATATGGATGGTATATTTAAGGTAGACCCAACACCTGAACTCATATATGAAATTAGAAAGGGTTGGCCTTAAGAGGAGCCTTTAAATCAGCCACCTGTGTCTTGAAGGTCTCTTCGATGTCAGCGCTGAGAGTGCTCCACTTGTCTGCTTCCTGTAGAGCCTCTGCAGCCAGCTGCATGCGAGATTTCACCTGATCGATCTCCACCAGAACCTTACAAAGGGGAACGAGGGCTTGTTACCATCCCAAGGACAAGCATTATGATTTCAGTGATTATGTACAGAAAGCAAAGTGCGCACATACATATATCTGATTTTTGCTCAATATAAACTCATTAATGACAAACACATTTGGCTGATTTACGTAACATATTAAAGAGTGAAAGACTTAGCTATTAAATTATCATCATAAATAATCTACCTCCATGCTAAACGAGTGCAACAGCTCAGGCATTAGCAAATCTGTGCAGCTACAAATATGACGGTAACAAGGTAAAGAAAGGCCCATTTCAGTGGAAGTATCAAAACCGCAACTTCTTTCGCTGGAACACAAGTCATTTAACCACCTCTACAGAATGCCAGCATACACCATCATGACTGAGAATGTGCAGAACAAAAGAATAAAATGTTTGCAGAACAGATATTTCTTAGTAATGTTCTACAAAATGATTTTAAACTGTATTACTATTTAATTAAAGTATGTAGCAAAGTGTTACAGATTACACATGTAAAACATTAGCCGCGATTAATCATTGTACATACAACAATGAAACGTGTCCTCTCATTTAGCCCATATGTGACATAGCAGTGGGCAGTTAATTCAGTGCCTGGGGAGCAGGGCTTGGGGGGGGGGGGGGGGCGCACTACCTTGCTCAGGGTACCTTGTCGGGGAATCTAACCAGCAACCTTTTGATCTCAAGTGCGGTTCCCTAACCATTAGGTCACCATAGATAATTCTTACACTGAGTTATCCAGTGCAGACCAGCTTTATTCTGATAACATCTTTATTCTGGCATCTAAAAAGTAGCAGATTACATACTTTTAGAGATCAAACTAAGAGGCAGGAGCTAGTTCTAGAAGTATATACCCGTCTCGAAAATATAACAACTAAAAGTAAGACTATAACCATGCTGTAACCATGCTGTGTGGACAGTACCTGCATGGACTGCACAGTGTCCTGTTCAAACTTCCTGATGTCTTCTTTAACCATCACCATCTGCTCCTTGAGAAAGGAGGCCTCTTGTTTCAGAGCCTCCACGTCGCGCAGCACCCTTGGCATGTTCTGCAGGGCTTGGTTACTGCTCTCTGCGCACCAGTCCCCAAACACACGTCAAACCGACGGTGAAATGTTGGCATGACGTATTATAGGGGCAGAAACATCACTCATAACAACAAACACACAGAGCAATGCCTGCATCTGCTTTTTCTTACTGCAGGGAAATACAAATAACTGGGACTGACCAATACTAATTACCATTTACTTAAACCTCACACAGAACATTTGGGTCATTCCATATCAAATCACTCATAGGGTCCCAGGTCACCGTCTTAGATTCCCCAGAAAATTTTACAGGATCCAACACCAAACTTATGGAGAATTCCCAAATATTAGGTCAGTATCTCTAATAGTTTTGAAACTACAACCCTTTGAAATTTGAATTTATTTTATGCATTTTGGAAAACAAACCTTTCGGTCCAAATTCTGACATTCATAGCTCCTTCAATATGGCATATACCGGTATATCTTTGAAACTTTGTGATGGGTAACTTTTTCTATAGAATTCGAGAATGTAATCAGATCGGCTGAGTCTTATGTACTCCCTTCAAGGCTGTGAAAATTTAGATAATTTAAGCAAAAGACATGTTTATCCAAACCCAGGCAGCACAGGACACAAGGCAGGTGAACACCTTGTAAGAGATGCCAGCCCATCACGGAGCACACGCACGCACACACACACATACACACATTTTCTTGTGTGTACCTTCGATGGAATTATTGACTTCCTGAATGAAGAGCTGAAGCTTCATAACAAGCGTGGCAGCATGACCATCCACCTTGCCAGGGGCATCTTTCTGGACCATTTTAAAGGCCCCGTTGACCCAGTCCTTCACGTCAAAGTCATCATCCAAGAACTTAGAAAAGTCCATCGTTCTACCTCTTTGACGATTCACCTCAGCTGAACGCAGATGTCACCATTCCTTATACACCTTATCTTGAGGGGAGGGAGAAAATGTTTACTTATCATCTTCAAACCTATGGCACGTTACTTTATTCTATGATGATATTATAATGATGCCCACGCATGGAAACTGCCAGGTGACTATGTGGAGCAAATTTCCGCGAACAGTCTACGTCTTTTGCGACATGTTTACGCCGATCAGTAGCGAACTGCCTAGTCAAATACCATTATTGAATTGATCGAACAGGTACGATTTTGGTGAAACGCACAATTACCTGTTTCAACAGTGGCAAGATACACTTGTACAGGATGTTCGCAATTCAACTGATACTGCCACTCTTCTCCATTAGCTGACATGAATATGCACAAACTCCAGAGAACAAAATGAGATTTTGAACAACGCTTTCTTAACAAGCTGATGTACATTGCATTTTTGCCTAGGAGTATATTTATCCTATCGTTGTGTCAGTACAGTCCATAGCACTAGTTTTGACATTTACTTCCGCGACACGTAGATGTGGGCAGGAAATGTGACCGGAATGAAACAGTGCAGAAATAGGTTCCTATAAGCGCAAACATTTATAAAGTCATATGCGTTCTATAAATGAATAACATTTGTATTTGGGTATTAATGTACAAAAGAAACAAATAAACGTGACTTTTTACAGTCTAGTTTTTTTTGGCGTTTCCAGATTAATGGTGAGTTATGTCGTTACATTACTTGGTGTTGCAAGAAATACGTTCCGTGTTTGATTTTGTTAAAGTTACCGGTTGTTGTAATGTTTTCGCTATTGTGAGTTGCAGTGATAAAACATGGGATGTAGGAAATCTGTAGTGCAGATGAAGAAATCGTTCATACTTACATGATGCAGTGACATGCATATATTTGCTGGAAGATTAAATAATTTGTCTTAAATGTTTTGGGCTGCCTCGATAGTTTTTGTCTGCATTACGTTTCCTGGAACCCACAGTGGGACAAAATTGAGCATTTTTTTCCTCCCAAATGTTAGTGTTCCTGACAAGTTTAATATTAGAGTCACATTTCCACCACTATATAAAATCGATTAACAAGCATTTAACCAGAACAGAAACATACATTAAGAACAATAAATTATATTCAGTAGTAAACATCTAATGAAAAAAAACTTTTAAAAGATAGCATAGAATAAACAGAAACTCCAAATCCTAAATATCCTTTCCTAATGCAATGTTGAATTAAGCATGCATGCGTGGTTAGAAGAAATGGCTTGTTTTTACAACCAGTGACCTTAAGCAGATCACTGCATCCATGGTGTGCGCAAGCATTGTAACTTGCACTTAGTTTGAATGGGCCCAGGTAGCACCCATGTATAAAGGGGATTTCCTACATATTGCCAGGCAAACAGGTGATTTATGGAATCATTATATCTAATTTGGCAAAATTAAATCAATTCATTGACAATACAGAATACCAGAGCAAGTTTACAAACAACAAGGCACTGCTAGGGTCTGAACCCAGGATCTCCTAATTATTACACAGGCGCTGTAACCAGCTACACCACAGCACCTCCTCCCAGGAGCACCTTGCCCTCCATATGGGATTTGTCACTCAATTGGCACAAGTTTCACAGCTTTCACTAGAATGCTAGCAGATGGTAATGGACAGCTTTGTGATTACATAAGACTAGGGTGACCAGATCCCTGTTGTCCCAGGCACTTTGAGCTGCTTCAGGCTTTACAAACTACTTTAAACCTGGAAGGCTCCTGTGCTTGGCTATATAGTTCATTTCTTCTTGCGCTTTGACTCGTTCGTTTCCTTGATTGAAAGACTCATCCAGCTGTTTCGCATTAACATTAGTGATACGTGTGTGATTATAGGAGGCTGACCAATCAGCACGCAGCACACGGCACTTAAGTGAAATCCAGGTCCTTTTAATTGAAATGGTAGTTTACAAATTCTGTCCTAGCTCAAAGTGTTCAGGGTGACATGGATTATCTGGTCACCCTACATAAGACTACACGGATCAGGAGAGTAAAATGTATGGCAGGGCAAGATAGAAAAGTACAGTATATATAGAGAGAGAGGTGAGGGGCATACACTGAGACAGCGCGTTGCCACACACCACCACATGGCAAACCACCTCATGAGAGTCTGGGTGCAGCCATGCAGTGGGTGATACCTCAGCACCACACTGCTCAGATGGAGTTGAAAATCCCCCAGATTTCCCCTGAAGGTGGAGGACCTGCTTGCAGAGCCGGATGTAGGTTAACATCATGCCCAAGATGAAGCAATTGCAGGTTAAGGGCCTTGGCCAATGGAGTAGAATCACTCCTGGCATTCACAGAATTCAGACCAGCAGCCTTCCCCAGGCTCAGAGTCACCGCTCCGCCAAACAGATATTCCTTGAGCAGAGAAAGCACAGTTTACTGTGCCCCTACCATCAGGTAAGCACCACAGGAATGTATATCCAAAGACCACAAATCCTCAGAGCAGTGTCTACCCGTACGTCATCAGGCTTGTGAGTGACTCTCACCCTTCCCCCCAACATCACTGTTCTGTTGACACAATCAACCTCTAAAAAATGAGGCCTGTACAACCCCCCCCCCCCCACAAACCCACACATAGAATGAACAACAATGCAGAACAACCTAGTCATTCAGCCAGTTTCTACCTGTCATTGTACTATGTGTTTACAGTGTTTGCTTTGCTACACTTTCTCTAGAAACTGGGTGATAGAAAGTTAGGGTATAAAAATCCTTCTCTTTTTCTCTCCTTTTTCCTTCTTCTCCTTCCTCTCTTATAGTTCTTATATTAAGTAACAAGTGCAAGTATTTGGTTTTTTTACAGAGACTCACAATATTTATCCAGAATATTTCATTCAACACAACAGAAATTAGATACATTGTTGCTTTCACAATCTTTTGTAATAGTTCACAAATCAGTATTTTTTTTTTTGCATCATTACTGAGTCTATGGTGGCTCACTGGGTTGCACTGTAACTTCACACCTCCTGGGGTTCGAATCCTGCCTCTGCTCTGTGTGTACAGTATGTGTATGCATGGTCTCCCTGTGTTAGGTGGGTTTCCTCTGGGTACTCCAATTTCCTCCCACAGCTGAGAGCTATATTGTAGGGATAACTGGTGTCTCTAAATTGCCCACTGTGCATGTGTGTGCCCTGTTATAGAAGGACACCCCATTCAGGGTGTGCCCTCTACTGCTAGACCGCCCAATAACCCTGGCTGTGATAAGTGGTTAGATGACCGATTGGATGATGTCAGGCTTACATTTTGTGTTACCCTAGTGTCTTATAATTACCAGTTATCCAGCCATGATTGTCCTCACGGGTTGGATGGATGGAATGTATGTATGCATATTAGTCTTATTGCTGGCAGCACTGTATGTGTTCTATGAATTGTATTCATGAACCTTACCCCTGCGCCTGCCCGGCACGTCACCACAGATAAGCTGCTATACTGAGCCTAACCATCTGCCGATTTAGGCGAGTTAGATGTAAGATGTCCTAATGCAGGGGTGCCCACACTTTTTCGGCTTGCGGGATACTTTTAAGATCAAAATTATCTACCTACATTAAAAATGCTAAATATATGTTATATAAATTATGTATTTCATATTTATATGTACAGTATATGTTGGTGAACCTTGCATCACTGCATGAACCCTTAATGCGCAATAAATTCAATACATTTATGGTTCCTTACTTGGTCCCCCACTCATTTTTTAATATCCCTTTTTAGTAGATATAAATTGGAGGGCTAGCTGGGTCACTTTGCTCACTAGAGTTTTGCATTAGCTCGCAATACATTCACATGTCCTGCCGATCTAAGTAGGTACTACTGGTCAAACACGGTCGACGTATTGGGCACCCCTATCCTAATGCCACTTAGCATTGATTTTCGCGCTAGTTTCACAATGGCAAAAATGGCAAAGAGCACACAATGACAGCAGTTCCTTTAGGTTGTTAGTCGCTTGGCATTTCCCACATGCAGGGTCAGATTCCACAGCTCTGATTCCCTTTGTACTGAGTTTGAGGAACATCCTCCTTATTGTTATTGTTAACAGGTTTCAACTAACACTGGGGTCCTTACCAGCTTTTGTTCAGTTTGCGCTTCCTCCTACCGAATAGTGATTGAAAGCGTCACTTACAGACTATAGATCTTCTCCTGCAATACTATCTGACAAGATGCTGGCTTTATAAAAGCTTCCTAAAGAATTTGTGGTAGAGTCTACGGTGCACAAATGTACTTTGATTTATGTAGCAGTTCCTTTTATCAAAAGCGACAAAATCAAGACAGAGTAAGCCAGCTCCCAGAGCAATTAGGATTAAGGGCTTTGCACAAGGGCCCAATGGTGAAATAACTCTAACCACAGGATTTGAACTATAGCAGTGTTCTGATCATAGGCTCTTAGCCCTAACCCACACACCACCCAGATTTTCTAAAGCTAGTTGGATACCTGTAGATTAAAATGCATTTAAAAATATTCAAAAGCACTGAGATTTAAAAATGGGCTTAAGTAATATTAAAATGTCTTGAATCTATCTCTTAAGGACCTTAAAAATGACATAAAGTGGAAAATAATGATTTACATGTTCGTTAAGGGGACGATTTGATTTTAGATGTTGGTATCGTTTTATATGTCAGCGTCACACAGACTGGAATGTGCAGGACCAGCAGAGATGATTTTTGTTTGGTGGTGGAGGGAGGGAGTCTAGCTTCAGGTAACTAACACGTCGCTCCAAGCTAATTATTACCTGAACACTCTGGTCTCATATATGGCAGAATTGCTGCATCTCATGCAAAAACTTAAAGTAAATTAGGTCATGCAACCACCAGCCACTCACTCACTGAGTTCTTTGAGATCAAGACCTCAGCGCCTGTCAGTGGATTTGATTGAAAGAAATTGTTTCCACATCAGACCTAATAGCAGTAGTTAACTGTCATCTTTGGTAACCCAGTTCAAACACAGAAAATGTTTTTGCTGAAACATTTCTAACAAACTGCGGCTAAAATGAGTAGCCGAGCACAGTTTCCACCCTAAAATGGTACATAAGAGCAATAATAAGAACATTCCTGTCCAAGTTATCGCCCGGAGATCTATTAAGTTATACCCGGTGATCTATTAAGCAAATTTTTTCTTGCTTTCTATTGTGAATGATATTGAACTTGTTGCTGGTGATGTAGTAACTAGATACCCACAGCAGCCACTAACGAGGCGGCGCCTCGAGAAGTTACTGAACTAGAAACTCGGCTCTGAAAGCGCTGCCCTTTTCTTCGCTTGACCTTTTTAAAGCAAGAAGTGTCTCCACCTACCCCCCCACCCCACACCCTCCCTTTCGCAGATATGCAAGGTGGATCCTTTCAGAGAAGCAGACACAGGCAGAGGAGTCTGCGTCGCTCTGGTCATGTGTGATAAGCACTAACCACATCCTCACTGATGACGCTGCGCTGAACCATATACACCAGTAACGGAAAGCTAACCAGATTCAGCCAAGAAACGCGAACGAAGTGCCGCGGAATGACCCGGTCCCTCGAATAAGTCTGTCTTCTGGAACGAACCCCACACTGATACAGATGAACGCAATTTCTCTTATAGGTACGTACACTGTGCTACTTTACCATTGAAATGTTGTTACTTGTTTTTGTGTAACTTTGAAGTGTATGCGAGTTACGCGTCCAGGGTGAACACGGGCTTCTTGGTGTTCTGGTGCTTTTTTGGAGCTTTGTTCCGGCAATAACAACTATTTTAACTACTCATTGATTTTTTAAAATAATTGATCGTGGCTTGAAAATCTCTCCAGATTTTCTTCGTTTTAATCATATCCATAAATGGAAAAATCTCATAAATCTCATATGGGATTCCCCAATTGTGGAAATATGTATATATTTAGTTAAAATTTCTATTCTAAATTGATAGAAAAACAATGAACATCACTGAGATTGTTGATAACATGTTGATCTGACTTTTTGTAAGCATGTCTATCACGCTCGCTGAACCAAGCAACATATAAGTGACAATTAGTTCAGTGTTGACTCACAGGAATTTTTTTAAAATTTCAAGAAGAGCTTGTTACACCACAGAGAACTCATGAGTCGAATCTATGGCTATATGAATCATTGCGTTCAGGGTGCAGGCTTAAGAAATAATGAAGGTAACGCTAAAATATATTGAATTATGAAACTGAAGCCAAGTCTGTTTGCACACAACTTAAATATTTTAATCCGATATAACAGAATGCACTTGTAAATTGGCATATCGGATGAATTTAGGTCGCACAAGCATACTAAAAACAAACGAACGTGCTAAGCTTAGGAGATGTCTATAACATTGATAGCGATCCGTTAATGTTCATGGATTTTAGACATCGAATAAAAACAACTTCAGTTGCTCTCTGTTAACTGTATTGCTCCTATCTATCAAAGGCATGCGAATGAACATTATAAATGAACATTACGTTTTATAAAGCTTTCGTTATGTTCGACAATGACTTTTATAACTTCTCGGAACGATGCTATTTTTGTTTGTTGTTGTTCTCAAGACTATGAACAGTAAAGATCACAGGATTATGATTTCCTCTTTTTTTTGGTCTTTTTCGCTGGTTTAAAAACAGGAGAAAGACGAGTATGAGGTTACAAGTAAAAGATTAGCTGTTTATGTAGCCTAAATGAGAAAAAAAAAACTGAATTATTTTTATTTTCGTGAAATGAGACTAAAAACCTGATTTATATATATATATATATTGGTAGATTCTCACTGAAGGCATCAAAACTATGAATGAACACATGTGGAGTTATGTACTTAACATAAAAATGTGAAATAACTGAAAACATGTTTTATATTCTAGTTTCTTCAAAATAGTCACCCTTTGCTCTGGTTACTGCTTTGCACACTCTTGGCATTCTCTCGATGTGCTTCAAGAAGTAGTCACCTGAAATGGTTTAGACTACCTCTTGAAGCTCATCGAGAGAATGCCAACGAGTCATGAAATGGTCATAGAAAATATGGAATATGGAAAATAAAGAAAACACATTGAATGAGAAGGTGTGTCCAAACTTTTGGCCTGAACTGTATATTTACAATAATATACAGTGATAAGAGCAAGCTGCCAAAAGGGAAAAACAGAAAACAAAACAGTTCATTATATATAATATTTTCCGTTTTCATTTTTTTTCAGAAAAGTTGCAGGTGCTGTCAATGGTGGCCACAAGGCAGTATAAGTGAATGCGCCGTGTGGCACGTGCATCACAATGGGAGCGCGAGGTCCAATCATTCTTCTCACGCTCTGTGGCTCAGTTCTGCTCAGTAAGTTTTCCAGTTACGGCTTTCTAATTGCTAATCATTCTGACCGGGCTCACAGACGCTTTGTAACTGGGCCAATGTGAGTATTTTGTTTTTAGTTTTCAATTGCCATTGTTTTGATCTCCTGCTTTTTATTCTGAAGTTGATTCATTCTTAACATAGATTTCAAATGGAAAATATTGTTTACAGATTTAGTTCTAGCCAACAGCAATACTAATCCCAGTTACTTGATCCATCTTCCAGCTGCCTGTCTAGTACAGGGCTAGGGGTAAGACTAGCACCTGTCTGAGGCAGCACAGGGCACAATGCCTCCTGGGCAGGATGTCATTACATCACAGGGAATATCTACATAAACATGCAGAGACATCAGTGGTGCACGGATACCCTGGCTACCCTGGCATATTCAGGGGGCCCAGTTCTTAATGTGTAGTCCTGAAAAAAGAAAGAAAGAAAGGAAGAAATGTGTATATATAATGCACATGTTTATCACCCCTGGGGATCCATATTTCTTCAGATTGAAACTGATGATCCCTTTCTAGCTATGCCTATGTAGTCATGCACACATCTTTTGGACAATTTACGGATGCCAATTATCCTAACTGCATATCTTTGGGCTACTGGAGGATACTGCAGTCCTTGTTGGAGACACATGAACAACACAGAGAAAAGACTACATTGTTACCCATTGAGCAACTATGTTATCACCCCAAATTCACTGCAAAAATCATCTTTCTATAACCGCTCAATGTTCTTTTGCAGCTACATGGGGTTGCCAGCTGTCCTGCAGCACTGACTACATCTCCTCAGTGAACTGCTCCTGCACAGGACATTTGCCCCTAGACTTCTCTTACAGCATTGAAGCTAATTGCTGGTAAGCATGTCTCTGACTGGACTGCTCCTTTTGACTCCAAGGGTCGAAAGTGGCAAACATTCCTCTAAAGGTCACCTGTCTGCCATGGAACCGAAAGAATGGCTTGTATTGTCTAAGGCGGCTCTGACCTTTCTGAAAAGTGAAGTGTGTTTAAAATCTTCCCTCTTCCTTTACAAAAGCTTCCCTAAAGATGAGAGGAGGATTTTCAATCAAAATGCAGAGAACATTTATACCGAATGCTCATTAGTTGCATTATATGTTTGTAGAATTTATATTCTCATATTGACACCTGCAGTATTTTCATATTAATGCATTGGGATACCACGCTAACATAGAATTTTAACAGGGAAGAACAACGTCTCTGCAGTGTCTTTCATTGGAGGCCATGTTTCTGTTCCTCATCATGGGCCACGAGATTCATAAAGACAGGCTTTCATTCGATGGCTTAAAAAAAATTGCAGAACTGCAGAGAACTGGCCGTGACAGTGACTCAGGCAGACTGTCTAGCAGCACGATCACAGCTGCAGATGTGCCATTCCTCTACATCACTTTTTGATGTATCAGTGAAAAACACACAATCATCCACGGTTTAGTCCAGGCGACCTCACAATGATTGCGGCCACTTATCGGGCTTCTAGAAAACAGAAGTGGTTAGGAAAACTTGCCTCATAAAGAGGTGACTTGTACTAACCCTCCTGTTCACAGCGTGCCGTTGTTATTCACCTTCTTTCAAAAGGGATGAGTTTGACGCCGTGAACGCAAGCTGTGAGATCACATCCCCCAGACCGTGGTGCATACTAGAACTGGACGATGAACTGAACATCGGATTCGACACAACATGCAATGTCAGCGGAGCGCCTATGGACAGCGAGTTTCCAGCAGGCCCAAATAGCTTAGCCTACCTTGAACTTTCACGTCACGGTGAGTACAAAACTTTAATCGCATGACGTTTTGCAAATACAAAACAAGGTTTTATCACAAATTGAACTGTCATTCATATATGAATTGTATTGATGGTGATGATGTTATTATTATTTAATTATCATTATTATGATTTCCAATCTGGCCTTCACAGTGAAGCCACAGCCGCCCTTCAATGTATTACTATGGAAAAATGATGGTAACGTCAACATCTCATGGGAAATGGTCTACAAAGAGGACGAGCACTTTTACTTGAATAATAAGCTGATTTATGGAGTCAGGATAAGGCCCATGGGTGGTTCTTTGGAGGTAATGAAAACTACATATTGTGTCTGCTAACCTCTTATTATTACTAAACATTTAATCACGTACACCATGAAAACTGCTGCTACTACCTCAACATAATTTTAATCAACTTTAAGTGTAATTAACTTTGTTAATGCTAACATAAATTGAAACAGTTATAACTATGTTAACAATCAAAAGATTCTCACATCGGTTTTCTCATTAGGATCCTACAAATTACACTCTAAGTGAAGACGTGCGATACCTGGAGATCTTATGCAGTAACTTACAACGAAGCAAAAAGTACTTGGTGGATGTTCGGGCCAAGCCAAGCCACCTTTTCAAAAACACTTCTCATTGGAGCGAATTCAGTCCAGCCGCTGAGCTACAGTGTAAGTTTTACTCATGCCTGATTCGATACAATTACTTCAATGTAACCAGGTGTGCTTTAAAATAAATAAACAAACCGACAAATGTAGATAAATAAATGTGTAGATACATACACACACACACACACACACACATATATATATATATATATATATATATGTAATTACTATATATATAATTCCTAAGGATTGCTCACAGTACCAATAAATTAGTAAAGCATACAAACAGATCTTTCAGTGATATGAATACGTGGGATATGCCCTAACACAGTGCTGGTGTGTGATTGTGTGTGTTTCCAGGTTATGGAGAGCAGGATCGGATGGCCTGGGAGTATGTTCTCATGCTGTTCATTTTGGTGCCCTGTGCCTGCCTCTGCTACTGGAGACTTAAGTAAGCAATAGCGTTGGATATAATTCCAGTAGGACCCAAACCATGAAAACTATGAACTATAAAGAACGGTAGCAAGTTACCCCGTAATGGTGTCGGTAAAGGGGGAGTATAATGAATCGAACACGTTGGTCCTGGATTACGAGCCTTACAGTAACACAAGCATTGCCCATGTTTAATCTCTATTATTGACTGACGATTCGACTACTTCAAAACCAACAGGCAGTGAAGTTTCTGCACCATCCAGCGCGTCAGTTTTTTTTTGTTCGATCCCTCCCCTCTGCATTTACCTCCCACGTTTGAAAACCACTAGCGCTGCAAGTCATTTCTGGCGGCGCTGCAGCGGGCGCACGGAGCGCAGCGAGCGCAGGAAGCCGTCCGCTTCTCGGCGCCTCTTATGTCTGTTAACCTGCAGGCTTCAGCATCATTGCAACCGCTGTGATGAGTGCTCGTTTTCCCCTCTGAGAGATCAATTCGTGCGATTACCTATATCTTTGGAGCTAGCCTGGACTGTAAAGGGCTCCAAGAAGAGCACGGTGCCTTTCTCCACTGAGGAATGCATCGGGGTTTGCCTCAATACAATGACACGAAGTAGCTGCGGGACACTATATATATATTGATCGAATCACGTGTTCTTTTGGAAACGTGGCTCATAATGTTGTTGCACTCATAATATATTACGTAATGCATGAATATAATTAAACGCCACATCAGTACATCTTCCCTCATTTCGACTAATAATTGTTAAAAGCAGCCAAATACTAGCACCAATTTAGGGCAGCCAGCTCGTCTGGAATCTCAACATACCTGCACTCATCTGCGAGATTACGATAAATATACAGTAGCCTACAGCCATCGGGACTTTACATGTTTAATAGGACGTAAGTTACCTATGTGGTGTACCTTGTGAGTGGGGCAAGGAATGGGACAGCCCCTGTGCTCAACTATAACCTTTGATTGTGTATTTTTCGGCTTAAGTTTCAAAACGTACACCAAAAGAAAGGTTCTACTTATTTTTCTAACGTGAAAGCCTCCAATGTCTGACCAGCCCCTTCCCCCGTCTCCCTCTGCCTCTCCCCGGCAGGGGCTCCTACGTCCCGACTCCCGAGGACTTCTTCAAGCCCCTCTACCGCATTTACGGCGGGGATTTCACGGTAAGCGCGAAAGGATTCTCACACGCACACACACGTAGAGGAGGCGAAGGGGAAATTGTGGGCAGGACCCCGACGCCGCAGTGTGGCAGCACTTCACACCTAAACGGAAAATACCATGAGCGCAGATGTTAGAACGTCAGCACACAGCGACTATTTTTAGGTGTTTACGATTTTTATTTGGGGGGCGGGGGGGGGGGGGGGTATTTCTGAAATATTCCAGAGTCAGAGGATGGGTAGGAACTAGGAGCTCCCCGATTTTTTATTGTAATATATATATTTTTTATTTAACCTCCAGGTTTTTCTTAATTTTAATAAATCAGATACCCATGGCAACCGTTATAAATTATATAAATTATTAAAAATTATAATATAAACTATATTGAGTGAAATTGCGTATACATTAGCTACTTGCTTTCATTCCCCGCTATTATGGAATCATCCTAAATTAAATTTGTTTTTACTTGGACGTTGTAAGCGTCATACTCCCTTGGGGAGTTTTTTTCCCCCATTTTCAGCAACTATATGCACCATTTTTCAAACCATTTAGATCATTCAGAATGCCTAAAAATCTGTGCATCATTTTGGACAAACGGGGCACTTGCAGCATCTACGGTATGGATCTATGCTCAAATAAAGTCAAATCAGCTGACGCAACCGCAGCGGATCCCCTTTCTGTGGATGGAGACTGACAACTGATAAAAAAAACTTTCTTATGTCCGTAAGCTAGTTATCCAGCTTACTCACTGAGGTGAGATGACTGAATGAATTACCTTACACAACCCCCAAGACAATGTTATGGTGTACCTGTGGGCGGCGATATTTCCCCAGTAGTATAACTTTGCTCCATTCACTCGCCAGTCTTGTCAGAGAGACTGCCGGGGAATTACACAATACTAATAAGTCATTTAAAAGCCTAAAAGATTGGGGGCTTTCAGATAACATTTAAGTTCGGAGCCCCAGAAGCCGGATTCCCCCCACAGTGCCCAGGTGAGGATGTGTATGTAAGTGGTGTTTGTACCCCGTGCTGGGTAATTCCCCGCCTTGCACCCGTAGCATCGCAGATAGGTATGGGAAATGGATGGATGGAAATACATGGTAAAAGGCATGATGCATTTTCTTACTGAGTATAGCACCATAGGATCTTTGCATACAAAAATGTAAAATTTTTTGTGTTTTGTGTTGTATCAAACTGGACATTACCTGTGAATATTTGGATTCCAGATTACATTTTCCATCCAACTATCATACAACCGCTCATTCAGGTGAGGGTTCCCAAGTTAAATAATATTTCACCGAATTCATTCAGTAAATGATAATGTAACATGTTCCAAAGAAAATTCGTTGCAAGTAATTTGAAAACAATACAACTTTTCACTTTACTTTTATCTCAATCTCTAATTCATTGTTTCCACTATAAACAAAACTGGCTTGTTGTGTGTTTATGAGCTGGGGAGACACAGCACCTAAATTTCCCCCGTCTTTAACGTTTTAGTTTTGGATGGAATTTGCGAAATACATTCACTTCACAAGAGTTACCAGTAGATGGAGGCAAAACACTGACATATCTCACTGTGCTGTGAAAAATTCTAGGGAATGTCTTCTGTTAATTAGTCAATTTACTCTTTGGCCCAGTTTTTCAAAAGTAATCCACTAGGATTTTGGATAACGGATTGGATCAAATCTTGAAAATGGGTTTTTCAGAAGAAAAAACGGATTACATAATCGGATTAGATCACGTAATCCAATCTTGGTTTTGATCCGGATCAAACCTTTAGTTT
>JAODKL010000095.1:20059469-20085505 GCA_026780765.1 Petrocephalus schoutedeni | reverse complement strand
CATGGAACTGGGCCGGATTCGAACCCTGGTCCCAGAGGTGTGAGGCGACAGTGCTACCCACTGCACCACCGTGCCGCAAACCGAACATTATGATGCTAAAAGAATACGGATGACTGACGGAGGGAGGGAAAAAAATAAAGCACTAGAAATGTGCAGCGTCATGCCCCCACCCCACTTCCAAATTATGACAGTCTGCATAGACATTGGATAACGTTAGCTGACAGGGAAGGATGTCCAAAGTCGCCGCAACATTCGCTACATCAAACTGCCGACCATGAAACGGATGTCACTCATCCTGATTGACAGCCGTAAACACCACTGCGGGGCCGGCGTGCGCTCGCGGTGGGCGTGACCCTGGAGCCGTCCACTCCCGTCTGTTGCGGTAACATTGTTGTGGAGTGACGTCACGGGCAGAAAATGAAGGCGCAGAGGTAGCCATTAGTGGAGGCTCCGCAATTATTAAATCCAAATAAATATTGGTGGGAAAACTTCCATGGCAAGAACCACTAGTCAAGTTGTAAGTATCGTGAGCGTCAGCGGATGTCGGATTCGAAGCCGTTGTCGGGCCGGTGGAGTATTATGGAAGTTGTTGGGATAAATGTTTACTGGGCCCTCCTTTTTTTTTTTTCTAAGCGGCGGCGGTGTTCGGGGGCTCCGGGCTAGCTAACCGATTAGCCGATCCGGCGACCCGCGGACCCGTTTGTATGTCCCGGTGCCGGCTCGCCAGGACGGGGCCGACCCGTTTATGCTTAAAGCGGCGCCACGATGCTACGGCAGGGTAGCCGTAGGTTAATCCTGATCCGAGCGGCTTCCCCGTGGTTATCGCTCCGTCGCCCGGCGGTCTCCGGCGCTCTTCCCGTCCCTTTATTATTATTGCTGTTTGTGTTTATTTTATTTGACCGGTTCGTGTGCCGATCGCCCCGCGCTGGGGACTGGCTGCCCTCCGCGCCGTGTCGCCGGTGGCGGCGGAACCGGGCCGGCTGGCTGCCCGGCCGCCCTCCTCGCTTCTCATTTTAGCGGCACTTAATCGGAACCCTGCGCTGAACTTCCTAGGAAGCGGCCAGGCGCCTCTCCTTATTTGTGTCGCCTTGATATGATCAAGGCGGCCGCCTTTCTGGCGTTTCTGTCGCGGTTCTCCGCGCTTGTCTGTCGTGAGGACGGGCGGCGTGCGGACAGAAGTTTCCCGTCTAGCCGTCTATCCGCCAAGCTGTATGTGTCTGTCTGCGAGTGGGGGGAGACTCGGCCGGGCCGGTAAAGCCACCGATCCCCACAGAAATGGCTGATTTATCGCCATTTATTTATTTATTACTGCGTGCTGGGGCGGCATGGCGGTGCCGTAGCCCGGTGCCGGCGGGCCTTGTCGGAAGCGGCGCCGTCAGGAAGCTGGGCGGCGGTGCCGGCCGATCGTCGGCTCTCCTCCCCACCCCTCCCTCTCCGCGCTAAAGTATCTGAGCTCCGTCTGAAGTCTAAATCGAGCATTTTCTAAACGTGTCTCGCACTTGTGAGTCTGGAGTGGATTATTTCGGGTTTTCCTATAAATAAACCGCGCCAGATCCTCTCGGCGGCCTTTGGCAGGTACCTGTTTTTAACCTTTAAACGACTTAGGCTCTTGGCTAATCCCGACTAGCGAGCGTGTTTTAAATGTTAATGATTAACTTCCTAGCGCCGCACGTCAAGGAGCTGTTCTGTGTGTCGGTAACGTCGTTTTACAGCAGTGTGTGTGTAATATATAAAATAAAATAAAAAATACCCGGAAAGGAATTTCATTAAACTGTATGTCAGAGCAGAAAATTGGCATTATTCTTAAACAAATGCACTCAGCCGATGCCCGACAATAAATTATCCTCCCCGTTTTAAAAAATCTCAATTAAATGCCCCCCCCCCCCCCCCCCCACTGAGTAGTGACGAAGGTTGTATGTCTTCCTTAATGTAACTAGAATATGTTCAATATTAAAATCTCTCAATATGAAGCGAGATAGCTGGCCGCTGATTTTTGGTTTGTTTTTAATGCTTTTAAATTTATTTTTTTCTGTAATGGCTTTAATTGCCAAGTTTATTACAGACCTGTATAGACGCATGATATAATTTTAATGTTCTAAAATGTCTTGTTTTGTTTTTCTGTGGGCCTGGTTTGGTAGTTTGGTGCAGTTTACTTTTTGAATGCCAGTGTAGCTTGGATTCGTACATGAGATCTTTGAATAGGAAAATGGGTTCATTGGAAACTGGTATCCTAGCTATGTTTTTTTTAAATGTCAGATATTTGTTTACTCAAGACAGCTGGGAGTTTAGGCTTCATCTGTTTTATGTGGATTTGTTTTTCAAGAAATGTATTCCACTCTCTGCAGGCTGGCAATGCAGGTCGCAACACAAATTCATGATGTCATTGGGAGTCATTTTTTGGAAAAGCAAAGCACCAGTTTTTAGTTTCAGGCGCACATACTGTTATCAGTGTTTTGTTGCTTGGCATGTGTTTTTTTGGGGGGGGGGGGCGGACAGGCGGGGAGATATCCCTTTTAAATTAAGTGTGATTTTTGTTTTTTTCCCTTTCCTGTGTGTGTGATACTTGAAGATTACTGGAGTATGTTTGAGAAGGGCTCTGTGTCTGAATCACTGTACCTTTGGAACGTACCCATAGCTAAATCCCTTATTCCTGAATGTATGGACATGCTTGATCAGGCTCTTTCTGTAGGACAACGGGTGGCTAGCACATTTCCGTGGCTGTATTTGACGTGCTTTCCACTGCAAGCTCTTGTATTGTAGCCATAGTAGCATTGGTGCTGAATGGTGTTTCCTTGATGAATTCTGAACTTGCATAAGAAATCAAATGAACTGTGTGACGTTATTGTACTTGATATTAAGGTATATACTTCTGGTTTGACTACCTTTATTCAAATTTTTGTATATTTCTCCTCAAACTCGATTGGTTGCTGTCTTACAGTATTAAATACAGGTGGCAGTTACTCGGTGAGTCTGGAATTATTCTGAAATTGTCATGGGATTTTTAAACAAATTGTTTACTCTAAGTATGTTTTTGTTGTGCTTACTGAGTAATGGTCCCCTGCCTTTCACTTGGTGTACAGACAGCTAGTTACCCAGCTTTCTAAACGTGTCAAACCAGCTTGACGACAAAGGATAATCTGGTTGCTATTATTTAAGAAAAGAGAATTCCCATTCTCCTCCTGTAAATAACATTATAATTGTGGTGAGAGGAAAATGGTTAGTAATGAATCTGGTTATAAGATATTCAACAATGGTGGCAGTTTTTTAGCTATTCATTAATGGTAAATGTAAAACGAGTTGTTGCACTTCCTCATGGTTTACTCAGACGTATCATGTATCCCTAGTAAACAGGTATGATTGATATTTTTGTTTTGTTTTTCATTGGCATGCTTATGATCGGTGATGAAACTGCGGTCCCTTTTAGATTACCTCACTTCCTGTTTGTGCCAAGCACCCTTCTGGTGGTATGTATTGCCATTTATAAATACTGATTCTGGGGACTGTGCTGACAAATGGATACCAAGAAAATGCAGTCTGGAGTGGCAACATTATTATAACAAGATGAGGATCAGACAGAAATAGTGTTGGGTGTTTTTATGGCTTTTCCCGAGTAGCTGCTAAGTTTCTGTGCCCCTTTTGGAAGGGAGTGACTGAAGTGAAGTGATTCACCAGGACAGGCTGCATGAGTGTGTAGTCGGTGTCCTGCTCCCGAAAGCAGGGAAAAGCTGCAGTTTGCGTGGGATGGAGCCGGCAGGGCGCGGGCCGCTCACAGCACGGGGCCGCGTAGCTCCCAGTACCCACGCCACTTTGATGTAGGCGCTGCTGGCTCAGCACCAGACTGCCCTCTCTTCCGCTACAGCTTTGAGCAGCTGCAGTATTCCTGAGGATGAATTTGGGTCAAGGAGAGGTAGCTCGTCTGCCTCGCAGCCCGCTGCTGTGTGGGGATGCAGGGTGCCAGCGAGTTTGTGAATCGGCCCCGTGTTCACTGTGGGGGGGGGCGGGGGGTGGGTTTGCACTGGAGAGCTACCTGATCTCAGTGTGTCTGTTAAGGTTTGTGTTTTTCTCTTTCTGGAATACATCCTTATGGGGAAAATGAGGCATATTAATATTCATATAATGGTTGTGCATGAGTAGTAACTGCTCAAACGGCGTATTTATTAACATTAGTACATTGTTTTCTGTGCAGTCTGTTGTCATTGATATGTGGGTTTTGTAGGTTTTTTTTCTTTTCTTTTTCTCTCTATTTTAGGTCCATGATCTTTCATTCGTCAGATTGGTTGACCGATGGGGGCCGCCTGATATCTATCAGTCTTTGTTGCTCTGAGATTGGGTGGAGGGGGATGATAACAGTACCTGGTAGGCATTGGGTGGAGGGGGATGATAACAGTACCTGGTAGCTGACCCTGTTTTAACAGCTATTAATAGAACATTATAAGTATTTCATAAACATTTCAGTTCAGAGACCATTGGGGTGTTCCATGAAGCAGGATTTCTTGCTTAGCTGGATAACTTGCTGGATTTAAGTTAGTCTTTGCAAAATGGACAATATATATTGTTTCACGTGCATTTAGCCCAGGCTACCTTAAATCCAGCAAGTTATCTGGATAAGCAAGAAGTCCTGCTTTAAATATGTTCAGACTAATTTGGCAGCTTGCAGAGTTAAACGGTAAGGTTTTTCCTAGCGTTGTTATTGTCTTACCTGACTGGGCAGTCTCCAAGCTAGCCGTTAATTGACCGGGAGATTTTGCCTTTGACCTTTTCCGTAATTAGCTCCTCAACACTCAGCACTGTTAATAAGTTGGCTAGTAGTTCAGGCAGAAACATTATGCCATTACACAGGAAGGGGTAGGAAGGTCGTTAACAAAACTAACATCAAAAATTCAATGATTTTGTTTTTCTATTGGTTTTGCGTGTCACACACAACTGTCAGTTAATTCGGTCCCCGAGAATGTTCTGGAATAAACACTTATTCATAGTGCACTAAAGCTGACTAGCGAGGGACTTTTCGCAGCAAGTCACAACGGCAAACCACAATGACCTAATCCATTCATAAAACACTTCAGTTTTTGTGTTAAAAACATGCACAGGACTGCTTGTTAATATGTTGGAGCCTCAAAACAAGATTCTCTTGCATCATTGAAAAGCATGAGGCATTTCAGTTTACCATTCAGTACAATATTGAATCACTTTTCATAGGAATTGAAACCGAAAATCAGATTTTTTTTTTGTCATTTTAATTATAATGAAGGCAGAATTCAATGAAGTGATTTTTTTTCTTTGCTCCATAATGAGCAGACGTATCCATTGCCACTTGTTTTCTATTCTATTCGGTACCTGTACCCATCCAAAGGGTCGGAAGTTATAATGTTACGCTGTTACGTAGCTTGATATACAATTTGAATACTGCCATCCCTTTGAGATGGTTAGAAGATGTTTAAATGCTATTTCAAAGGAAAATTATCTACCTCATTTCAGTATTGAAGTGTTTCTGGTTAATATGAGTATGCCTCAGAGTTTGCTAAAGATCTCTCATCATAATGAGATGCTTTTACGTCACGTATGTCTTTGTGTAAATGCAGAAATGAACATAAAATTTTACATCTCTAAAAAATGTAAATGTGTACCGAACACAGTACTGAATGTCTTTCTGAAAAAAATCTGATCCATCAGACTAAACATTTAAGTGCCTGCGAGCGTTGACTCTTGGAATATGCTTATTCTTCGATACAATATGTCCTGGAAATTATTAGTAATGAATGTAAATGTTTCTTTACTTTATGACTGTTGCTATGGTAGCACTGTAAGAAGCTTACTACAAAAAATAGTGGCACGTCTGTATCCTGGCTTTTCTGATAAAGGGAGTTTGCGTTATATTTAGCAGACAATTCCCCCTGATGTCAGGGTTAAACTTTGATGCAGGCACCTTTTGCGAAAATAGAATATTTGATTAGTAATGTAATGCAAAGTAAACCTTCTTATATTTTTAAAATCTAGCCCAGTTCTCCTGTTAGTGTCTGGAAGGTGTATGGGGAGGACTTGGGTGCCTGTGGTTGCCCAGATCTGCATGCTGGGGAAACTGGGGCATTTTTACTGCTTTTGTGGAAGGGGTAATTAGTGCCAGAGAGAACTGTTACATTTCTTTGTTGACAGTGTTTGGGGGTCACTCTGATTTGTGCTGATTGTGTCTGAGTGTATGGTTCAAAGTTAATGGTGTTGGTGGGGGGGGTGGAACTGCACGATAAATGGCTCCCTGTAGCCATTTCCAGTCAACCAAAGTGACTTGACTGATGCTGTTATATGCTGTTAGGGCTTTGCCGGGAGTCGGCGCCTTTCAAAGTGAACAGGCAGACAGTGTTTTGTTGTCTTTTGTAAGGGCTGTTTGACACGGATGAGTTTGTTTGCACAGAGGCCGGCCCCGCACGGTTTCTGTGGTTGGCGGCGCATTGCTGGGGCTCTTCATGGTGCAGTGCCTGCCGTGACAGGTGTCTGGAAAGTACCCGTGCCAGCCAGTGTGTTTCCCCAAATTCATCTGCTCTTGTTTTTTGCTGTCAAACAGCTGTATTTTGACCTTATAATACATGTAAGTTTAAACATCGATGGTGTGTTGTTGCTTGTACCTTGCCTCTTGTATCTTGTTTGTAAGTCTTCTAGCAATTTTGTAAGGGAGGGTTTTTTTTTTTATTTCAAGAATAATAAACCTTGAAATTTACCCCGCAGAGAGAGTGTGCCGGTGGTGCTTCCCCTCTACTTTTTGTGCCCCCCCTGGTCCACACCTTAACGCCCCCTCCCCGCATGCCCCTCTCTGGCTCCCTCCGCAGTACGATGCCGTTCCTGTGCAGCCCAGCTTCGTCATCCGCTCCTGTCAGCATCCGTCGATGGTAAGAAGCCACGCTGACTGCAGCTCGCCGCTCTCCACCCCGGGCACCACTAGCAGCCCGTGCCCTGGCATGGAGGCCCCCCTGACGGAGCGCAGGGCCCCCGAGAAGCCGGCCGACGCGGGCGCCGAGCCGAGGCCCGTCCCAGCACAGCCTCGCAAGAAGAGGCCTGAGGACTTCAAGTTCGGGAAGATTCTCGGGGAGGGTTCCTTCTCCACAGTACGTATCCAGGATAGGAAAGGACAGGATGCTGCATTCCTGTGCACTGAAATGTCAGGATAATGCATTATTTGTCTCATCTCGGTAATATATATGTAGGATGTAGCTTTTTTCTAGTTACGCGCTGGGATATATTTAGCAGAACATTCAAGTTTGTTTTTTCTTTTGTTTCTGTCAGGTTGTGCTGGCTAGAGAACAGTCAACAGGAAAAGAATATGCAAGTAAGTAATGTGTGTGTGTGTGTGTGTTTTTTTTTATTTTTTTTTCCGTCAGAAGTTTAATTAGTACTTTATGAAGAAGTTTGAATTCAGGTGTGCCTCTGATTTTAAGGATTAAAGAATTGGCCTTAAAGCGGACACAGGCATAGTATGTGATTTCTGATTTCTCATCGCTCTCTGCGTTCTCATCTTTTCAGTTAAAATTCTGGAAAAGCGGCACATAATGAAGGAGAACAAGGCGCAGTACGTGAAGAGGGAGAGGGACGTGATGTCGAATCTAGACCACCCGTTCTTTGTCAAGCTGTACTTCACATTTCAAGATGACGAGAAGCTGTGTATCCTTTTTAGCCAAACGGCTGCAATCAGTGAGCGGGCGCGTGGGTGTATATCAGATTTACAACGGCGTCCGGTGTTTCTGCGACGCGCAGCTTCATAATCTGTTGTCCTTAACTTGCCCTCTCAGATTTTGGGCTTAGCTATGCTAAAAATGGAGAGCTGCTTAAATACATTCGCAAAATAGGTTCTTTTGATGAGACATGTACTAGATTTTACTCTGCTGAAATAGTTTGTGCACTAGAATACTTGCATGCAAAGGGGATTATTCACAGGTAGGAATTCCTGAGTCCTTCACGAGCAGAATAAATTTGTTTTATATTTAGTAGATTTTATGTTTAGTTTAGTAATGCACATTTTTATATTTCTGCAGGGACCTTAAACCAGAGAATATTCTTTTGAGTGAGGATATGCATATTCAAATAACTGATTTCGGAACAGCAAAACAGTTATCCTCCGACAGCAAGCAAGGTATGTCAAAAACCTTACAAAGTACCAGTTGTATACATATGTATACAAATAATTTTTTTTCTTCCCCTCACCACATCTTAGATTTATTCTCCCGTAGTTGAAGTACAAACACTAATGGGAATTATAATTACATACAAACATATGCAATGCATTTTGGTGCCTCGTATGATAATGGTCATTCTCTGACTGTTTGCAGCCAGGGCAAACTCTTTTGTAGGGACTGCACAGTACGTCTCCCCAGAACTGCTGACTGAGAAGTCTGCTTGCAAAAGGTATTGCGTGTTGAAAGCCGGACCTGCCCTTTCGCTGTTTCGCTAAGTTTCCTCCTTGCGTGTGACTGGTCTGTAAATCGACCAGAAAGTAAAGCAGTGGGGTTTTTTTTTCTTTTTTTATAGTTCTGACCTCTGGGCCCTAGGTTGTATAATCTACCAGCTGGTGGCAGGCTTGCCCCCTTTTCGGGCCGGGTGAGTCCAAACCAAACGTTTGAGCAATTTTTGTGTTTTTATAACCTTCCAGTGCTCAGCCATTTATGCACTCAAATGCCTGACGAGTACACCTTGAAATTTCCTGAAAGGGGAATGATCCAATACCCCCTCCGCCAGCACTTAATTATGCAATGTCAGATGGGCTACGAGACCAAATGGGGCGGGGGGGAGCCCAGTGTTAAATAACAAGAAATAATGAGTTTGTTTACAAGAAGAGTACCTAGAGAGCTGAAGAAACCTCAGTCGTGTGGTCACGCGACCATGATGCTCGATTTGAATCGCATCAAAACAACACAACTGTGGGAAACGCAGTTAGCTTTAAGATGTAGGATGACCATAGGATTGCTAGCTTGTACTGTTAATATGGTTGTCAGGATTATCACACACTAAAAGTGACAGATGCTATTAAATGTAAATCTCGTACTAATGAATGTCTCATTTTTAACAGTGGGAACATAAAAAAAAAAGAATCTAACCGAAGTATTTAGTTTAACACTAATTCTGTTAATTAGGCTTAATAATCTATGGACCCCATAAATTAAGTAAATGTGCATGTGTATTCATATACAAGTCTGTTGAGGTCGCTTACTGTAGCATGCTGTCAAGTGCCATTAGAAATATTGAAATAATTCAATAGGATATTGAATAATTGAAAGACTAAAAGGTAAATCCATCTAGTAGAAAAGTTGGAATGTTCTGAACATTG
Source organism: Petrocephalus schoutedeni (assembly GCA_026780765.1). NCBI lineage: Eukaryota > Metazoa > Chordata > Actinopteri > Osteoglossiformes > Mormyridae > Petrocephalus > Petrocephalus schoutedeni. The sequence goes on along the minus strand of JAODKL010000095.1, from coordinate 20,076,198 downwards.
ACTTGGCCCCCTGTCTGTTTTGTCTGTCAGGAATGAGTACCTAATATTCCAGAAAATAATAAAGCTGGAATATGAATTTCCAGAGAAATTCTTTCCTAAAGCAAAGGACCTTGTTGAGCAGCTTCTGGTAAGGCTTTGATTCCTGATTATTAAGCAGTATGTCTCGGCGTAACAACACTGATGGTTTGCTATGTTATCATTCTGATGACTGCAATACTTTATCAGATTTATTCATTATCGTAATCGCTGATGTCGTGTTGCCTTTATCTAGTTAGTGCTGCACCTGTAATTGCAATTACAGATCTTAAGATCATGTGAAGTGGTTTTGGATTTGTAATTCTGTAATCAAAAATTTCTGTAAATGTATATGGTAGTGGATGGATGCGACCATCTTTCAGCTGCTTTTCTTGAATATCCACATCCCCACCCTTGCAGTCTTTGGATCCTTCCAAACGTTTGGGCTGTGAGGAGATGGGCGGGTATGACCCCCTGAAAGCTCACCCATTCTTTGAAACCATCACGTGGGAGAACCTTCACCTTCAAACTCCACCTAAGCTCACCCCCTACCTCCCCGCCATGTCTGAGGATGATGAAGACTGCTACGGAAACGTAAGCCTGTCTGCCATTACTCAGGATGAGCAGCGGAGGTGGAAAGTTAGTTGGTTAAAACTAAATCTTGGCCTGGATTTGTGTTTTCTGGACCTGAGCTTTCCACCTCTGATGACCAGACATAGGGCCTCACAAGCACACTCAACACAGATAGCTGGGGAAGTATAATAATATTAATAATATTTATAATAATAATAATATTATTATTATTATTATTATTATTATTATAATGATAATAATAATAATGATGATAATAATAATAATAATAATATTATTATAAATATTATTACTATTATTATTATTATTATTGTTGTTATTATTTTATTATTATTATGTTGGTCGAAAGCCAACAGGTGCTAAGCTTCCAGGTAGACTGTGATCTACGGCCATTGCCGTAACATGGCTTCTCGAAAGCTCCCTGTGGACACGGCGTCTCTTCTGCTCCCGCAGTACGACGACCTCCTGAGCCAATTCAGCAACATGCAGGTGTCGCAGTCGACCTCATCGCACACGCTGGCCGTGCCCGAGTCTGCCCCACCGCAGAGGTCCAACAGCAACATCGAGCAGTACATCCACGACCTGGATAACAACTCCTTCGAGCTGGACCTGCAGTTCTCCAACGAGGAGAAGCAGCTGCTGCTGGAGAAGCAGACCAGTGGGAACCCCTGGTGCGTCGATCTGCTTCCTTGGGATCAAACTGGCTTTAGACTGACAATGGCGTGGGGTGGAAGGGGGGGCAGAGCCCAACGCTGCGTTAGGGGAGTTTCAGTCAACTGCATCATCTAGTGACGTTGGCTTCTTAGAAGACGTGTTTTGTCCATACTGGTACATTTACATTGCACCCAGTCAAATAAGACAAGTTACTTTTGCAAATTGACTTCAAATGATCTTTTTTAATTTTTGTTCTTAATGCGAAGTGGTAAATGTCAGTTGGGTCTCTGTGTATTTGCATCCAAACACCTCAGTCTGAAATATCGTTATTGACTTAAAAATGGGAAGTGGCCGCCACACGCTAATGTAAGCTTCGGGCTGTCCAATGCTTCAAAATGCCGGAGAATCGCTACTCTGTTGTCTGTGATCTGGTGCACCAAGTTTGCATAGATGGGCACTTTTAATTGTGTACCGTGTACAGTGGAATCTAATATTGGTGTAGCAGTATGTTCATTTCCAGGGTTCGATTTGCATTTCCTACAATGGGTGTTCATTGTTTTGCAAATAGTGCTGTAGATGAAGCTTGTTCTTCGCCCCTCTTCAGATGAGATAATGGGTTGTTTAGGGACAGCTCTTACCTCTTACTTGTTTTGAGTTACATGGAATAATTTTTGTTGTTTAATTCCTGTTCCCCACCACACCAGGATGCACAAGTCGCCCACAGAAATATTGCCACACTACAGTTTTGTTAGTCGTGACACTTTTTTTTTATTTTAAATGTGTTCATTTCTATTTTTCAGGCACCAGTTTGTAGAAAATAACTTAATTCTAAAGATGGGGCCAGTGGACAAACGGAAGGTAAGTACAAGCCCTCTTAAAATGTATTTTGACCTTGGAAAAATGTCAGGAAAAACCCATGAAGAAATTCTTCACTTTTGTTTGAAACATTTTGCATGCATGTAGTTTGTACAAGGAAATTTTAAAAGCATTAAAATTAAATTAAAAGCATGCGCTGTTGAGTGTGTTCATCATATTATTAGTGGACCCAGAGTCCTTATGATTTGGCTGCTAATGCAGTCTGTAAAAATAAGAACGTGTTTCTTTGGGCATGAACTGTGGGACCCTTTTATAGAGGATGGGTCATGTGTTATTGCGTAGATTCCAAGGTGTTGATGGTTTAGCTGCTAATGCAATCTGGGTGGGGGAAAAACACATTGCTTTGGGCTTAAAGCAGAGGTGTCCTTTTATAGGGGCTGTTTGCTCGTCGACGCCAGTTGCTCCTGACTGAAGGCCCTCATCTTTACTATGTGGACCCGGTGAACAAAGTCCTGAAGGGAGAAATCCCCTGGTCCCCAGAGCTGCGACCTGAGGCCAAGAACTTCAAGACCTTCTTTGTTCACACGGTAATTTATAATTTTTTATTTTTTTTGTGACATCACAAGAGGCAGAGAGCCTGTCGTGCTAGTATTAGTTATTTATTACTTACTTATTTTTCTTTATCTGCAGCCTAACAGAACATATTATCTAATGGACCCTAGTGGGAATGCAGACAAATGGTGCAAGAAGATTCAGGAAGTGTGGAGGAAGATCTACCACAAGCACCAAAACACTGGCAGTTAGGCCCGTCGGCCACGGAGGGCCCCAGCTAACCGTGCTGTCAGGCCTTCGTGCCATGGCACCAGTCAAGGAACAAAGAAACACCTTCCCTTGTGTCTTTATCTGAACTGTTTTAACACCTCTTTTAGAAACGCTGGCCTCTAAGTTTCCTTCTCCATCCCTAAAAGCAGTTAGGGCAGGGGTGAAAAAAAATCGGAAAAACGACGTGGAATTCAGGGTTGCTTTGCTCGTTCTCTGTGCTGTAGTTGAGACTTCATTGCATATTGTCGACGCGCATGAATATCCAATTTTTTTCCCACCCATCAGCTGTCCTGCTACCAACAAGCACAGGAGACACAATATGAAACAGCTTTGTGTGTGTGTGTGGAGTGCTTTACTGGGGTTAATATAGCAATCCACATGTACTTATTGACAAGCAGTATATACTGTGTAGCTGTGGTTACAGTTCCAGCCTAAATCTGTGGCACCTTATTTAGTAATAAGTTAGACAAGGAGCCTTAAGTGGAGAAACCCTCATGCAATGTTATAGCTGGCATTTTCAGTATCAGCCTGTGGGTGATGGTCACTTTTTTCCCCCTCTTTCTTTTTGGATTCTTTTTCCTTTCCTGCAGAATTACAGTGGTACTTAAATTTTCTTCATCTCTGCATCAGTTGATTCTGGATGACTGACAGATTACCATCAATAAAACTAAACCCAAATTGTATTAAGTAATTTAAGAAAAAACGTGCAACATTCAAGTCTCTCGCCGAAATATTTGCTTACTCTCCCTGCATGGCCAGTTGTAAATTGCAAATTCAGTAGTTTTTGCCTCGCTGGCTTTTATTAAAATATAGTCACCTTGGAGATTTGCAGATCTGTCATAGGGAGTAGTTGAGTATTACAATTTTCACTAAGATGACAGTAGCTGGTGTAATTAAATTATTTCACTGTACTGTGCCAGTAGGTGGCATTTCTCTTTGCAGATAATAATCATAAATGTCTGTTTGGTCGCGGCACAATGTTGAAATGTCTGTCCACTGAAAACTGAATCAAAACGCTGTCTGACCAGATGTAGAACAATGTGTCAACCAGGTGTAGGAAGAGCCTATTTCTACAAATGTAAGGAAACAATCACAGCAGTAATCACAGCTTTTCCATCGTGACCTGTACAGTTCACGCGCGGTTTACAGAGAGCACGATGTCGACTGAGGTTTGGCGTCTGCATTTTGTTGTGACTCAGTGTGTTTGATTTCTATGGTACAGTGTAAGAGGCCCTCAAGGTGGACAAGTTGCTGGTTGTGTTTTCACAGTTGAGCTGATCTGGCACAGGTGACTGTTGGGGGGGGGGGGGGGTCTTCACTATTGCATAAATCCATGTATTTGGATGTCAGCAAAAGACGTTCGATCCAAATAGCAGTTTTAAGTGCTGTATCTATATGAAATAAGCAAGTACAACAGGAAGTGTATTTTTCTCTTGCTAGATTTTTTTTTTTTTTTTTTTTTTTTTTTTTTTTTTTAAATATCGAGTTGGCAGGAGTCGGTTACATTATGTATTTAATACTCCTACCTGGTTTGTAACCGACCAGAACTGTGATGTACAGAAGATGTATTATTGAAATCTGTAATGCAATGATATTAGGATACACACTTTGTATTTTTATTCTTGTATAAGGTTATTTGCTGGCTATTGTTTAGCCTCTAGTTCATTCTGTGTTATTTAAATTCTAATATATGAATCATATTTGGATTTAAGTCATGTTCAGGGGCCATGTTGTGTATGTATTGAGATGTAAAGCCTTTGAATGTGAATAATTATTGTAAACTATGATATTTTACAGCTTTTTTTTTTCTTACTATATTATATACATTTTCTATTTGGTCAGTGATTTAATCATATTTCTCATAATTTAATGAATCTGTTCATTTGCCCATTATATTTGTGCTCTAGGTATAGTTGTTGAATGATGAATTTTCCACGTACTGCTTGGTAGTCCTGTAATAAAAGCATGTAGAGTTTTAGGCAGAATTATATGGTCTCCTGTCCTTTAATACATTTGTGTATATGCTGATTTTGTTGTTCTCCTTCAACTACAATCCTACTTAGACATGAATAATATAATATTATCGAACCCTGTCAATCAGGTTTTAAAGCCCTCCACAGTAGAGAGTCTGCTCTCTTAAAAATTTTCAATGACCTTTTATTAACCACTGATGCTGGTGATTGTGCCATTCTGGTTCTTTTAGATCTCACAGCAGCTTTTGACACAGTTGACCATAGCATACTTATTTCGTGCCTGGAGCATAGTGTGGGCATTAAAGGCATTCCACTGGAATGGTTCAGGTCATATCTCTCCAACAGAACCTTTACGGTTAGCATTGGAGACTGTGTATTTCCTCTCCATTATGGAGTCCCACAGGGCTCTATCCTGTGGCCTATACTTTTTTCCCTGTACATTCTCCCTTTAGGTTCAATTCTGAGAAAACATGGCGTCTCCTTTCAATGTTATGCTGATGACACTCAAATTTATTTCCCACTACAGCGATCCAATAATAATCAATTAAGATCTTTGCTGGACTGCCTAGAGGAGATAAAAGCCTGGATGGCCTTGAATTTCTTAAATTTCAATGAAAGTAAGACAGAGGTCATTGTTTTTCATTCGAGCGCTAACAATGAACCACTTAACTTAAATTTAGATTGCTTGTAACCTTTTAAGCCTTCTACTTGGGACTTGGGTGTGATAATTGACAAGGATTTTAAGATGGACAAACAAATCAGGTGTGTAGTTAAATCAAGCTTTTATCCATAGTTAAGCCCTTTCTGTCACTCGAGAACCTAGAAAAAGCAATACATACATTTATTTCATCAAGGCTTGACTATTGTAACACACTTTATGCAGATATTAATCAGACCTCCCTTTCCTGTCTGCAGCTTGTACAGAATACTGCTGCGCGTCTTTTAACAGGAGCTAGTACCCACATTACTCCTATACTCGCCTCTCTCCACTGGCTCCCTATACAGTTCAGAATTAACTTTAAGGTTCTCCTGTTCACTTTCAAAGCCTTAAATGGACTGGCCCCTTAATACATCATTGAACTCATAACTTCTTACACACCACCAAGATCCCTTAGATCAGCTGATCTGTTTTTATTGAGTGCCCGGAAATCTAGGCTGAAGCAGAGAGGTGATCGTGCCTTCTCTGTCTTAGCTCCTAAACTGTGGAATGCCTTACCTCCAACTGTCAGAATGGCCCCTTCACTGTCTGTTTTCAAGTCCTGTCCAAAAAACGCATTTTTACTCAATGGCTTTTAACTCGCTGTGACAACTCCACGTTTTACTTTCTTTTATAATGACATTGTTCACTGACTGTTTCTATTGGTTTGTCTTATTTTCTTTTAGTTTTATGTTGACTTTGTGTTATTTCCTTTTGCTCAGTACTTTGGGACCAACTCCTGTTGTTTAAAAAGTGCTTTATAAATAAATCTGATTTGATTTGATTTGATTTAATCTATGATGCTTTGTTGGCTCCCATAAAAAAAATGAGCTACAACACTGCCCCCTTATGTAAATGTTGGGAACTACACTTTTTTTCTCCTGTGTTAATTTTTTTTCCCTCTCCATCTAAAAATGAAATGAAAGGCGACCATTATGAGAAATGTTATGTATATAGCAAATACACGTTATTCACCCATAGATATAATGTATTGGGGTGATTATATAGAAGTCATTTTCTATAATAAGATCGACCTTTTGTCCTTAGATGCTGGTTAAAAAAAAAAAAATTAATCACTACTAATGTTATTTAAAATGTCTTATTTCGTGTTTTTTTAACTATAAAATTTGCAAATCTGGAATAAATACCGCTGTCAATAGTAGTATATTTAAGGTAATGAGTCAACAACTATCCACTAATTCCAGAAGCACCCTAGGCAAATCTTAAACATGTAACATGTGCCATGAATTGTCGTGTTTATTACACATAGCCTCTTGGATGGTTTTAATAATCATATTTCTGACTAATGACAGTCACAATAAACCAGAAATGCAAGAGAAAGGTATGCATTAAAAAATCAAAACAACAATTAAATATCATTTACTCCCTGATCTGAGATTATCCAGTGAGGTAACTAGTGTATGATGTATTTACTTCTGAATGGCTTTTCACTTTCCAAATTAAAAGGTGGCTTCTGAACACCTTTAATTGTATGAATATCTGTCATGAGTTGCACAATAACAATTGATGCTCAGTGTACCAGAATTTTTATATTGTTTTGCATAGTGTTTGGTACTAAAGTGACCCGATTTAATCTGTTTTTTATAGCAATGTCATTCAGCTCCTATTTCCTTTTGTATGATTGTGGACACAGTGATCTGGCTGAATCTTAAATGTCCTCTGAATATTAATGGAAAATTATTACGAAAATGTTAATATCATCTGGAAAAACTCGTCACTCCATGGATCTTGTACAGCTTGCAGTCATTAAGTATGTTAGGCATTTTTACACACAATACATTTATTATTTCATGTTCATTCAGTCAAGGCAGATATGAAAAATGTCTGTGTTTGTGAGAAGTCCAGTATACTGTCAGGAAAAAACTACCAGTTTGTACCTTTGAGGGTCACTGGGGCTGTACCCTCAAGGGTCTGCCAGTTGTACCCTAGCTATAGATTAATGTACCTTTTATTCTACTTGGACTCCAAGGAACAAACGTTTTGTGACAGAGGGGTAGACTGTAGTAATGTTGTACGTACCTTGGGAAACAAAACTGTACCAGGGCTGTACCCTTTTTTCGAACAGTGTACCACTGTTAATAACACCCTGTTAATAGTGACAGAGCCACAATTCGGTAAGTTCAACATACAACTTTGGCATCCTACACAGGAACCATGCTCAAAGTTCACCTGCGTGATGATTATTCACAGAAAGTAATGGACACACACTTTAATTGCATCAAAACAGCACATTTTAAGGCAACTGTTCTTGTTTTGAGTGCTATTTTCACATATAAATGCATAACATGCCATGAGTTTGCCTGTAGTGGTGACTGCCATGGACATATAGGAATACAGTTCATCAGATCATTGTGCTTATATCAACGTAGACTGATAAATATGTATGGCAAATAAGGCCTGTTAAGTTTGACTACCCACCCCAGGCAGTCTACTTCCAAATGACAAGATATCTATTATGCATTGTGCAATGCCCCAGAGATACACTATATGGACAATAGCATTGGGACACACCTCTTAATCATTGAATTCAAGTGTTTCATTCAGACCCATTGCCACCAGCATACAAAACCAAGCAACTACCCATGCAGTCAGGTTTGTAATTATTTGTGGAAGAATGGGTTGTTCTGAAGACCTCAGTGAATCCAAATGTGGTAGTCATAGGATGCCACCTTTGCAATAAGTCAGTTCATGAAATATCTACCCCACTGAATATTCCACGGCCACCTGTAAGGGGTATTATTGCAAAGTCGAAGCATTTATGAACAACAGAAATTCTACCACAAAGTGGCAGACCACGTAAAGTAACAGAGTGGGGTCGCCAAGTGCTGAGGTGCATAGGCATAAAAATCGCCAATGCTATGTTAATCCTGCCTTAACCCCAGCACTAAAACTCTGCACTGGGAACTACATGCAACTGCATGCAAGCCTCACACCACCAAGTGCAATAGCAAGCATTGGAAGAAGTGTAAAGTACACAGCCACTGGACTCTGGAGGAAAGGAAATGTGTTCTGTGGAGTGACAAATCACGCTTTTCTGTCTGGTAATCCGATTGACAAGTCTGGGTTTGACGGATGCCAGGAGAATGTTACCTGCCTGGCTGCATTATACCAACTGTAAAGCTTGGTGGAGAAGGGATAATGGTGTGGGGTTATTTTTCAGGGGTTGGGCTTGGCCCCTTAGTTCCAGTGAAGGGAACTCTTAATGCTTCAGCACACCAAGACATTTTGGACAATTCTATGCTTCCCATTCTGTGGGAAAAGTTTGTGGAAGGCCCTTTTCAGATCCAGCATGACTATGTCCCAGTGCACAAAGCAAGGTCCCTAAAGACATGATTGGGTAAGCTTGGTGTGGAAGAACCTGACTGGTCTACACAGAGCCCTAACCTCAATGCTACCAAACACCTTCGGGATGAACTAGAATGGAGATTGTGAGTCAGGCCTTCACATCCACCATCTGTGCCTGATCTCACAAATGCTCTTCTGGGTGAATGGGCAAAAATTCCCACAGACACCCTCCAAAATCTTGTGGAAAGCCTTCCCAGAAGAATAGCAGCTGTTACAGCTGTAAATGGGGAGGACCAACTCCATATTGCTGCCCATGGATTTACAAAAGGATGTCATAAAAGTTCCTGTAGGTATAATGGCCAGATGTCCCAATACTTTGGCCCATGCAGTGTATATGAGAGCCTCACGGACCTCAGTGCCAGATCGTCGTGCACCAGTGTCATGCCATTTTGAGAGATGAGAGATTACCGCCAGCACGATTATCATCCTGCAACCAGCAGCCTGCCCAATGAGCCCGGGCTGGATCAATCAGGGTCAAAGGTCTAGAATTGCAGGTGAAATGTGAAAATGTTTGTTACTCATTTAAGACCAATGCAATGCACATGAAGTTCTTAAGATGCACGTGCACATCTTGGCACATCATTTGCAGAACACCGAGCCTCAAAATACATTGTTGGCGTAGTGATAAAATACACAAAAAAGTGATCACTAACCTTACTATAATCAGCTTCAAATCAATGTTAGCGTGCTTGCTACACGTTTGACATTATACTGTATTTCCTTGACTTATTCCACATTTGTTTGTAGCACCATGTAATTTGCAGTCCAAGAAGACCCAATTCCGAGAAAAGAATGACAATTATTTTACATATACATTGAGTAGAGTACATCAGCCTTCAATCAAACTATAGATCTGGGGTAAATCGTCCGCTGAATATTTTTATATTTTTGTTTTTAAAATTCGCAGACGGTCTTCCGGCCTGCTGCGGGGACGCCGAGGCGGCTCTCGCCGGGGAAGCCCTATGAACTGCGGCGGCCCGACGGGCGGGAGGGAGGCCGGCAGAAAAGGAGTGGCGCCGCGTCGGCCCGGAGGAGGGAGCGCCCTTAAATAAGGGACACTTCCTGCCTACGAGCGCAGTTCCTGTAACGGAAGGCAGGGTGGAGGGATGGCGGAGAGTATCTCCGACAGCAGCGGCTCCGGCTGCCGGCGGTGCTCGGTTCACGCCGCGGGGGACAAGGTGCCGAGCCGCGGCGGCGAGGCTTCCAAGTGGGTCCGCCTGAACGTGGGCGGCACGTACTTCCTGACCACCCGGCAGACGCTGTGCCGGGACCCCAAGTCCTTCCTGTACCGGCTGTGCCAGGCCGATCCCGACCTCGACTCCGACAAGGTACTGGGGCTCGGCTCGGTACGGACGGCGTTCGGTTGGCCGGGCGTCAGGCGGCTCGGCGCTCCGGGGGGGGACCCACTTTTGGGGCGCGGAACGCCCGCGTTTCGACCGCGGAGCCTCCCGTCTGCGAGCTAAATCCTCTATTAACCACGACCATGGAGGCGAATAAACGCGTTCAGAGGCGCCGCCGCTCGCCGGCCGACCAGCAGCTTCATTTACCCCGGATTCCCGGCCGTGGGGGGAAACGCGCCTTTCCGTTACTTTCCGTGATTTTGCGGCGCTAGCCGCTCCTTCCCGGCCGAAGGAAACTTTACTTCTTCGGAGCGGTCTGCCAGCGGCGGAAAGGCACAGAAATAAGATGATATAAAAGAACCAAAACGCAACCGAGCGACAGACGTACAGAAGCCAAGACCGTTGCTCATGTCATTTTCCTCCGAAGCTGCGTTAGCGCGTAATTTAGCTCGCTCAGAAAGTAATTAGCGAGGAAATGGCTGCGTTAACATTGATGGAAGAATGCCGTTGGCTTACCTATAAATCTAAAAAATCTGGTATATTAAAGTACCCGTGTACTATGCATAATGTTCATCTGTATGGGTGTATATACATATAATTAGGCATAAAGAACTGGTAGCGATGCACCTGAAGTTGCATACAACTTTCATTTAACCCAGCAAATGAAACGACTTTTTTTTTTTTTTCTTACTTGGAATAGCTGATCTGCTTGTTTATTCATAAAGTCATATTTTGGAGTCCTCTGTTAGCAGGCTAGTAAAGGGGGCTGTTATAGGAAAGGCAGCCTTTGGCAGCTGGTTATGCTTGGGGTATTTCTCTCCACTGAGACAGTAGCCCAGTGTCACAGTGCAGTCTTGATGGCTGCACTATTAGCTGAAATATCTTCGTTGTACTAAAGTGTGAATTATTTATTGTTATGGCTTTCCCTGTAAATCAAGATGCGGCAGTTGGTGTGGGTGGAATATGAAGAACGTGGTCTGTCTAGTGCAGCCCTGCGTGCATATTTATGGTCAGAAACCACTCTGAGACATCAGGGCGGTGTGCTTCCTGCATGGGTTTTAATGTTAGCTGTGTAAGCATATTGCTGAATAAGTTACTTGCTGGTTGGGGCCTTTTAAATTGGTTGGGCCACTTTACTGTTCTGTTGATTTTCTAGTGCAGACACCTCAGTCAAGAACTAATACATTTTGGCTTTAAGTATGTGACAACCTTTCTGTTCATGAGGACCTTGTTTTAGAAATATCTTCTACTTATGGTTTATTTTTACTGGAACAGAGAATGTTGGCCATTAAAGTAAACTTGAGAGTTCAACTTGAGAATTAAAGTGAAATAGTGCTAATGGTGATTGGGCGAATGCACTGTGATTACCTTCTATATCCGTTCCTTAGACTCTGTTCCGGTTTGACTTGTAGTCGAAACCCTTGTGCCGTCTTTGTTCTGGATGCCCCAGCTGTGGTGTGATTTGCCTAGCAAATCATAAACTGCAAAGTGCTCAAAGAACATTCAACAGCTGTTAAGTGATCCAAGAGCTTGAGAAACATTACTTTTTTTACCCTTTTTTTATGAGTTCAGAACTTCTTGCAGTCCCAGTTAGTCTAAAGCTGTCTACCAGACTACCTAATCAATAAGAATTGGGAAAATCATACTGGGTATTCTTTTACTGGCAATTGTCCGGTACATCAGCGATTTGCTGAAAAGCACCCTTTTCTTGCAGTATTGCAGGTGTGAGGTGCTGGGTGAGAAGGGTATGGTGCCAAGATGCAACTAGAGTATTAGAATCATCCCAGTAAATGAGCTGCTGTTATTTTATTTTTTTACTTAGCAGAAATAAGGCTTTTATTAGGGTGCCTTAAGTATGGGGTTGAAGTCAAAATGACTCTGTAATGATAGTGTGTACTTGCGGTCTGTTGACACCCTGTTAGATGTTACCCAGCTGCATATGATATGGGCAGATGAAAGCCATAGGAAGTATGAGAGCTTATTTGTGTATGCTTATATTGATTTTTGTGTGTATTATAATGGTAACTGGGAAGGGGCCACTCCCCAAACGCATCTTCTGGGAAACTGTACTGTCCACTAGTGGTGTGCTGGCTAGTGACTGGCAAAGTCTCTGACCCCAGAAGGAAATGGGAAAAATGTGCACCAAAAGATCTGCGTATGATGTCTGCCTGCTCTTCCCCTTTTGAATTTTTCAGTATGTTTCTAAGTTTCTTTGCTGTCAGATCAGCTGACTGTTAAATGCTGGACTAGGTTTTTGGGTTTCAGTTTTGTTGTTGGGAGTTTTAAACTTACTGAATTGTTTGAGTGTTAATATAGGTTTAATAAAACTACATGCAGCATACCAATCCAGGTTTGGGTTTTTTTCAGTTTCTCATCTTAAATTTGTAAGAACTTCTATAATGGTCCACTTTGACAAGTGTGAGCCTTCCATTTACTTGCATTTTGGAGATGTTGCTTTAATTGTTGCATGTAAAGGCTTCATTTTGAGATGCCACATCACATTTCCTGTTCAGTTTGTCCTGTATCTAACAACACAGGCTGTAATTTGGGGGGAAAACGTATAGGCTTGCCATTTAACTTTCATTGGCCGTTGCTTGAGTTACAGTGAATCTTGCCCCTGTAATCTCTTTAATGGCTGAGTTGTTCCCAGAATATCACCTTGTCTTGTTTTTTCCTAATTAGCTTCATGTACTTTCTTTCAATCTTGGATCGAAGAGGAAGGAGCCCATGTTATGGAGGAAAAGATATGAGCTTGCAGGATGTCGGGACAACTTTTTTACACAATGTAGGGAAAGTGTGTAGGCCTGAAGGAAATGCTGCAATATCGGCAGCCTGCGTCTTCAGTCTGTTAGTTGCAAGCTAGCGGTCAGGTTACTTCTTTCAGCCCGGGGCTCCATCAACGTGAACAAGCCTTACATTATCTTATCTTGGTTGTCTCTCTCAATCCTGGTTGGTTGTTGAGAATAATCTATATACATCTCGCCAGTAAGGTTTGGTTACAGTGGTCGTGAGCTCCAAGGACCGAAGCTGCGATGATGTGTCCTAAACCAAGAGTCGAGTTGGCTAGACCAGGTAATGGGAGTTTTATCAATATGCATACTTGACAACTTGTGTGGCATCATCTTCCATTGCTGAAGTGCAGTTCCAGTACTCAAAAACAGAAGTATGAAGGACCGTAAAGACCATGCATGTTTTCCCGCTCCAAATATCAAGGATGCATCAGTTCGTATCCTCACCAACAAGAACAATCCTAGGATTTCCCAAGTTTGTTTTTGGTAGGCAAGCTAATAGGAGAGCTTTTGCCAAGACTACAAGTACATTTTGTGTATTCTTTGTATTGATAAACACCCAATGAGCTACCTGAATGATGGCCGTGGTTAGTTACTTCTCTGCTACTTGTCAGCACTAAACGGTCTATGTGATTGCCAAGGGGAATTCACCCAGGCTAGATTACATTGTTGCATTATGGACTCAGTTTTGCCCTGAGAAGACTTTCTGCCCGATCTCCTGCTACAGTTAATTCCTGTTCCTAGACCTTTTACTTTGCTCCATAGGAACCTCCAGTGGGTAAATTGGAGGTCCCAATCATTGAATCATTGGTGTGTTTTGGCCTTTACTGGGATATGAGTGTCAGATTGGGGAAATTGAACCATTTCAGCCCAGCCTCTTCTGAGAGTGAATTGTTGTTGACTGACTAATGTTGGGATAAAGGTGTCTGCTCCTGCTGAGCCCTCCCCTCCCACGGCCCTGCTGTCTGCCTCTTCAGAGGATGCATCTTCTCTCTCCAGTCTATAGCTCTGTGGCTGGTAGTCCTCTGCTCCATCCTGAATAGATCCATGTTCTAGGGGAGTGAAAAATCACTTCATACCTGTAATCTCCTGCCCTCATTGTTTCGTGAAAGCCGAATAGATTTGTCCCTTTACATTTTCAAGCATCAAGTGTTGCACAAAGCTCTTTTCTGAACCTATATCTTGTCTTCATTTAAAATTGCCTTCTTTAAAAGTGTAGCAGGCTCTGCCTGGGGTCTTGCTGCTTGTAGGGCAGTTTAGTCCATTCCAGTCAGGAATCCTTTTTGAGCCGGATGTGCTGGGTTGCACACCTGTGCCTGGGCATTTCAGGCGCGGGTGCCATCTCCCATCATCACACAGGCAGCTTAGCCCATTGTTTCAAATTTCCTGCAATTTGATAAGTGAATTCCTGTCCCGGAACCTGCATGGGAATGCCTGATCTCATTTGTTTGTCAAAACTTGCAAACTTTTGGTGGTCACCATTTTTTTTTTTTTTTTCCTGTATTTTTCCCAGCTCTCTCTTCTTTCTTTTTAAGTCCTGGCTATTTGCTTTTAAAGCCCTGTCTATACTGTCATGGTAGCAAAGTGTTTTTTCTCTTCAAGCTCAACACAGCTTGACAGCTACTTTTAGAAGATAGACCTGTATCCATCACATTCTCGACCCTAATGCTTGGATCTGCCACAGCAGAATTCCCTTGCCAAGACCCATTTACTGTCCGCTTTATGCTCTGTATCTTCTGGTATAACACTAATATTGCTCAACTTAAAGGGTCTTGGGTGGTCCTGTCTAATCAGACATAAGCTAATTTATTAAACGGTGTCATGACGAAGGTACATCATGCCTTATTTTTTGGATTAGCCTGCAGTTGAGCTAAACTTGTCCCTTTAAAGAAGAAAAAGCTTGATAACTTGGGGGTGAGGGCTCCTGTTTCAGTATTCCATGTATATATTCATGTGAAGCAGTTTATTCAGGGTCCAACTTAACAGTGCGTCAGTCAGTCAAATATCATTTATGATCCCATATGGTTTAGGCACTGAGTTTTGTAGGCTGGGCGAAGGGTTGTAAAGCCCCCCCACCCCCCGAATGAACGGCTCTCTGTACTCCCTCTCCAGGTGCCCCCAGGTGTCAGGCTGGCCTGTCAGAGCGTTCATTCATTAAGTTATATGGTGCCTCTTTTAAGAGGGAGAATTTCTGAGCTGAGGAGGTGCTAATGCTGCTGATCTCACTTTGACCAGGGTGGCCATATGACTCTTGGTCTTTTAAACTGCTCAGGTTTACTGTATAGATACCATGTTAATGTAGCCCTGTGGTATGATGGTGCCTTACACTCAGAAAGGTGGAGCTACTAGAATCTTGAAGCCTCCTTGCTTTCACACTCCATCTTCTGCTATCCCTGCTATCTGTCTTTGCTAGCTTTTATTTTTTTTCATGAAGGCCATATTGCATTTCCTCGCACTGGGAATCAATAGCTGTTTCAAGTGACTGGTACTTTTGGAAGCCGCCTGCAAAATTCATAAAGCGGAGCTTGGGTTGAAATGTAGCTGCACGTTGAGTTATTGTGTGCTCGTGCAGCAAAGGTGTAGCTGGCCTGTGGGGGGTGAGTTGGGTGGTGCTGTACTGTGACTAAATGGGTCAAGGACTGTTTTTAGATGTATGCTAATAGCAAGTGTCTGTCGGTATGTTTGGGTTTTTTTTTTTAATTTTTATTAATGTGGATGGGTTATCAAAATGTGACCTTAATAACCGGGATCATAATTTCTGGCTATCGCTGTTTGTTGTGCAGATGAGTGTCAAAAAACTGCCTTTTTCTGAAATGCTTGCCTGGCTTTTTTTTCCCTTCCTCTGAGTGCTTAGGACAACACAAACCTGTGATTTCCCTCTTGCTAGATAATCGATATGAGCACTTTGAGAGATTACCAATCCTAGCTTCTACAATTTGGATCTTTTAGTCTTCGTTCAATGCACCATTGACCTGCGATTTATGCATTACATTACTTGGTGAAAAATGTGCATGAAACGTTTGTAGTTAGGATGGGTATTTTTCCCCTTAATCACTGGTAAAAGCGGAGCAGCCCTCCTAATATCTTTTTTTAACTGGTTAGGAATTTGGCATGCTTGCTGTTATGAAAGTGGTTGGCGCGTGTACTGATGCTGAGGGTGACCTTGGGCAGCTAACGTGCCCTTGAAATGTCACCTCATCCATCTTCCAACGGCTTATCTGAAGCAAGGTCGTGGGCAGCTGGTGCTTATCTCAGGGCGCATGCATGCACACTTGCCACTATGGACGATTCATAGACTGGAATTCACCCAACTGCATGTCTTTGGACTGCAGGGGAATATCTCACATAACGCAGGGAGAATATGAAATTGCAGTTGGATTTCCATCCCCTAACCGGGGAGGTGTGTAGTGATGGTGCTGACCACCTTAACACCCTCATAAATTGGAACTAAAGCTATTTTCCTGCCACAGTAAACCTAGTTTTGCAGCTATTTGATCCCAGAAACTGAAGCTTATTTGATGCCCCTGGGGCCCTTCTGCCATATGCTTCGGTTAGCTGTCCGGTGACATTGGCCTGTAGCTCTGTGATGAAGCTCTATCCCTCCTGGTTGTTCAGTAGTGAAAACCCGCTTGAAGTTAATAGGTCAGTTTGGTTTAATGTGTGTGT
>JAODKL010000095.1:20026294-20055680 GCA_026780765.1 Petrocephalus schoutedeni | reverse complement strand
TAAGATGGGAGGCTAATGGTTCTGGCAGAACCATTTCTGTCATCCGTTAATGCTTTATAAGCAGTTGTCTGCCTGACCAACTGACCTCTCACTAACATCACATTAATTAATTAACTAAATTATTTATTTATGTCTTTCTCTCCAGGATGATACGGGAGCCTATTTAATAGACAGAGACCCGACATACTTTGGCCCAGTGCTGAACTATTTGAGGCATGGCAAGCTCGTCCTCAACAAAGATCTGGCTGAGGAAGGTATGGGCCGGGTGGCCGTGTATGGCAGCTCTCCATCGTAACCTGTGCTGTAAAGTTTTATTAATTGTGTGCATTTGTTTGCCTGTGTGACTTATGCGCCCCCCCCCCACACACACACACCTGCTTTTGTCCAAGGTGTACTGGAAGAAGCAGAGTTCTACAACATCACATCACTCATAAAGCTCATCAAGGACAAGATCAGGGAGAGGGACTGCAAAACGTCTCAGGTGACCTGGCCTCCTCTTTCGAGAACCCATCACACCCATGCTTTAGACTGTGGTGAGCAATGGCATGTCCTTTGGTTAAGGCATGCCCTCACCTCAATGGATGAGTGTATGTTGAGTTTTGAGGCATAGCTGTTTAAGGGCATTCCCCAGATGTTCCTTAGAGCTGCACTTGGTATCATTTTCAGGGGAATTTAGTCATCACTGTGCCATAATACTTTGGGGAAAGAGGTTTCAAAATATCTCCCCTTAAGCTTTCTCTGTTTATAATGGTTTAATTGGAATTTCAAGCAATGTATCTTTACTTGAAGGTGAGCAACTAGATGAGTGTAATGTCAGAAGCTGTAGCCCAGTCACAAGTGTTTTTGTTGTGTGGAGAGATGTTTGTGGGCCCCTGTTGAAACCATTGTGCCTGACAAGGTCAGAGCCTCGCCATAGTAATTCTCATCTATGCTGAGACTGAAGTTCTCTTATCAAGGGGGGATTCCTTAGGAAACGGTTAGAAATTCTTTTCGCCCATAAGGGGCCCTGGGATCTGCTTAATCTGATATGTGCAGCATAGTCAGAGACCTGGATTCCAGCTTGCTTGCCTGAAAGGATTGCTTGTAATTTTAATAAATTGTGCTTTAAATTTTCCCATATCTGCTGTCTAATGTTGATTAAAGGCAGTCACTGCTTAAAGAAGTATTTGTGCGAGTGATGGAGGTGTGGGCATTAAGTGGCCCTTTGGCAGCACTGGCAGCTAGCATTGTCGCTGGGCCTTTGTGTAGCAGCGACCTGCCTCAAGGCCGAAACAGTGACGCGGTTGGGGGGAACCTGAGTTTTTCACCAAACTGCTAGAAATGTGCCAGGGAATGGGGTAAGTCTGAGCACATGGTAAAAACTGGGAATGGGGTGCGGGACAGGCAAGGCACCATCGCCGTCAGGCTGTATACGCTTGGAGAGCATCTGGCGGGATCCTCTGTAGACCGCCGCTGTTTTTCTCCGTAGTCCCACGGTGGCCTCCATCATTAGTTCTGCGAAAAGCCCCCGGGGTTTCCAGACCTTGTTAAAGGTGTTGGCCACGGTCCAGGCCCCCATCCTCAGTACATGTGGCCAGATGGGGTCAGCTCTGTGAATCAAATCAGTCTCCATGTGCTGTTTTGTGAAACTTTCCATAGGTTATTTTATGTCCATCTATATATCTTATCTACTTGACCGCCCAGTTCTCACTCACCGGAATTGTCTACCAGGTTGTTCAGTAGGAAAACGATCTACGGCCAGCGCTCCTTACTGAGGTGGGGGCCAGTGCTTGGTTAGGTAGACTGTAGGCTTTTAAACTGGCCCATCTGCTGATCTGGTCCAGGAGGCATATAGTTGGGAAGGTTTTGTTCCGTCGAGACACTGGTTCAATAGATTGAAAGAATAATCTTTGTGGAACCTATTTAAAGTTTTTAGGGGCGTAATAAGAGCTGTAAAGCAGCCGGCATATGGTCCCTTGGGGGCGGAACTGAATATGTGCGGCTTTATTAAACGCAGGGCTTGTTTCCTCTGAATGTTCCCAGCAGTGACGTACTCTCTAACCTCCCCCCTTACCCCCAGGTGCCCGTTAAGCACGTGTATAGAGTCCTGCAGTGCCAGGAGGAGGAGCTTACGCAGATGGTCTCCACCATGTCTGACGGCTGGAAGTTTGAGCAGGTAAGCCCACTGTCAAAAGAGGAAATCTAATCGTTTTGGAAATTTCACATCCTCGAGTCTCTCTATAGAACCATTGTTGTGCTTTAAACATTGTCCAGAAAAGTCGAACTGTGTTTTCTATTGAACTTCAGTGCTATTAAAATTAGTTTTGTGTATTGGTGCAAATTTAAGTAGCCATTGTGTATTATTCAGTTTTGGCTTGTGGGATTGGGAATAATCATAACTTTCATGGATTGTAATTCTATAGTTGGGGAAGTTACAGCAAGATTCTTTAGAAACCCCTCTGATTTGTGTAAAACAACTTGTGAAGATTGTTGTTTTTGCTCTGACACACACACACACACATCATTAGCTTAACTTGATGGACAGTTCTGGAACATGGAACCTGGCTTCTGATGAACCACACCTAAACCTGTTATTTACCTGAGAACTGGTGTGGCTCATCTGAATCTGTAGTAAAATTCTCATTTCGGTTTCAACACAAATGGGGCCTGATTCTGTCATTGTCAGAAATTTGGGTTCTCCTGTTCCTTCAGCCTTTGTGAACTTCATGCACACTTTCAAAAGGCTTTAAATGTCCATAACCGTTGAGTCGCCCTCATATGCTGCACGCTCAAGCTGCGATGTCTGTCCACGTGTTGCGTCCTATAGCCATTGTCCTGCTTCCCCCCCCTGTGTTTTCTGTAAATGTTCGGTCATTCTTTTTAAATGCACCTAATGTAAACGCATGATCCGCCTTTCAGCATCTCGGGTGAAAAGGAGCAAATGAAGAAAAGTCCTGGGTGGACCTTATGTGACTAACATTTCCAGTTCAGTGTTTGTTTATGGAGCTGTTATTAATGCCTGTTCAGGCCAGCGTCACACTGAAGTTTCCGACCTCATAACTCATTTGGTTAAATGCTTTGTTTTCCTGCTGTTCACACCCGGGGTGGATATCAGTGATAACTGGTTGACCGGGTTCCGTTGCCGCTGCAGGCATTCCTATAGGCCAGCAATCGCCATCACTACTAGATATGAATTTTTATGGCTGGAGGTGCACCGGTCTGTCTTGGCACTCAGCTTTTTGACATGGCAGGTTGAAGTGATTTTGGATGTAGGAATAGTAGGATATAGTGACTGTTTTCACCGCCTACAATCTGTCATCTGGATATTTCGTGAAACTTCAGCTTTCGCTTGCATCCATTATGTCATTTATACTCATTGCATGTTATTGTCAGATGAATTAAACAATCCTTTATACATGTGTTTTTAATACAGCCAGGCAAGTATTAGGCTAGTGTTTCTCAACCCGGTCCTTGGGGACCCGTCCACATTTCTGCTTCCTCCCTGCACCTCAGTAGATGTGAATACAGTATAAAATTTCCATATCCTGATTGACTTCAGGACTTCAGGAGTATTTCTCTGGAAATGTATCATAACTGGACTTTTGCTGTGGAAGAAGCTCCTTGTATAATCCTTGCTGTAGCCTACATTATCAACTTGCATATTTGTTTCAGTGGCAAAATCTTATGGGATCTGTTCATGAATCTATTTATACTATGTAAAGAGACGAGCCGAGAATGCTATCAGATGGTAACAAACATGTGACACGCCCGGCGGTGCTGTGCCATTTCCTCGTGCCTGCTTTTACGGAGGCTCCTTCCAGACCCCTGATTGCGTTTTGCCCTGGGTAACGGGGAGTGCCGGATTCAGCTTCCAGAAGGTTCCGTGCCATACGTGCGAGCGCAGCAACCGCCTGTGACTGCTGGTTTGATCACCATTTTTAAAAGGGCTTCATTAAAGTGTGAATAAAAAAAATTGGGACGTTGTGAGTAAAATAAGGGTATGCTGTGCTTAAGGGCAGAAACCATAGAAAGCATACAGGAATTTGAATGGCTTAAAATAGTTCTTGGATTTATGGAAAAGTAAGTTAATTATAATTTTTTTTTTTTTTTTTTTCGGGACCTACCTGAGTTTTGCTTATGTGTAGGGGCATGGATTTCAGTTGCTTATTTGAATTTTGAAATGGTGCAAAATTTTTTGATTTTTATATTTTTGGGCTTTTTATTGTGATTGGCTGGGTAATGCATAGCTGCTCTTGACTCCATTTTTATGATTGGAACTGCCTGTTTTTTAGTTGTCAAGTCAGTATGTCCTTGTATGTCAGCGTTTTCTCCAACACACTGTCCCCTTAACGTGCACAGCCACTTCATCTCTGCTCTTATGCAGGTGGTTCATATTCTGTTGCTGTGCATCTCTCCCATTCATCATTCTCCATCTGGGTATAAAAATACATGAAGTTGTTGTTAGGCTTGCAAAGCATTCTGGGAAGGGGTGCTGCCCCTCCTGCAATCTCCCTCATTCCACCGCCTCCTCCGTGTCGCTTTGCCAGTGTGCTTTCTGAGGAAGGTAATGCCAGTGTTCTGTACCTACCTGTGGAATGATTCCCCACCCCCTTCTGTGCTCTGATTGGTCTTTGCAGCTTGTCAGTATAGGCTACGGGCGGGACCACCAGTCAGAGTTTCTGCTGATTGTGTCCAGGGAGGTGAGGGGAGAGGAGACCGGTTTCCCCATCCGCGGCGGTGAGGTGTGTCCCAGCATTCTCTCCCTCACCCCCCCAACCCCCGCCACCACTGGGCCTCTGCTGGGACCTCTTCCTCATGGCAGGGGAGATTTTTTTTTTTTTTTGCCTGGTTTTTGTTTTGGTCATTTGCTACATCTGTCCGAGAATCCCCCTCTTCTTTGCCGTGTCCATTCTGCATCCCACGTTTCGGTTATGGTGTTTCTGTCCCTGTCTGCTAAGGCATGAGTGAGTGCAGCTGCTTTCACACCAGGTTGCTCTTTTAAATGTGTGAGAGCTGCTGATGCCAGCGTAGAGGGGTAGATGGAAAGGATACTCCCCTACCCCCCGGGCCTTGTAGAATAGTGTGTGTATATATATGATGTGTATATAAACAGCAAAAGTCTTGAAACCAGCAGTCCTGTTGTGCTGTCGCTTCCATCTAGTACTACAGTTTGCCTCTTTTGATGACCCCACCCCCCCACCGCCATTAGGACTAAAGCTTCCCATCTTAAGACGAGTATAATTAAAAACAAAGGGAACTTCATGTGCCGGTTTTATGGGTCACTGGCACGAAACAGGAGGTCTTAATGTGAAATGGAACACACATGTTGGCCTGCCTCTGGAGTGTCTCTGAGCTGTAGTCTCCAGCACCTGATAACACTCCATGTGGGTTCAGCTGATGCAGCGCACCTTTTGCCTCATATCGCCCGTGTGTAGGCCACAGAAACGTGCCGTTTCCATTTCCTGGAGGCCTTTGGAGCGGCAAACTGGAGGCGGCGAGGTGCTTATCTGCCACGGCAGAGTGGATATACCAGTCTCCGTGCGATGGGTGGCTGCAGGAGGAATGCGGCCCGCGAGAATGAGAACGAGGATATGAGACGGTCTACTTGTGTTATTTTTGTTTTTCCTCGGGGTTGGAAGGCCTCTCCCTTATCTCGTAACGACCAAGCTGAGCTCCCGTCTATGGTTGTTAAATGGCCAGGGAGAAGGGCTTGGCCTGTCTGGGTTTGTGCTGTCAAATTTAGCAGAAATTATTTATATTCTCAGTAATTCTCACTTCCCAGTGTAACACCTTTCAGAAATGACACATCATGTGGAGATTTTTTAACTTTTCTGTGTTTTGTTTGGGGGCACAAAACTGAAATTGATTCTTTCAGTACAGAAAGCTTTAACTTTAAACCCCCGCCCCTCGCTCCATGATCCTTGTACAAGCAGTAACTTGAACATTTGTTTCTCGCCATAGTATAACTGCTCTGAACTTGGTCTCAGATATGGGTATGTTTAGTGGGGACACTGCAGGTCCATGACGGCTGGTAGGGTGTCCTGCCTTCTAAGCCGTTAGGATCACACGTGCGCCATCGAACCTTAAGGGGCCCCAGCCTCTTCCCCCTCAGTGCCAACCTCGCCAATCCCCTTATTGAGTCAGATGGGCATGACCTCCCCTCTGTGGCCAAGCTCTTCCCTTTGATTTCAGTACCTTGATTCTTGGGCACTGGCTTCCTGTATTGTCACAGGATGGGGATTTCAGTAAATATTTTGACACCCTTAGTCAGTCAGTTGTGTCCTCCTGTTTTATGAGATTCCTCTCTAAGTACCTCTGCCCTGGGCAGTTGACCCACCTTGTGTTATGATGGTTTACTGCAGCGCAATCGGGTGACGTGGCACCCGATGGCCTCTTTCTCCTCTAAGCAACCACACCCTTCTGATGGGCTGCTCTGACCACACTGCCTCACCCGTGTCTTCGATTCCCTTGCGGTTTATGAGAGACCTGGCTCTCCATGTCCTGCTACCTGCTTCTGGATTTCACCTGACATTATATTGGCTTTGCCAAGCCGTTTACGACGGAGTGTAGGCTAGCTTGCAGCACTGACACATCTATGTGTGGGTTTTTTTCCCTTCCCCCTTTCTCCCCCATTTTTTGTCATTAAGGAGATCGATGTCCTTAAATTTCAGGTGATATGATATGGTTCTAGGTAAGATGTTTGCTATGGAAATGCCTGTAAGTGCTTCACATACTTTTTCTCCAGTGCCTAATAATTTAAACGGCTCAAGAATGCTAGGTAATTATCACCTGGTTCTGCTTGCAGTTGCTCCCGGGAATAATATTTTGTAAAAGGATTTCATAAGCATAACTGAACTGTGCCCTGTGGTTTAAGGTTCAGATACCATTTTAGTGCTGCAGAGGCCTCCAGCTGGTCATTTCGGTTGATCTTTCTTCTTAAATAGGCTTGAGTAAGCTTCTGTTTTAGCATTTGGATCATGAATTCATCTTTTTATTTTGGGATATTTTGTGGAGATGTTCAGATGTCAACAAGGCTGTCAGGAAAGTGCATATTCACATATTGACTTCACCCCTTGTCGTTCTTGGAATCTTCCTGCTCTACAGCTGGTCAGCATTGGCTCATCCTATAACTATGGAAATGAAGACCAGGCAGAGTTCCTTTGCGTTGTCTCCAAGGAGTTGCAAAACCAATCATACGGCACCAGTAGTGAGCCGAGCGAAAAGGCGAAGGTGAGATTCCTGTCACATTCCACGATTTTTGTGATTTTTAAGTTGCAGAATCATCTAAACATGGATGGAAGGGCTTTACTGCCCCTTAAATTATTTTGTCGAAGTTGTGGCTCAAATTTCAGATTTCTTTTTTCCAGTCTTTTCTGGTGAGTGGTATTACAAAGCATTACATTTATTTCAACAGGTTGTTTTTAAAAACATGTTTACCAGGGCGTGTTTAAGATTGGCTCTGGGCTATTATTTTTTTTTTTTCCAGTCCTCCAACTAGATGTTGAAACACCCGTTTCACCTTTTTGCACTCCTGAACCAGTTTATTCCCCTGTATTGCCAGTTCGCAGGGCTGGAATTACTGCTGCTAAGTTTCACCATAACCAGAGCTTAATAGTCCTGTCGGGTTCGCCAGCCTCCCATTAGTGGTTTAAACTATGCAAGCTGTAGCAAAATCTAATGTTACCTGGCTATGAGTTTGGCCTGGACTCAGGAACCAGCATAGATATAGATATATATGCCTCAAATTTCAGATTACTTTTTTCAGTGTGTGTATGTGTATATATGGATTTTGCATAACACATTCTCACTTGCGTACAGCGAATGCCACTGCTCGACTACAAATTGAGTTTATTTAGAAAACATAAATTGGTTTACATTCAGTATTGTACTGAATCCTCATAAGAATTTGACTGTCTGGTGGGTTATAGCCTTGCAAGCCTCAAGATTGCCAGATCATCAGTGCCAGTAGATTTAGAGGATGACTGAGTCCTTATGGACTTTCATTGCCACTCTGATTTAAAACTATTTACAAGAGTGATTGATATGTTTTACTAGGATATCAATTTGTCACACACACACACACACACACACACACACACTATATATATATATATATATATATATATATGAATGATGAGTTTTCATTCTCTAAAACCTCTTAATTCTGTCCAACAATTTCAGAAAATTGGGGTCATTCTTGCCCGTTATCAGATTCACCTTCCAGCTCTTTCTGTTTTCCTTGTTTTCCTTTACTTTTAATTTACACTTTAAACTTGTCTTTTTCCTTCTCCCCCCTTTCTTTACCCTCTGCATGCTGCATGCGGTTCAGAGTGAGGATGAAGAGACAGATTACGAAATGAATGACTCTGATTAGGTTTGGCCTATG
Organism: Petrocephalus schoutedeni; assembly: GCA_026780765.1. NCBI lineage: Eukaryota > Metazoa > Chordata > Actinopteri > Osteoglossiformes > Mormyridae > Petrocephalus > Petrocephalus schoutedeni. Next base: position 20,047,315 of record JAODKL010000095.1, on the reverse strand, counting down.
GTGAGCACTTAGCTGCTGCCTAGCTAGCCTCTGCTGTAACATCCGCTCGGTCGGCACTTGCTCAGACATGGTGACTGCATCACTCAGGCACCCAAATCTCATCCTGAAGGCCACTGGCAGCTCCACAAATAAACAAAAAGCCAGAGGTTTTCGGGATTGTGATTTTTGCGCCCATCCTTGTACCTCTGTTTCATACCTGTTAATTCTAAGGTTCTACCACAAATGGGTGTCAAAACAGGTATGCGTTTCATTTCATATATATACACAAACACACATGAATCATTCATGTTTGAGTTCTTTAATGTCACCTGAAATGCATTAATTGCACCTCTTTATCCCATTTAAAAATTAAGTTAACAGAAGAGGATTAGATGTTTTGTCCTCGTACATGTATGATACGACAGATGTTCTCCTGTAATAGTTATCGTAAATGTGTGACTCATTTGACTCAGTGTAACCTTAGCTAATGTCCAACTTTTTGGATGTAGGGAAAACAAAAAGCGAGAAAATGTTGCACATTTCAAAAGGGTTTAGGCCATGTGCAGCAGCCACTCCATCCCAGTGCAATGTCCCGGTTTTTGACGTGCTGACCTTCGGTCAGTAGGGGATGAAGAAGAGCTTCCTTAAAAAGTGCTTTTCCATCTATCGATTTTCACAGATGCATGCTTTGTTAGATATGCTGCCCTGATAATGGAGGGCAGCTTTAATATTTAATGGTGTCATATTTGTATCTCCTGTCTGCCTGTTGGATCCATCCACTTCTTTTATGGTGGGCTTAGATTTTGAATGTAGACCTGAGATGGGCTATATATTGATACTCTAGATAGGCTCGGCAGTAGTACTGTGTGTGTCTGGGGTCTGTAGGGTAACGGTCCAGTCTGCATCTGCCACAGAGACTCCTTCCCTTATTGACCCAGTACAATTATTTAGGACCCAGTACTATTTATTATTTATATTTATATTTATATAAAAAATATTTTTATTATTTATTTGGAGGGGGGAGGGCGTTTTTGCAGGGTGTGGAACTAGGCTTAATGTCAAGAATGAACTCCAACAATTTATTTTCCTTGTGTTTCAGATTCTTCAAGAACGCGGATCTCGAATGTGAAGAGACAGTGTTAAGCCCTAAGAATTATTTTACTCAGCCCGAGGAATAGAGAGATGCCACATTTGTTTTTTTTTTTTTTTTTTTTTTTTAAAGTGTTGTGATTTTAGTGATTTTCTTGTGCCTGTATAAAACTGGACTTTTTTTTTCTTTTGTTTATTGAATGATGGAACATTTGCAACAAAAAATGGTAAATATACATGTCATTTGTTAGCTGAGAAGGTTTTTTTTTTTTTTTATTTTTTTTTTGCCAGTTATTTACTCAGGGTATCCAATTCATTTTTTGACCCTTCTCTAAACTTGAATGATTGAGGGATTTAAGTCCATATTTGTATTTCAGTGGTCAATCTTATATCCTATATTTGCCGTAAGTTTGGGGGAACAACTTAAGTACATTTTTTGCTTTTTTTTTTTTTTTTTTTTTTTTAAATCCCCCCCCCCCCCCTTTTACACATAATTACAAAGAACAAAATGAGTTTGTTGGACTGCAAGTTTTGTATACTCTGTAGTTAACAATGTAAAACTGAAGTTGCAGTAATGGATCTATTGAAACGAGTCATGGATGTGTGCATATTTATATTTTGGATCGCCGCTACTTTTTTTTTTTTTTTTTTTTTTTTTTTTTTTTTTTTTTTTTTGTCTGTACATAATTCTTGGTATATTAAGATTTACCAGTAACACCAGGCCGTTATGCCTGAAGTTGTGTGCATTTTATTTCCCTTTATTGGCTGATTTCTTTCAATCTGAAAGTGGAACTTTTTTTTTTGCCTTGCGTGATCGCACGTGCTCTCAAGCAAGGTATTCTTGTGTAGGTTTTATACACTCATTTTAAACACTGAGATGTATAGAGTTTGAAAACCTCAACTTGCGGTGTGTGGGTTTTTTTTTTTTTTTTTTTTTTTTAAAAGGTTTACTCCATTAATGCAGTTTACAATCATGCAAGCTAAAACACTAAGCCTGGATATTTTAATAACTGTAAGTGCTCTAGCCTTACCAACCAAGCTTATGCTAGTCTAATTTGACAATTCTTATTATAGAGTATTTAACAGTTGCCTTTTTCTTTGACTAAATCCAGTGTGTGAAGTGCATTTTAAACGCACAGGTAGTCTGAGTCAGGGATAATAAAAACCCATCACCAGCTGCATTTGTGTGGCTTTGGATCACTAGAACTATATAGAGTATGTACAAATGGGGCATCTTCCCCAGCCTCTTATATAAATATACACATATACAAGGGCTTTTAATTATGGAGTTGTACAATCTTTAGAGGTTCAATAACAATTGAGCAGATTCTCTATGGCCATGGCTAGGCAATGTTTACATATGCTATAGTGTTTTGAAGCCTTCCAGTAATCTTGCACACAATTCCTTACACAATAGCTCGTTCTGTGTTTGGAGACCCAACTGCTCCACAGGTCAGCTGAATTGAAGATGCGTGTAAATAATGGTAACTTGCTCTGTATCGCATTCATTCTCTAGTTTGGTATGTGCTGCATAAACACTTTTAAAATGGATAATATTATGTTATACAGCTCTTCATGTAGACACGTACTTCCTAGATTGAAGCGAATGCAGGTCCAGTTGGGTGACATCTGTAATGGGGGAAGGCACTTCAAAGGGACACATCCATCAGGTCTAGTCTGCCTCCACAAAAACCACAGTTTTGGCCCTTTCCATGCAGGGTTGCAGTTGGTGTCTTGGTCCTTTGGTCACATTTCCTGTACCAGGAGGCCCTGCGTCAGGTATGGTTATGACTGTGTAGTCGTCCTCCACCATTTCAGCAATGCTGCTGAACCATCCACAGCTTCTTTTTACATTTCTATTTGATTTACGTGTATAGCATGGTTGTTTTTGTTTGGGTTTTTTATAGGCCAAATAAAGAGTTTACTTAACCCCTGTGTATGTCATTACATATTTGAGAGTGGAGTGGATTGAAAGGGATGTTATGAAATACACCTGGCATAGGCAGCCCTGATCCTGTAGTTCCAGTATCCAGCAGGTTTTCTGTCCTACCTGATGAGTTACCATCTGCCTGACATCAGGAGTGGTTCATCAAGTTCATTAGAGACCAGGTAGGATGGAAAACCTGCTGCATACTGGGACCCCAGGATCAGGGTTGCCTCCCCCTGAAATATAACGTGTAGATGCTCGACAATGGACAACACTTCCATATATGTGGCCTAGCCTACGCTTCCAGTGACCCAGAGTGTAGATTTACAGTGTACATCGCTACCCGGATTGACTGACTGCTCAAAGGTGACAATGCAGCTCCTTTGGTGCTCTGTCCTTGAAGGAGCACATGTGGTTTGCAGAAAATAATAGGTTGCTAATTACAGATCCCTGAATGTCATGAGGAAACAAGGTAATGCTAGCCTAGACCAAAACCTTCTCACACGAACCTATGACTTTATATATAGTGGTTGCTTGGCTGAATCCTTACCCATAATTATACTACAGTTGGAAAAGATGACCAGTGCGTGATTAAAGCTTCTCTAGCAGTATGGTGTGACTGACAGTACTACAGATACAACAGCTACACTGCAAGCCATTATTTCTCCAATAGAAATCTGCACTTGAGTCAAAAGAGTATTTCTGTTAAAGAGGATAAATTGAAAGGGGAAAAAAGATGAAATTGGAAATGGGCCTGTAATTTTAGGCTATTAAAAATGACTGTTTTGAGCAGTACTGCAACCAGTGTTCTACTTGGTAGTGCATGGCAAATTAAATCATACTGATAAGCAACTCTGCAGAGCAATACATCATGTGATTGCATGAATCAGTAGCATGGAGTTGATTTGCATTTTCACTACTCGTCAAGACAAACTAAATTTCAAAACTTCATCTGCCACACTTATATTTTGGCTCCCCCTAGAGTTTTCTTTTTTAATTTATACCAATCAATATTGTTCAGCAAACTTATTGCAGTGGTGCATGGTGGTAACTTCATATGCTTATCATACACATCTTTTATGTCAAAGATTCGATCTCCCTACACTTAATGCATACTATAAGCTTATAAGTAAAACAAATTGGCTGTTGTAGATGGCACGCAAATATTATGCATAAATAAACCACATTTTTTAACGATAAGAACGTTTTCAGTGGTCAGGGGCCAGGATAAATATAAATTATTTTTGACCGTTATGTATATAAAGCTACAGTGTACACGTATTGCAAAGACGTATCAGTTGGTATAATTTAACCTTGTGAACTTAATGAATAACTCCAGAATTACACAATGAAAACGCCATTGAGCCTCCAAATGATTGTTTAAATCCACATTTTCATTAACTTTACATATTTTTCTTGATTTCTGCAGAGGAGATGTTTATCTAAATGTGCACAATTAAATCTTTTCACTATATTTTAATTTATTGGAAAATACATTTCTTGCAATCAGTTCGAAAGGAATTAATTTATTCGTTCCACTGCTAAAACTTAATTTGGCGACTTGCGCATTAGCCTAGAAAGCTACAAAGTCATTTAAGTGCGTTTGGAGACTAAATTATTTTATAAAGACATACAACATATAGACATTAAAATGAAATATTCTATGATCTTTAGCCTATCCAGCACGGAAGCATATTCTCAACATATATCTGAAATATCGACACATTTCTAACCACCTATAGTATCATTCGCTAACTAAAATATAACAGAAATAGACAGTAATACAGACGTAATCAGCAAATGATTATCTCTAAAAATGATGAAACTATGATTAAATTATAAGTGCATTTTCATAATATGAAGAAACATTAAGAAAAAAGTTTCGCAATGAATCTGGTAGAGGAAGTGCTGTGTTAATAAATATAGAATCTATATATAGATAATGTAACGATCGTGATATTAGAAATGCACAAAGTAATACAGTTACTTCATGGTTTTGTATATTTTCTTAATTTAAGACCCCACTGAAACATTGAAACGGCCCCTTTAAATTAATAGGTGTCCTGGCAAGTGCCTGTAAGAAAAATGACGCGTAAACAAAACCACGAATTGTTTACTTTAAAATAGATTAAAATGCCATGTTTATATCGCTTCTTAATTGACGATGTGCATAATTCTATGACATGGAACACTGCAAAGATGTATTGAAAGGGACCCAGGCTTTAAAGAGTGTGTAGAAAATTATTTAGGTCGTGAAAATCTTTGTTTTATTTACATGAACATGAGTAATTGTAATAAAAGTATACACATACATAGAAACGTAGCAAAATATACCCACAATTGTGTTCAGGCGGTACAGGGGGTCGCAATAGGTCCTATTTAGCCTGGGAAAAATTCGGTGCCTTTTCAGGAGGGAAACTTGGCAGGGTTTTGTCCCGAGTTAGATACGGCTACTATAAAGGCTAAACAGTTTTGAAGAAAAAAAAACATTTTATATACAGTAGACTTTATTATTACTTAAGGTAAGAACTAGTTAGCTATGTGACGATTTAGCGTAGCCGCGGGCCCGTTAGTGTTTACATTGTGTGAGTTCGTGTTGTTTTGTTTGGGTGCTGTGTGAATGAATCTTAGCTAGCTAGCTAGCTGCTAGCTGCGGCTGATGGGGGCGAAGGAGAGCCTGCTTCTTTGTCCTGGGCCGTAATGGTAGCATGGCGGGGGGAGAGAGCATCGTTCTCCGTCTGAATGTCCTTTTAGAGCCACGGCGTGAGAAGTTAGTGCAGCTGCACCGGGTTGGCGATGGCGGGGTGTGCTGATCGGGGAGCGGGCGCAGTTTGAAATGTGCGGCTGGAGCCTCCGCCGTCAGCTCGGCCGGCTGAGGCGCACGTTATCCGGCTGGCCGGGGCGCAGGTGAGAGTAGTCCCAGGAGTCCGGCCACCGTTTCTGCGGGCTCCTCCGGCGCTTTCAGGAGCTCTATTTCGCTCCCGTAACATGCTACGACCGATACTTCCAAACTGGTTTGATCAATTGATTAAAAGAGGAAGTGAATTGAGGTTGTTGAAACCGTTGAGTCTGATGCGTTTATCCGACTCGTATCACCGCTGATGTTTACATGTGGGGGGGGGGGGGGGGGGGGGAAGGGGAAATCCTCGCTCGGCGGACGAAGACGACAGCGAAGACGGGGACTTTGTTTCCGAAACCACGCTGGTGCGACGGGAAAGCGCCTGCAGCGAATGAAATGAGAGCGCCGTGTTTTTGGTGCACTAGCGACGGCGGGCCTGGCCCGAGTGCGTGCCGTGGCCATTATCGGCGCCTCCGCCCCCTCCTCGCGCGGTCGGGCTGGTGTTTTCAAACATCCCCGAAACATTCCTCCCCGGCGTCGGTTTCTGATCTCACCAGTCTTATTATGGCAGTCGGCCATCTGCTGGTAGAAGCCCCGCGCCCGGAGAAAAGGCGATCTTGTTGAATAGCCGACGGCTTCCGATTACTCATCCAAATCTAAGGAATATTTATGCCCGGTTATGTATTTGTTTTTTTAAACACTAACCTTTCTACTAAACACTAACGTACTTTCTGCATTTTGGATTTGAAAATTGTCTTTTCGCATCTGACAGTATAGTCTGTTGTAAACGGACTGTTTCTTCGGTCCTTCAACTACCTGTGTAAGATTCTGTTCAGTCAGAATCTACCTGATTTAATTTATACATGTCAATTGCAAGTACCTCTCGCAGCATTTACTTTGAATGAATATATTGGCTATGTCTAGTTGTGGACTGCCTGGGTGGTTGTATTGCGGGGATTTAATTTTGTAACAATTTAAGCAATTGTAAATAGCCTGGTGTCAACTTGTGCATTTATCAGAAGACTTGGTTAGTGTGGAGAAGTTCACAAATCTACACACAAGAAGGTATTCCTTAAGTGGATTATATCGGGCGGCACACGTATAACTGGCTCTTTAGAAGTGAAGGCACCTTGCATGGATTGAGTGCACGGTTGTTCGTAGACTAAAGTATCACTGCTTTTAGCACATGAAATACCTATAAAGACAGCTTTTGGTTCTATTCTGGCCATTGCTGTGGGGAGTAGTGTATGGTTTAGATTCTAGTTAAATAGTTTTTTGGGGGAAGTGTAGTGCTCTGGGTAGGTGTCATTAAATGTATTAATCATAAATTCATAACTGGCAGTGATGGAAGTAGGTGTTGCAGTTCTTTATGATGCTTGTTTTTCCATGTGGATATGCGTTTTAAAAATTTAAAAAACATGATAGTATCGAGCTTAAATAGAATTAGGCATGGAGGCTTTTTCAAGGGCAGTGTGTTGTAAAGGGAGTGGACTGAGTGCTACTTACAAATCAAGCCACCTTTGGTGTCTGATTTTTTTTTTTTCCATCTAAAGATGTATAGAATTGTATTTGGGGAAGTTGAGTATATGCAAATTTATTTGGTACAAAATACTGTATGAATGTGATTACTTCAGCATGGCTTTGTTTTGGTGTCATGTTAGCTTCCCAGCTCTGTGTGGAGAACTCAGTTGAGTGCAGTTTTGAGGGGATTGGTTATTTTTCCGTATCATCATACAGTGTTCTAAATGCATTTACAAGACAGTCACAGGAGGTTTTATGTAACCGTTTCTCTATGCTTTTTTAGGTTTCTCTTTGTAGGGCTGTTTATTGCCAGCGTTTATTGTGTTTTGTGTGCTACTGATGAAAGTTGACTGTCTTGTAGAAGAATCTGGCTCTACTTTAAATATTTACTTCTGTTGAAATGAACAAGAAACATTGCTTTATTCGATGTCATTAAGGATCTTGAAATATTAAACTTTAAGCTTCAATTAACAGATGAGTCTTTCCTCCTGTCCTTCTTTATTTTCTGTATTTGCATCACTTTGTTTTGCATATCCTCTTGATGGTGTGTGGGTTTTTTTTTTTTTTTTTTTTTAAGATGTGCATTTGTTTGCCAAGCGACTTGAGTATTTCTCCACATTTGTGTGTCTGGCTTTAATTGGGTCTTCCTGCTTCCAGGGGATCTGCACGTCATGTCTGGTATAGCTTTAAGCAGACTTGCCCAGGAGAGGAAGGCCTGGCGAAAGGACCACCCTTTTGTAAGTAACTTGTGATGAGAAACTTTTTTTTTCATTTGGAAAGAGCTTGAGTGACATTTTTTTTTTGCATTTGGAGTGGGCTGTCCACTGCGATGATCCCTAATAAAGCTGCTTTATGGTCCCTCATTGTCTATATAGTATTCATGTCTGAGATTTGGCAGATGTACATGTTCTTCCTTAGTTGTATGGGTTTCGGGTATTAATCTGCAGCCCAAAAACATTTACGTGAATTGGCCTATAGTGTGTGATTTTATTTTTGTCTGTGAGTGTTGAGGATGTCTTTTCTTTGCTGCCTGGGATAGTTTCCAGCAGCCTGCCACTGAACCTGTACTAGATGAGTAGTTGGATTTAGCATCTAAAGTGGCATCCCTTTCGTAGGGTTTTGTGGCAGTACCAACAAAGAATCCCGATGGAACCATGAACCTGATGAACTGGGAGTGTGCTATTCCGGGGAAGAAAGGGGTAAGAAATGGGATCACATATCAGCCTTGGTGGCCTGAATAGAGGCAGGTATGCAGTACGTATAAAGGCACACCAGGGTGACATGACTCTAGCTAACCAGCACTACGTCACATACTGATATTGAAAGTGTCTCCTGTTTTTGATTTGAGGGAGGAACAGCACAGGTAGCTTTCCGAGTTCAATTGTCATGTTAAAAAGTTGGGAAGGGGACATGTTGTGTGTGGGTTATTTTTTTTTTTTTTAAACAACACTAAATGTTTGGGAACTGAGAAGACCAGTTGTTTTGAAAGTGAAATGTTGTCCCATTCTTCTCTGATATAGGATTTGAACTGCTCAATAGTTCAGGGTTTTCTTTGTCATTTTTCATTACATGATGGGCCAAATGTTTTTAATGGGTGTCAAGTCTGGACTGCAGGCAGGCTGGCTTAGCATGTCACGGGCACTAGTGCACTCCCATACCATCAGGGATGCTGGCTTTTGAACTGTCTGTCGATAAGCTGGATGGTCCCTCTCCTCTCTAGCCTAGAGGACGTGGTGTCCATTAACCCCAAAAAGAACTGGATCACAGGACGGTTTTCCATTTTGACTTAGTCCACCTTAAATGAGCTTTGGTCCAGAGAATTGGCGGCATTTTGGAATCATGATTAGATATGAGTTCTTCTTTGCATGGTAGTTGCAGCGACGAACTTTGCAGATGGTGTATTACGGAAGTGTTCCTGAGCCCATGCAGTGATATCCACTATATAATCGCGTCCGTATTTAATGCAGAGCCGAAGATCGCAGCTATCCAATATTGGTTTTCGGCCTTGTCCCTTGCATACTGAGATTTCTCTGGATTTTCTAAATCTGTTAATTATATTTTGTACTGTAGATCATGAAATTCCAAAATTCTTTACAATTGAGGAACACTTCTTAAATTGTTGCACTTTTCGACCATGCAGACTTTGACAGAGTGGCAAACCTCTCCCCATCTTCACTGCACAGAGACTTTTTATACCCAGTCAATAAACCTAATTCGTTGTGAGAGAATGAACCAGGTGTTTTAGCATTACACAAATTTTCCATTCTTGCTGTGCCCGTCCTGTGTTGCTGGCATCAGATTCTAATTGAATATATCTTCGTCATAAAATTTCTCTATTTCAATATTTGAAATGTTTTCTATTTTCAGTTAAATATGGGTTTATATAATTTGCAAATCATTGCATTTTTAAAAAATTTTCCATTTTACACAAGTAAATCAGCAAAATGTGACAGTATATGACACGACTTCAAACTGAAGCACTGTTAAGTTCATTTGTGTTGCTGGGTATCCTGGATTGGGCCATGAAAGCAAGCGGTTAGTGCCAGGATTGAAGTGTTTGAACTTCTGTACGTCTCACATTTTTTCTCTTCCTCTTTCTCCAGACCCCTTGGGAAGGAGGGTTGTTTAAACTCCGGATGCTGTTTAAGGACGACTATCCTTCGTCTCCTCCGAAGTGTACGACTTGCTTCTTCCTTGCTCCATGTCTACATCTCCCATGTTTCTCGCTTGGGTATTCTGAACTGTGGTGGCTGTCTCTGTCCTTCTAGGTAAATTTGAACCTCCCCTGTTCCATCCCAACGTGTACCCATCTGGCACGGTCTGCCTGTCCATCTTGGAGGAAGACAAAGACTGGAGGCCTGCCATCACAATAAAGCAGGTGTGCCAGATGAGGGTGGTGGAAGGCACATAACCGCCTTCGTTGTAACCTTGGTCGATTTCTATGCCTCTGCAGACGCTGGGGGGTGGCTTGGATACATTCTCTTCTACTTGTTGACGTAATTGGAAAAAAGTCCAGCGGGGTTTCCCAGTGGTGCAACCTAATAAATTTCCCTTTGGGTTTCTGCAGCCCAGTCGTCTGCTATTCATGGCTGCAAATAGAGGATCGTTCATTGTGACCTGTGTAGCACATGTACATTTTATCTTTTGTTATCGATGTAAGCATAGCTAAGCTAATACTCTGAACGCCCACCTATATGTGATCTTACGGAAAACCACCCTGTGCAGTTTATTGTATGGTGGTCAGAACAGACCTGAAACCATAAGGTTCCTTGTATAAATCCCTGTGAGGAATTGCATTTATCGGATTTGGTAGCCTCCTATCCGAAGAGGCGTACATGTGGGGCAAATGGCATATTAGGAAGGTGCAGTTACGCTCTGTTTTGAATGAATGCCCAGATACAAGTGAGGAATAGGAACAGGAGTTTCATAGCATCTTCAGCAAAGTAAGGCCCTAATAAAGACAATTAAGTGACGGGTAATGCAATATTACTGACGTCCAGGGAACATGGAGGCATCAGGCTAGTAGAGGACTTCCTGGATGAGATGGATCTTGAGGTGTTGCTTTGAGGTAGAGGAGACTGATCAAAAATGTCTTGCCGCAGTAAAAGTACAACAGGGCCAGCATGAAACTGCCCCTTTGGACATATGTCTGCTGGGGATTGTTAATCTTTTTGTCCTCTCACTTAAGATTCTGTTAGGAATACAAGAACTTCTGAATGAGCCGAATATTCAGGACCCTGCTCAAGCAGAGGCATATACAATTTACTGGTGAGTGTGTCGGCTGCTCTGTTCTGTGTAAATTGCTTTGGCTATACCAGCAGTTTGTTGCATTTTGACTTGAACGCATCTACGAGTGATCACCAATGGATAACCAAGATCACAAGTTCTGTAACCATTCCTCTGACATCTGGACAACAGGTGGCAGTGAAGTGCAGATGGGTAAAAAGGAAACTATATGTGGAAGTCGTGCGGCATCTTGTTCTCCAAAGTGACCTAACTTCTGTTTTTGTCCATTTCAGCCAGAACAGAGTAGAATATGAAAAAAGGGTTCGTGCGCAGGCCAAAAAATTCTCTCCATCTTAAGCGTCAAGATGTCTGCGTAACTGAAGGCATTTGGATTTTTTTTCCTCTACAAATTCTTCAAAAGTGCTCCATACAAAAAGACATACTGAAGGACTTATTTGAAGCTGAGTATATTATAAATATATATGATATTGTGCCATTTACTGTCCTGATTCTCCTATATTCCAGGTGTCTTTGGGGTTTTTGTTTTTATTTTATTTCATTGACTATATTGTAATATAGGGAAGAAGGATTTGATTGTAGGCGGCCTGTGCCCCATTACAAGCTGAACTTTAATACTCATAAAACCTGTAAAATCATACTGTGGGTACCCAAGCTTGCTTTTATCTTTTTTTTTTTTTTTTTTTAAGTTCCCTTTAGGTGTGAGAGACTTGGCACAATATGTCACTGCAGCTGTCAGTTAATAGCTATTGTCAAATTCTGCATCAAATGAAGAGAATGTCCCCTAAAGTTGAGTTTTTTTTTTTTGCAGCGCGACTGACTTTTGTTTACCCACCGGGTCCATAACGCCTCTATCTTCCATGGTTTTAATGATGTAAAACTTGCTATTACTTTGAAATGTCAGTATTTTCACTGCTGCGGGAAAAAAAAAAGGAAAAAAAAAATAAATCAAAGGAACCTTTTCTACTCCCTATGACTGCGTAGATCTCATGCTCTGATGCAGGTCCCTGCCAGCATGTCCATGTAATCATGCTGCCGCTGCACCCATTTCGGTCTAATCAGCTACGTGGAATCTGTGGCTGCCTACGGTTGTTTGGGTTTTTTTTATATATATATATATATATCCTTTTTCCTCTGCCTCACTCTTCATGTTCTTCTTGTTTGAAATGTAATGTTTAATAAAAGGTATCTCTTCCCCCCGCCCTTTCCCCTGCCCTTCTTGGGGTGACATACCCCAAAGGAAGCTGTGAAAGGTTTCTTCTTGACTGGAGCTCACTATTTTGAGTTATGGGTGCTCTAAAAAAAATAAAATAATAATAAAAAAACCATACCACAGACTTGTAGAATATTGCCATCCAGGGCAGATTGATGAACAGTGTGAGATGCATATGTAGACACATCTCTCCCTTGCGGGAGGAGGCTAAAGGGATAGCACTTATCAGAACCTTAACTGTATCTGTGAAGCCCAATGATAGGAACTTACTGCATCCCTGAATGCACTTGTGGCTTCAGCTACAGGACTTCTGGTAACAGTTCCCCGCTTCAAATGTAATGGTTTGGCAGCAAACCATTAATCCTTAGCAGAAGTGGTTCTGCATTAATGTTTGCTTTAATAATCTCCATCTGCCGGCGTGAGCCTGGGTGTTCTGGCTTCGGGTACCTGTGTACAATGAGCAAGCGTATATGTTTTTGTGTAGTTGGCCATGGTGGGAATTTTTTTTCCTCCTTTTTCAAAGGAATTGCATATATATTTTTTTCCTTCCACATTTTTGGAATATGTAATGGTTCTGTGGATTGTCAGTGTTCTTTAATATGTGCTTCGGGCATCACTTCCTCTGATTCTTTTCCTTGTCATATTCTCACTTTTTATGTTTAAACAACCAACCTTAGTACTTTGTTTTTATCAGTTAGTTTTCAATAAACTTTGCTGAATATTCTACTGAGAAGTTCTTTTTCCTTTGCTAGCCCACAAGCACTTCTTGTGCATTTTTTTTTGGGGGGGGGGGTTGATGTGAATAAAAATGATAGTGGATGGGTGCATTGAAATGTCCTTCTGTTTGACTTTGGCTCGACTTATTGTTCCTACTGTTTTTCTCAGCCTTGCTTTCCTGTTCTGTCTGGGTTCCCCCCAATACTGCTTATTACCCATGGCTGGGACATCCCGTCTGATTCTGTGGGGGTGTCAGTGTACCGTGTTTCTTCTTGCATCCCAGTAATTTTTGGTGTATGCGAACATCACCAGACTTTCTATATTTGTTGCCTGATGGGTTCTGCGCTGAAATCTAGTACAATCTGTAACTCTCCTAGGACGTACTTGGAAAACGTAGACATTCCTCTTCTTTCTTGGATGCAGATGTCACATGTTAAATCTTGCTAATCTGAGCCTCTGGAGTTTTTTTTAGTTTAATTGAGCCTTGAATAAATGGAGGGTGACCAGAGGGAGGACAGGTGAGAAATCCAGCCTGAAGGTGCTAGAACGGAGAAGATATGAGGCATAGGAGTTTGTGAAAAAACTCAAAAGTTCACGGACAGCAAGGGATAGCGTCAACTTTTAAATGAGTCAGTACTGAGATAAGCAGCTATGTTCTACTGAATTTTCCTACCTCTTGTTGCTGACCATTCCTAACTAGTGTTGGAGGCTTCCTCAGACACTATTGTTTGGCTACTTTACATTGTAGCAATCTGTGTAAAATCTTGTTACGGGACAGGTGCCATGGATATTAGATCACTCCTGAAAATGACTATTTATAATGCATACTGATTGAGAATAAACTTTATTAAATTATTTCTCTAAACGAAGCTGTACATGTTCATGATTACAACTTTAAATGTTGTACAAGCAGGGTCCCAGGTAACCCTTAGCTGAACAAATCACAATGTAACCCAAAGTCAGATCTCATTAGTATCCAGATTGTAAATGCAGGGCAAAAGCCCTTAGTTCCGAATTCTTTTCTTTGCCCCCTTCCAAATGTCATTCGCACTGGGAGCAGATGCACACCTCTTGCCTCCATCCTCTTCTTCCTCCTCCTCCTCCTCACATTCTTCGGTGTCCTCCCTCTCTTTTCCCTCCCTTTCTTCCTCCTCTTCTGATGTATCCTCTTCCTCACTGTCACTTTCATTTTCTTCTTCTTCTTGAGTAGCCCTGAACACAAACCAGTCACAAACAATGCTTTCCATGCCTTCACACTTTCTTGGCAAAATATCTCTATGGAGAATTCCATAACATGTCAAACATGCACTTATCTCACCATCTGGGTCGGTTGAGATTTGAACACTGTCTCCCAGAGTCAACGTCAAATGGATCTGATGAGAGAAAAAAATGACATCTTTAGTCATGTCCATGAATGCTCTGTCTATTGGGAATTTTAATGCATAATAAGCTACTATTACCAAGATTTGTTGATAATTTGTGGAATATAATTTTAGAAACAAGCTTTAAATCAACTGTCGTGATTATATTGTAAGCATGGTCAAATTCATGAACATGGTTCAGGCTTTGGAGGGACAGGCACCAATTCACCCAGTACCTCATTCATTTATTCACACATAGAGGTTCAGTTTGACCTGAGGTCTGTATAACAAAGCCATATTTCTTGCTGAGCTGGATAATGTTTAAAATGGATCGGGTTTAAAATAGTCTGGGCTAAATGTACGTGAATAAAGATAAGGCCCATTTAAACTCAAACCTGACAAGTTATCCAGCCAAGCACTCAATCCTGTTTTGTTATACAGGCGCCAGGTTATTGATTTTGATCTGTACTTTTTCTCTTGTATTTCACTTTTGCGCAGCTTCAGAATAACAATTTGGCACTCTTTATCACCCAGTTTTCTGGGTGATACTCGTCTACTACACCTCGAGTTATACGTTTGTTTATTGTTGTTTTTATTTTAAAAATTTCTGTGATGCACTGACATACCATGACAAATTCCATGAACTTCATATATACTTAGTTATGACAACACTGATTCTGATTCAGCTCTTATGTTAATCTTACTTTGAAAATCAAATATTTTTTGCCTCACAATCTGTAGCATATTACCCTTCTGATATCTGAAGCAACACCGTCCTCCTGTTTGTTCTGTGGTCTAAGGCAGTGTTTCCCACTGGGAGCAAAAAACGTGGACTGTCTGCGGGGTCCCGAGGACCAGACTGGTAAACTCTGCTCTAAAGCATTAACCTAAAGCCAGCGTGTGATGCTGCCATACCGATCTCCTCCTCCTCCTCCTGCGGTTTGCTGGTGAGGAAGTCCTTCTCCACAGCCAGCAGCTCCTCCTCGGACTGACAGGCTGCGTACCTCTCCAACAGGGTGGAGTTCAGGTCCAGAAACACCTTCCCCCATTTAAACTTCCGCAGCAGGATCACGGCCAGGTCTCGGAATCCTGTGTCGCCCACAAACTGTCATGTCAATCTTCCAAGGTTAACTATGACTTTCCCAACATCCTTTTTAATTCCTCATGCGCATGTTGGAACTTCCATCCATCCATCCATCCATGCCACCTGTCTCTGTCTTGTGTAATACAGCATTTCATATAGTGTTGTGTCTCTTCCTATTGCACAGGTACAGTTTGATGTTACTTTTTTGTATGTTGTTGTAGCACTTTTGGAATTTCCTTTGGGATCAATGAAGTACTACTGCTGCTGCTGCTGCTGCTACTACTTACCCACAATGCAGAAGGCGGCAGCAAAGGCCTCCACGCAGGACAGCTTGCATGGCTTGCCATAGTTTACAGGGTTCGCTGCCACCAGGTATGGCAGCAGGCGAGGATGGTTCCCTCTCATTTTGCTGAAGGGTGTCTCCTCCAGTTTGGCCCAGGAGCAATCAATTACAGCCACTCCACTGTTAGCCACGATGTCTCTGCAAGCAGAGAGACGGCATTCAGCCCCACTTGCAGTGAGATGGGACAGTGGGGGGCTGGCATGGTGGTCCTGCCACTCACCTGTCCAGAGGGGAGACATATTTAGTGCCCATAGGGCTGAGGATCAGACCGTTAAACCTCTGGTTGAGCCTCAGACTGCGCACTAGGCCCTTGCGCACAAGCTTTCTACCCGTGCATCTGCTGGGGTCACAGTGCCCCAGGTCCCACATGGCCAGGGGGCAGGGTAACTTCACCTGATTTGCTTCGGTGCCATCTGTCTCCACACTCACTGCAAGCAACACGACACAAAAAAATACAGCTCTCTAAGAACTTTCTGAGAACTGTTACCGTACTGAATCTCTGCACAATATTAGTCAGGCAACAGCTGTGCAATCGAATTACACAAAGCACAGAAACGTGCTGGGGTGAATGCCACTGTGAGGACGGTATTATTGCATATTTATGCACTGTGGATAGCTGCTGAGCTGTTAAATTCGGGCGCTGAGGATCACCCTGCAGGGCGGCGTGCATTTCCTCAGTGAAGCTCTCCAGCGATTTCCCCTTCATCTGGTGCCGGGCCTCCTTTCCCCTAGCCGCCGCTCGCCCGCCTTTTCCATGCTGTTGCTTCTTCCGCCCCATCGCAAGTCACTTATTATTTTGACCCTGCTCCAGTTCATAGACTAATAAGCCAATGCTTCTCCGAAGAACTGTTAGCATAATCGACACAAATGCTGTTACAGAAACAGCGTCTCTTGGTACCTAACGCAGATATTTACGTTCTGAGCTCAACAAATAAAAACCAACTATGCATACACAAAGAACAATTAACTTCACTCGGCTGCTCAAAAATCACCGTACTGTACAGATTCACTTTGCCTTTACAAAACATCGATCAGCACTTCGATCATGCACCACGTTCCCAAACACGCCGCCATGTCCGTCGGAGTCTTTATGTTTCAGGTTACAGCGGCCGCCCGCCTTCGTCGTAAAACCCGAAACTTGCAGCTCTAATCTAAATAATCAAAATCGAAATCATCAGCATGAATAATTTACACTGCACTCGTTATGGCTTTTTATCCATGCATTTTGTAAAGACGCAAACTTATATCCAGGACCGCAATTCAGGTACATCTCTGTAGCCGCCGTTCATTTTTTGGAGTTCCGAAACGCGAAACGGAGAACTATTCGGTGACGTCACGCTCCCCACATTTCCGGTTTCGTTTTCGGACGCCGCAGCTTAGCTGGTTAATGCTGTTTTATGTCCCCGCTCTACATGACAACAAACATGCGTCTTATTTCAGGAATATGCCGTTTGGGTCGGTTGAATCTGCTGGTTCTTAGCCTGCAGTGTAAGTATTTTGTATCTGTGACGTTGATACGTATCCAAATTTATTACCATTTCTGTGTTATCTGCCTAGTACGATAATAATCGAATCAGGTATCCTGTATGTATTTCACATTCAATGTAAACTGCTGTCTAACTGCTGCCTGTCTAATATTGCTTTAATTCATATCTAGTAACATTGTCATTCGCTGGGAAGATGAAGATTGTGGAAGAACCAAATACATTTGGGTACGTAAAACACAGTGTAGCTTAATTACTTTTATTTTATTGTGTATTATATTTCATGCCAGACTGTTAATTCTATAATGAAATAACTGAACGGTTTGCAGTTATAATGTCACCATCTTCTTTTAGGCTCAACAATCCTCTTTTAGCCCAAGGGAGCAGACTTCAGCCTAAAGTGTCTCCATCGCCAGTTTCAGGTAAAAGTGAATACATTTACAGCATTTGGCAGACGCCCTTAGCTAAAGCTAAACCTACATAAGTGCTTAATAAAGCTGATTGTACTGTAACGTCAATGCACCCTTATGTCAGCCGAGGCTTTTGCAGTGATTTGTCTTCCTCTAATTTAAGTCTTCCTCTAACATGGTTTACGTTACATTTTATTGCCTATGGATTACATTTTAATGCAAAACATTTGTTTGTTTTAATGTTGGAAGGTTATTTTCATGGGTGCAGTGAAAGTGAAATCTGTGTCTGTATTTTTCTGTTCTACTGTAGGACCTTCTCATCTTCATGTCCTGGCTGGGAAGTGTTTCAGTTACACAGAATCCACGTAAGTACCACATGACATATGTGATGACAGTTAAGGCGAGGCTGGTACTACTGCCTGCCCCAAAATCAGTCATCTGCTATGCATTTTTACATCCCTAATCTTATAAGCATTTGCTGATTTAATGGCATTGGTTCAGCTGGAGTTTTCAGAATATCTGATGAAGAATTAGATGAGTGGGAAGAATTAGGCGATACAGCTACTGTTATTACATATGCACCCCAGGCGTTAGTCTGGTTGTTGGGGGGAGCATAAGGTACACCCTGGATTGGATGCCCTAGACACACACACACACACACACACACACACACACACACATTCATACACAGGTGGAACTCAAACCCTCCAAGACATCTGCTGCCCACGGAGCCATCTCTGCTGTTATTTTGTTGGTTACTGTTACAGGTATAAATACGAGTTCTGTCCGTTCCACAACATGACTCAGCATGAGCAGACGTTTCGGTGGAACGCTTACAGCGGGATACTCGGGTGAGGGTTTGGTGCTGCTGTCCGGCGCCACCGCACAGCCAATCCCTTTGGTTTGCCCACAGAAACACCAGCCTGACCCAACTTTGTCTTTCCAGGATATGGCAGGAGTGGGAGATTGCGAATAACACCTTCACAGCCATGTGGATGAGAGATGGAGACTCGTGCGGAAATAAGAACCGCCAGACGAGGGTATGGCCGTACCGGGGCTTGGATCAGTCCATTGCCAAGTCAGGATCGAGGGTGAAAGCTTAGGTGGGGACAGCCTGCATTCCTGAGGTGTGCAGTGAAAGAAAACCACATCTTTGGTTTGTCCACGTGCTGCGTGGTTTCAGGTCCTCCTGGTCTGCGGGGGCAGCAACAAGCTGGCACAGGTCTCAGAGCCCAGCACCTGCATGTACTCTTTGACCTTTGAGACGCCATTGGTGTGTCACCCACACTCACTTCTGGGTAAGTCAACCGATCAGTACCTATTGAAGAAAATGAGAGTATACCGAGCACATTTGTAGCATTAGTGCTGTGTAAGCAATGATATTGACCCTCTGTAAGTTACATCAGAATCATTCAGTGTTGTGTGTAGTACTAACGGTAGGCAAAAATACAAAAGAATAGCCTGAATATCGGAATAGTTGATACTTAGTAATAGATACTTGCAATAGTATTTTGCAAATAGCTTTGTAGAATGGTGTTAGTATAATGGTATTAATGGACATTAGTTTGTCGTATCATTAAGAACAAGTCTTCAGTGTCCGAACACGCTTCTCGCAAAGCTTTTCTGTGTGTGCGCAGTTTATCCTATGCTTAGCGGCAAGCTGCAGAAGGAGTGGGACGAGGCAGAACAGGCTCTTTACGAAGAGCTCGTCACAGAGCAGGTTAGCGACTGGACGGCGCCGTCTCTGAGGTAGCTGTGCTGTTATAAGCGCTTCTGATGTCACAGGTGTCGGTTCCTATTTGAAGGGATACAATAAACTTCTGAAGGACATCTTTGAGGAGGCGGGATACCTGAAAACCCAAAAGATGAAGGACACCCCAAATGTCAAGAAAAACTCAAAAAACTTTGAGTCCCTGGAGAAGTGCAGTGAGGTAACTGTGCATTTTAAGTTATTTACAGCATTTCAGGAACATCACTCTAAGTTTCTTCTGGATTTTTATATTTAATGTGAAAGTAGTTTCCATAGCTTGGCTGTTTGTTTGTCTTTTGTCAAAAGGAAGTTCAGAAACTGAGTGAGGAGATCAAGAGACTTCAGGCCCTTCTGACACATCACAACATTTCGAATGATAAACAGCCAGGTGAGTAAGCGGCACCCCACTGCAGACACACGGAGTAATCTCTGAAAAATAGCCGGGTGAGTAAGCGGCACCCCACTGCAGACACACGGAGTAATCTTTGAAAAATAGCTGGGTGATTATGCGGCGCCACACTGCAGACACACTGAGTAATTTCCGAAAAACTTGAGTGACTTTTACATTTACCATTCTAACATTATCAGTTTCACCCAACTCAGGAGAACAGTCACCGGCTGCTGTGAGTGTGACCCCAGCTGTGCCATCTCAGGATGTACACCTTCGTGGTGACCCTGGAGTACTCCCTGATCTGCTGTGACGATGTCTGTCGTCTGTACCGTGATGGAGCCTGAGAATCCTGTGGATTTGTCCTCGGATGCCTGCTGATGGCTGGAGGGAACTGGGAATGGCCTTTTCCAAAGTGTTAGTGATCCGTGCCTGAGTAGCTCGGCCTTTCTGAAGAATCACCTGTACATGGCCTTTCTGGATTGTTCTCCTCCAAACGAGGCCAGTACTGCCCAGGCCCAGAGCCACCCTCTATTCCCAGACCAAACACCACTGACTTAAGTAACTTAAAGTTGCTTTGAAATTTCTGTAGCTCCCTCTATTTTTTTGCCCGTTTGGGTTTTTTTTCTGTAAATATGTGTTACCATCCATAATAGGTGAGGACCACTGAAAAGGTATTTAGTCAGTAATTTATGATTCTTTTTCTACATGCTGTAAAAGCAAAGTGTAATTTTTTTTATTACAGTTTTTCTCCGTTGGTTTGGCTCATTTCTTGAAACAAAAATTACATTCTTAAAACTATAAGATCATTTGGCCAGTCTTACAGTTCTGCGCAACATTACAGCTCACTAGCAAAAGTTCATATCTCTCCCAAAACTGTTCACATATGCTTCAAAACTAGATTCCTCTCCCACATAAAGAGTCAGTACCATAAAAATTTCAAAGATCTTTCTCAATTGCTTTGGCTCATTTGTATTCACTTAGTGCTTTTGCCAAAATAACCTGGATGGTTCAGCACAACACCATGGGTCACCTGCAAAAGCTCATATCTCTCCCAAAACAGTTTACCCATTAAATTCCTCTCATATAAATAGACAGTGCCCCCAAAATGCATCTTCCCTTTGGCATTGTGTAAGCACTGCAAGTCAAAATACCTAGATGTTTTGTCACTA
>JAODKL010000095.1:19989858-20001404 GCA_026780765.1 Petrocephalus schoutedeni | reverse complement strand
TTCCCCCCACAGTCCAAAGACATGCTGAGGCTGATTGGCATTGCTAAATTGCCCGTAGGTGTGCCTGGTGTGAATGGTGTGTGAGTGTGCCCGGCGATGGGCTGGCCCCCTTATCCTGGGTTGTTCCCCGCCTCGTGCCCGTAGCTTCCGGGATATGCTCCGGACCCTGTTCGGATAAGCGGGTTGGAAAATGGATGGATGGATGGAGATCAGTCTGGTGAAAATTCACCACAAAATGAGGCCATCTGTCACACTGATACCTACGTACAAATTAATAAGGAAAAAAAAACAGTCTCGCTACTGAAGGCAGTCGTTTATGACACTGTACAAAATGCATAAGTGCGTTAAAAGCAGTAATCTGAATACAAAGCCGTGTCTAGAGGCACGTAGTTTCCCAGGCTGTCTTTGACCCCAATCTGCCCCGGGTTTCGGCAGGAAGCTTCTGAATAGTATGGCTGCACAATTAGCGCTTTCTTAACTGCTGAAAGTACGTAATTAGAAAACTAACTGCACATTTATGATAACAGAGCACACACCTCAGGGACTGTGGGAGCAACACCTCCCCCTACCCACCCAAACTCCCCTAAGCCTCACTAAACAAACAGTGGCGTGTGGGGCTTGGACAGGCTGGGCCCGCTCCATCAGAGGGGGGCCTCTGAGAGGATCCGGAGGAGTTAGACATCAGCACGGCCCACAGGAACAGCTCCTGACATCTCCTGCTGGGGGGGACATGGCTCACTGGAACAACAGCCCCCCCCCACCTCCACCGGGCCCATGGCTCAGCCAGCCAGTCGCGCACGCACGCACGCACGCACACACACGCACACAGTCCATGTATTCCTATCATTATGGGGACATTCCATTCATTCCTATGGGCATAACCCTGATCTCAGCTATGACACCCTTAACCCCTACCCAGCCCTAACCTTAACCATGAGTAACCAAACAAAATTTGAGACTTTTGGCATTTTTAGTTTTTTGATTGCAGACACAGATTTTTATGTAATTGAAGTTATCCTTGTGAGGACTGACCCCACAAGGTAAAAAGTAGCAGGTTTTTATCACATTGTGGAGAAATTAGGTCCCCACAATGTAATAATTACAAAGCCACACACACATGCACTCACATGCACACACTCTCAGATTCACATTCTGTGCTTAAAAAGGGCAGTCTGGGTAAAAAGCGATTCACCCCCTCTGATGAAAACGAGTCGGCCCGCGTGGTGTATAACAGGCGAGCCGTGAGAGCTTGTCCTACAGGGTCCCCCGCACACTGGATGTTAGTGACCTTAGCGAGCGAGTGGGCCATTCTGTCCCAGGGCCTGCAAATGAGTGTGCAGGACATGGCAGCCAGAAATGTGATTTTAACACTGCTCTTATCTGATGAGGGGGGGGTGCATGACCTCACAAGGTCCGGGGAGGTGCCGGGGGGCGGGGAGGGGGTTAGAGCTGATTTCTGCTCCATTTAACTCCTACAGGAGACCCTGCAAGGCTGCTGGCTTTGAGGGCAGGCTTCTTTTTCCTCTTTTCCCTTTGCTGTCCCCAAAAGTTTTCGTTTTACTCATGCAATTAAAAAAAAAAAGTTCCAAACATCAGGTGAGCCAAGTGGGGAAATAAAATATGAAAATACGTAAATATCAACAACACTATCTTGAGTGGGGCTGAAAGCTGGCTGTGAGCTGTGTGGGGGAGGGGTAACAACTCAGCAGGGACCGTCTTGTAGATAATGTGTCACGCTTAGATGGAACTCTTTCGTAAATAAACCAACGGCCCCCATAGGCTCCGCCCCCCCTTCCACTCTGATGGTGAAAAGCAAAAGCAAATATTTGATGTAGGTTAAGTGAGCAACCTAACGAATGACGGCAGCTTCCGCCTGTGTTGAGTGTAGCAAACTCAGTCCAGAAAAACTCCCCCGTCGGAGGCACGCTGGTTTCTGGTTTCCAAATTCCCCGTGAGGTCTTCTGGTCCTCTGCGTTTCGTGATCCCACCTGCACTTCCGCCACTGCTGGCAGACATTTATTCCGGGCCTCGAGTTGAGTGGCGGCGTTAGAGCCTGGCCTGATGCGGGTCCGTCCTCCCACGGGTCCGGAAGGAAAGAGCGGAGAGCCATCTCCACAAAAAGACACCATCAAAGGTGGGCGGGGGGGACATTGCCTCGCTAAATGAGGGAAGACCTCAAACAGACCAGGCGCCGGCTTCCCTGACTGGCTTTCCCTCACTTTATTTGCCATTTTTCACAGCCCAAAGAGGCTAAAGTTCATCAACCCTGTAATGCAAAAATGCCACAAATAAATTATAAGCCCTGTTAGAGAGCAAAGCACAGATGTCGATCTGATTTTTATTAATTGAAGAAAACTTCCAAAGCTGAGAGGAGTTTGTGTTCACCCTCCTGGACGTAGCTCCTCTAAAACAAATGCACAATGCTACCTACAGGAACCACGGCCTGCGTGGTCAGAAGCGGTACAATGACCTCACAGAAGATGAGCTTCTGTAGTCATGGAAACTACCGAGCAGCACAGCAGGGGCACTGGGCTTGTCTTCCCTAATTACCATGCGTAACTGCGAATGGGCAATGAGAGACAGGGGCTCATATTTCTCAATGAGGCTTCTGACTGCTGCCTGGGGAAGGGGGACTGATTATACAGTAAAAGTATTGTAGATCACTGTGCACTAAAGGCACCTCCCAGTAATACTCTACTAGAGCCATAAAAGACAGTCTGTACAGCCGGCTTTCCAAGAAGTCAGAGTCATTTGCACAGAACAGCACCACATTATAGGGTGTCTCTACACTGATGACAAAAACATCTCTTAAGAACAACGAGCCAGGCATTCCTGGCAAGACAGTCCAGTCCAGGCCTGCGTGCGTGAGTGTGTGCGTGTGTGTGTGTGTATGTATGTATGTATGAATGCGCGTCCCAGTGCGTCCGGGTTGCACGAGAAGCTACTGGCTGACATGCGGCGAGCTATTACTCATGTTTGGATTTTTCCACACTCCTGACCTATGTGGAATACCACACTTGGCTTCCAGAGAATCCATCCCATCCAAGAGAATCTTGTCCAAGCCTCCTGACACAGGCCGGGGATCTGCTTGCGGAAACAGCCGCCAGTGTCAGTGCAGTTAAGGCTGGTGCAGACTGAACGCTACATGCATTTCGGCAAATGGGAGCCGACCACGAGTTGACACCTGCAACTGACGCGTCTCCTGCTTCTTTGTCAAGAAACATTTCTGGAAGTTGTTTATGCTAGACCGGCCCACTCGAGAACGCCTCAGCCCGCTCGAGAATTCCTCGGCCTGCCAGCCTAAGGATGGGTACCGAAACCCGGTACTAAACGAGTATTGATAAGCTCTGATGTTAACAGTATTGCTTTCGGTACTGGAGAAATTAATAAATCAGATTTTTTATTGTTTGTATATAAACATAATCCCTCTCTTTATCTGACCAGCTCCACTATTGATTAAAAAGTTAATCTAGAGCGCTCTCGGGATGCATGGGGAAACATGCACACAGGTGCTGGTGTTGCTGCCCGATCTGTATGCGCATGCGTTCTGTCCGGCTTACAGCTGTGTAATTTGTATACTGACATCCACTGGACCCGGCCCAGTTGGCAGGAGTATGCGCACAAATTAAAATTTTAATACATTGTAAGATATAAAAGCAGATGTACACAATCACATGATACTTAATATCTGTTAGTAGACATTGAAATATATGACAAGTATAGCCTGATACACAGCTTTTTATTTTATGTGATACTGTAAAACACTTAAATAAATGCACACAAACTCATTGTGGACTGAGAAGTCGCTAGAAAGAATTAAAACAAAAACGATTGTGTACATTATAATTTTATTATAATGATTTTAGCAATATTATAACTAATATAGTATAATAATATATTATAATAATATTATAACAGGAGTATTTGTAAGCTTACTGTGTCGGCGGCGTTGCATGAAACGTTTGTTCCTGCGTTCACAAATAGGACAGAGATCTTAACGCATTGCTATACAGATCTGCGGTACCGGCAACTAATGATGGCAGAGAGGTAAGAGATCAAAAGTGTGGTTGCACTTCACTAGAATCAATGCGGACAGTGCCCTTTTCCAAAACTGCAACAGGTGTTTTGCATGTAAAGGCATTAAAGGCTTTGCATTAAAATCATTTATGTTTGTTTTACATTTATATTATTGGAAATGTTTAAAACATTGCTGTATTTTTTGTGTAATTTTATGTTGCATTTAACATTTAATGTAAATTTAAATACATTTAAATAATAATGAATTAAATAATAATGCAGATTTGTTGATTATTAATAGTGATTTGTTAAATAAATATGTTAATTATGTTGTTAATTTGATTTATTCTTCAAAACGTACCGATAATAATACCGTTAAAGTACTGGACCGATAAGCAGCATGGGAAAGAGTAGTAGTACTGTTAAAATCGCCTCGGCCCGCTCAGGAACGCCTCAGCCCGCTGGCCCACTCGAGAACACCTGGCACCCGCTCGAGAACACCTGGTACCCGCTCGAGAACACCTGGTACCCGCTCGAGAACGCCTCGGCCTGCTCAAGAGCGCCACGGCCCGCCGGGCCACTCGAGAATGCCTCAGCCCGCAAGGGGACACCTCAGCCTGCCGGCCCACTCGAGAACGCCTCGGCCCGCTCGAGAGCACCTTGGCCCGCTCGAGAGCGCCTGGTACCCACTCGAGAAGCCTAGGCCCGCTCGAGAGCGCCTTGGCCAAATGGCCTGCTCAAGAACTCCTCGGCCCGCAGGCCCACTCGAGAACTGGTTTTGCTGCTGCTATCTGGAAAACCCCAAACTAACAGCTCCACTCTACTCCCACAAGGAAGGAGACACCTAAAAAATACCACAGGATACTCTATACTAGGTCATAATTGAAGAATGGAACAGACTAATGAAGTAAACAAGTCAAACTTCATTGAGTGCACAATGAGACCACCTGGAAGGCATGAGATGGGATTTAGGCCAACTGAGCAGATGTTACAGACAACACTTCATGTGAAAAATGGCTGAAACGGATCTCCAGCAGACCTGAGAGAACAGCATTTCTAGATCTTATTCCACAAATACCTGATTCTAAATACACATTTTTCAACATACATGTGGTATTGTGGTTCCTCTGAGAACTCCCAGTTCGTCCAGAAGTGCAATGAGCTGCAGTTTTGGCGAATCAGTGACTCTGAATTGCCCACAGCATGACTGCTTGTGTCATTATGTGTGTGCCGTGTGACATACTGGCACATCAGCCAACAATTCCCCTGCCTTGTGACCTGTACTTCGTGGGACAGGCTCCAGGCTCACCCTGACCCTGTACCGAATAGGCAGCTGAAAGATGGATGATTTTTTTAAATACAAGAGAGCTCCAGGTCTGGCATTTCATTGGCACAGAAGGCAGAGTGAATTCATCGGAACCATGTGTCCTTAGAATTCAAGGTTGACAGATATGGGGTGTTGGGGGTGAGACAATGCTAACAGAACAAATTTGGTGCCGGATGAAGCGTCAGAAAGAGGTATGTGGGAGGATCAGGGGATGTGGTGCTGACAGCTAACTCTCTCACACAGGAGCGAGGGTCTGTGCCTCGCTCTCTCACACAGGAGCGGGAGTCTGTGCCTCAGTCTCACACACAGGAGTGGGGGTCTGTGCCTCAATCTCCCACACAGGAGTGGGGGTCTGTTCCTCAGTCTCTCACACAGGATAGGGGGTCTGTGCCTCGCTGCTGAAGCCATCCCCATAGGGCTGCCCAGAGACAGGATGAATGAGTGAGTGCGGGGGTCCCCGTAGGAGTCTCCGTTAGGGAGGCCAAGATGCCCTCTGCTTAACCACAACACGGTGGTTCTATTTTGGCCCTGCTAAATCTACAGATTAACAGATAACCTTTCAAATGACTGACAGGGCAAGAATATTCTCACCATTCAAGAACTAACTTAACCAATCACTCACCAATAACTTTCAGGAAAATGCACCAGAGGCACTTATTTTAGGCAAACAAGTGTCCAATATGTTTTTTTCCTCTCGTTGTCCAAACATGCTGGAGAGAGATGCACAGATTCGCTGGGTGTGTTGACTCGCTGCCCATGGTGGGGGGACCGTAGCGAGCTGGCAGAGAGCCAGGGAGCTGAAAGAATGCGAGGCCGAACTGCGCTGAACTCTCTTAATGGAAGCCAGGCCAGAACACGTCACATGCGCACAGATGCACACACACACACACACACACACACAGGCGCTTTATAGCAAGGGTCTCCAGAGCGAGAGTCAGTCTAGAGAAATCACAGTCAATAAAAGCATTTGGTTCAATGGCCAGAGCAACAGGGAAAGAGGGAGCAGGTCTCACAGAGAATGTAGGAACATAAAAAAACAACCACCATTTTCCTTTCATTCCAATGTCTCCCCTCAGAGAAGCAAGAAGTTTGAAAGGTGGGACATTTCTCTAAAAAGTGAAAGACACACAAACAACGCATCCGGGGGCAGTGTGCTGCATCCGTGGGAGATCCGTGGAACCCCAGAGACACACACAACGTTACAGAAGGGGGGGGATGGACTGAGGAAGAAATGCTGGCAGAGGAAGTGGCCATGGCCGGGTTCCGGCGGGACAGGCAGCTCGCCATGATGCCAGACAGTGCCACAGCCTCGCTCTGTTACACGGAAAATTGGAGGCTGCTTTTATTCAGTTTGAGAACCGGAAGACACACAGACAGATGGACACAGGGACTGTCGCCTACAGCACCAAGAGCTTCTGTCCCAGTAAGTCATCACTGTATTTACCTCCCGTCATTATAACATCACAATTGGAAACAGTTTACAGGTAAGGTGACAGCTAGTTACTCCTGAATGCTCCCTGCTCGTGATGTCTGTTCTGTGATTTGACAAGGCTACATGCAGAGAGTGTGTTTGACTGACCTCCTGCCATTGGCTCTCGATGTTCAAACTCGCACAGCGGCGTAACTTCCTATGGCATTCAGCCAGCAGTGGCAACATGTACTCCCCAACCCCCCAGGCTTTGGAACGAGCAAAAAGCTTGGGAGGTTTTGTTTTCAGTGGCTAGACAGAGGCAGATGGAAATTTGAGACACCGTGGTGGGGCTGGAGGTGGCTTGGCTAAGCTAACCGTCACACTGTCACTGGCTGACTGACAATATTTTACAGTTTTGGAGGGAAAGTGGTTTACTGTAACTTAAGTTTACCATCTGCATGTTGTTTTTTCAGTTGGTGATGGATGTAAAAAGCAGGCTTTGCAGCAGTGCCTGCTGTGAAAAGCATTATGTAAGCAGGTTGGGGGTGTCGCCGTGAATTCCTACCATCAATGAAACACCATGAATGTTACTCGTTTGGCCAAAGGTTTGGCAGACGGGGCCTGCTAGTCCTTCCAGCTAAAGGTGGGCTGCCTGCCGGGGAGCCTGACCCCGACATG
Source organism: Petrocephalus schoutedeni (assembly GCA_026780765.1). Lineage (NCBI taxonomy): Eukaryota > Metazoa > Chordata > Actinopteri > Osteoglossiformes > Mormyridae > Petrocephalus > Petrocephalus schoutedeni. The sequence goes on along the minus strand of JAODKL010000095.1, from coordinate 19,993,971 downwards.
ACTCCTGCTGCTTACCAGACGCCGTGGCGGCCGCCAGCAAGCCGCTCTCAGGATCAGTCTGTCATCCTCTCGTCTCCATGTGAGGATGCCATGGGTCAAGGGGGGCTGGCGACGCAGTGGTGATCCTCCGTCTCACGCACCCCCTCCCCTGGGCTGAGAGCCAGTGTGAAATCTTCCACATAGTCAGAGAGTGGAACATGAACGTGAACTTGGACACCCACCCATTCTGCAGAAACGCAGCCGGCATCCCATGCACGTCCAAGCCACACATCCTACAAACTTCACGCATCCCGGTCAGGGGCTACACACCTCGGCATCAAATATGCACACTTGAAATGCTTTCGATATAATCACTAAAGTTAATAATTTCAAATTGGAATATTCCCTCAGTCCAGGGTGGGTGGGCTGCCTTAAAGGCATGATTCCGTCGTAATGGGTCCACAAAACCTCAGAAACACACAGGAGTCTGGAATTAAAAACAATGACAGCCGTGCCTCGCCCTCCGGCGGCCCTGGGCAGGGAGGCTACGCTGTACATCTGCTAGCAGTTCCTGCTGCCCCCCCAGGTTGTTGCCCGCCACCGTAGCCCCATGTTTGCTTTGGAGCATCTCCACACCAAACCGGTTCAGTTATTCTGTTTACGCTGGAGTGCGGAGCTGCGGTGGCAAAAAGACCGCCTGGGTCAGGCCCCCCCGGCTGTTCCCTGCCGTCTGCGCCGGGGGTGGGGGGAGGAAGCATGGGGCCCCTTCCCCAGAACTCCCCACTTCTGTTTATTTATTTCTTCTTTTTATGTAGCAGATGGTTTTATCCAAATGGATTAACAATTAAGAAAGCACAGTCAGCCAGTCCCAGGAATACACTGGGGGTAAGAATCTTGTCAAAGGGCCTAATTCCACCGATCACAGGATTGGAACCAGTGACCTTATGCTCACAGGTACGGAGACCTGACCGACAGAGCTACAGACTCGGCATGAACTTTGTTCTCTGTGGCTTAAGGCCCCCTCTTAGCCAGACCCCTAAACATTCCCCCGAGGACCCTGGTACACACTGTCAGCGTTAGCCCCTTGTTCTTTGCCTCTGAAGCCCCTTTGGCCTCACTGGTCAATCCCCATCATGCGTTTCATCATCCTTTCACCATGTGACAGCTTGTATGTTTCTGGAAAATGTGAGAATAACTCTTTGACGGCCTTTGACGTCCGCATGACATGGGACATTACTGTTAAAGGCCCGGTACATGACATCTGTGATTGGCTATCACGCACACCTAAGACGTAACAGTGCAGCAAATCGCCAAAACCTCCTGCAACTTAAAGACTCCAGAGTGGAGGATGTGTGGAGCCGCAATGCGATGGCGACAAGGTTCACACACGTTAAGCTCGTCACCCCCTTAATACCTTAAAGAATTCCCCACCAAAACCACGGACCCTCGGGAATAAAGGCAGATTATAGCGACATGACATAATTACACAAACCTAGACACGATGTACTTTTTCAAATACATTTTGTGTTCCAGTAACTTTGTGTCTCTCCCCATTGCATTGGGATGACAATTGACCCTCCAATAATAATTCCTGTCCCCTCAAGCAAAAAGGAATTATATCAACGAGATCGGTATCAGCTTTTAATGTCAGAAAACGAGAGCGAGCACCACAGTCTTACTCTGGAAAGCACAGGACTAAAATCCCTTTTTTTAGGCTAGTTGCAGGATAATGAAGGTTTTGTCCACAAATTGTCATTATTATTGTTATCGATTAGGCCCAGGCTGAACTGACAGGCGATGGTGCTTTCTTACCAATCCTGCATCTGGTAAAAATAAGCTTGACACATCTGTGATTGCTCAGTGTGAGCGTGAGGTGCTAAAAATCGCTAATATTTCAAAGAACATAAAGTAAATGAACAAAATGAAAGAAAAAGAAGAAAAAGTTTTAATGCATTCAGAAAAGGATTAGGGGCAGGCGGATTATATTAGGCTCCCCGAATGGGGCAGCAGGCACAGAGCTGCACGGTCAGCGCTAAGCACCAGAAACAGCCAGGGCATCGCTGGCCAAACATGCATGTACCCTGCGGTCCTCACAGAGCCGCTGGGAAGAACAGCCAAATAAGGAAGCTTTTCTACAATGAGTTATCCGCCACAAATCACTTTCACACTGGGTTTTCCCATTAGCTGCTGTTGTTTGTTGTTTTAACACAGGCATAGAACAGTTTCACTGTTTTACTGGGGGGGGAAATCATGGCAAACTATTTAAAAAGCCAATCTGAAGAAAAAGAAATTACAGATTGTCATGGAAACAGTTATAGGACCTGTACTGTGTGGGTGTGTCTTTTTAATTTCAGTCACTGACAGGCACCGTTTTTCCACCTGGAACAATAAGGGTTTATGTAACGGAGCCTTATGGAAGGAAACCAAGTGCTCTCACCAGTTCCTTCCTCTGGAAAGCACTGCCGACCGAATTAACTGAGGGAAGCCGTGCGCACCCAGGTGACAGTCATCTCCGATTAAAAAAGAAAAGAAAAAAAGAAAAGCTTTAAAAAAAAATAAGTCAGAGCAATCAAATGGAAGATGAAAGAATTAAAGGTAAAGAAAAGTCCTGTCCAAAGTCCATGCTGGACCCAGAAGCAGCAAAGTCCACTGGAAGAAAAGCATTATGAGAGAAATGTGCAGATTGCAGTGGGGGTGTAGCAACTAGGGTTGTTAGCTGTACATGCAAATCATTATGGGACATTGACGCAGAGGAGCACTAAACTGGACAGGGCTCAGCCTCTCGGGCAGCCATGAGCCAGGCACTGGTATGCCTGAAAGGGGCACATGCACGCACACCCACGCACATGTAGACACACACACAAGCAAGCTCAAGGTCCTAATTGATAGCATATCCCCTTAACCGAGAAGAAATGAGTCGTTATGAGAGGCCTCCTAAAGTTGGGGGTCACCCAACGCACGACACACTGTGTGAAGCTCGATTTGGTGTTTGATGAGCCGCATCTGGGCCCCTCTGTGCTCTTGCGTGGTGCTGTGAGGCCAGTCTGAAGTGTGCGTGGACGGGGGGGTGCGGTCCCTGCATAATGAGTGTCACATCTCTGTTTATGTTCACGACTTCTGGTGCCGTTGCTCCACAGCAGAACACTTTAAATAATGCATCATCATTTCTGTGTGGGTTTCCAGGAACAGGAAAGACCGCAGGGCGTCCCTCAGCGGAGCTGCTACCAACCAGGCCAAAATCCCACTCCAGTGCGAAAAGCAAGGCCCTTTAGAAACGAATATTGCTGCAAGCAGCGGCTGTGTTTTAATGAGGAAGACACTCGACGAGTAAAGTCAGAGGACACACTGCGATTACAGCTGTGATTCAGGTAAACGCAGCCTCCTAAGGCGGGTGTAGGGGGGGGCAATAGAATGTTAAGATTGGGGCTGGGTAGGGATTAAAGGTATTGTGAGTGGGATTAGGGTTTTTCCCATAGAGATGACTGGATCGTCCTTGCTAAGATAGGAATACAGATGTATGTGTGTGTGTGTGTGTGTGTGGTCCCGACCAGGGTATCCCCTGCAGTGTCATCTCTGCTCACTGGGACATTATCCAGGCCCACTGCGGCCCTGTAACGGATATGATTATGCAAGACGGAAATTTGTTCTTGATTTAATCATCCTTATTATGAGAAAGACATGCCTGAAAGACATTTCCCCTCATTGTCTAAGAGAAACCATTTTCCCTACACCAGAAACCACAAGTTTCTTTCTTACTGACAGGACTGGTGAAACCTTTTTAGAAGGTTAACTTTTCTGCAGGCTTTTGACAGGTACTGAGACTGCTCAAATTCCTCTATCTACCTAATCTAATCAAGTTTATCAATCTAATCAAGTGCTCATCAAAGCAGCGACATTTTGACAGCTCTGCCTCATTCTCAAACACATACTGCTTCAGAACGTCTGTGCTACGGTTGAATCATCACCGTTGGAGCCTTGTTTCTGTCTTCTGTTTCTGTCCTTGTTTAAGCAGGAAGGAGGCGCATGAGCGTGACGCTTGGGGTGAGCCATGTGGAGCCAGCCTTCATCCTGAAGTGAGAGCCAATAGCCCATCTGAGACACCCCAATCACAGTGTGACATGCACACACGCACAA
>JAODKL010000095.1:19913257-19924548 GCA_026780765.1 Petrocephalus schoutedeni | reverse complement strand
AAATAATGTCAAATTTGATTACTTGACCCATAACATTTGATTCCCGTAACCTTCCTGCCCTTCGAACGGGAGACTGGATAGCCTCAAAATGCAACCCTTGACACACCCAAATCTGATTTCCATGAAAAGAGTCTCACAGGCTCAACAGTTAAATGCTTCGCACCTGCAGGGCACCGATGGCGGCACTCTGGAATCGCAGGTCGGTCTTGAAGTCCTGAGCAATCTCTCGAACCAGGCGCTGGAAGGGCAGCTTGCGGATCAGCAGCTCGGTAGACTTCTGGTACCGACGGATCTCCCTCAAAGCCACGGTCCCTGGCCTGCACAAAGAACCACAGGTGTGTCAAACAAACAAGCAGAGAGACATACAGAAGCCGAATCACTCCCCACAGCGCTTTTCAAAGAAAGGCCTGTACATGTAAAAAAATGTAGGTGATCAGACAAGAAACTGGGTGTGCTGGAGTACTACAGGATATGGCACAATCCCAAAAGCTATTATGCAAACCCCATAGCAACTTCAAGAACATACAAGCAAAAGCCAAACAATGCACAAAATGCTGGATGGCACCATTCATCAAAATACACGCCAATGTATCATCAGCAAGAAACAGCTTAACTTACATGGAATTAAAAAAACGTAAAGTCTGGCAATTGTATTCTTGTGAAACATTCAAAACACCACAACTGTAAGGCGTGATAAAATTATATCAAACCGTGAAATCGTGATATAACACAACCTGACATATGCGTTCCCCAAATCAACGATTAATGTAAGGCAGAGACATTATTCCCCTAAGCACATTCCGGGGGGCTCCGCGCCGACTATACCTGTATCTGTGGGGCTTCTTCACGCCGCCGGTGGAAGGAGCACTTTTCCTGGCCGCCTTCGTGGCCAGCTGCTTCCTCGGCGCCTTCCCACCGGTGGATTTACGGGCAGTTTGCTTGGTACGTGCCATGGCGTCTCAGATCTGCTCTTCCCCCTACGTAAAAGCGACACAATCAGCGTGGGGCATTACGACGGCAATAAGCTGCTTCCCTAAAACCCCCAGGGTTTGCCGCCGAAATGGCCAAATTAGTCTCAATACTCCAAAGCTTTGCAGCTCGATCTTCCAAACCATAGTCGCAACAGTCCCCTAGACCCCTTAGCACTTAGGGTCAGTGTCAGTTGTAAGAACTTGAACATAACTAATGCAAAAATCGGGCTCACAAACATCAGGTGCTCCCCGCCAATTCGCTAACCCTGCCTTTGTGTTGTTATTGGCGTGGGCAGTCAACCACTAGCAGATGGCATAGAGACCCGTGCGTGACATCAAATATTGTACCATTTTCATTTCTTTTAATTAAAAATCCACATCCAGCTTAAGCAGAAAACCTATATAAACCTATAATAGGCAATATAAATCATAAGATTTTTTATTAATCATCACCTCACACCTAATATATTTACCTCTAAAAAACGATATTTGACATTAATAACACTGCATTAAGAGCATTCAAAATTACCGAAGCTTTGTCAAGCATCCTCCACATAAATTTCACTGACCGGTCGAGAAGCGCTCCGGGTCGGGCAACGTAACTATGCCAGGCAGCAAATTCACATCGACTGGGCGGGAGATCAAAATTCCGCGTAAAACTTCATTAGTGAGTCAGCCATTAAAGATTACGAGGACGGCTGGCCCAATCAAACATTTCCATCGCGTTTCGAAGAAAGCACGCTAAAGTGCTTTTCCTCCCCCCGCGATCTTCCCAGCCACCATTACACGATGTCGGCCAGACACGTTTCGTCCCCTTTTTCCGTGCAAAATATGCTACAACATGGCGCCCCTTTCAAGTGAACAAAAATCGACTAGTGCAGATGCTTTGTCTGGACGCCCTCGGCGAGCCGAGCAGCCGGACGGGCTGCGAGATCTGAGCCGGCGCGACGCGCTCCACAAAGAGCGGGCTACGCGCGATACATCGGGCACGATCCCGGTAAAAGAAAAGATCGATAAGAAGGGCCAACAATTAAACCGAAGACGGCTCGCTAGGAGACTAGCTTCGGGTCGCCAGCAAGGGGGGAAAAACAATTTTCCGCATCACCCTCTATGCTCGATTGCAAATAGAGCGGAGCACTCGAAGTAAAAATGACACCCAGCAAGCATAATAGGCTCAGGTGATTTATCGTAAGTTTCCGATGTCATTTCGGCAAACGGGAAAAATGATTACCCATAAATCTAAACACGTACCTATTAATCGTCCACTTCCCCCTCTATTTCTTCGCAAACTTCAACACAACACTCGGGAACGAGCAAACAGGAGGTGCGTGGCCTTCTATATAGCCTTCGTGACGTCGCCTCTGACGTCACGGGGACAGGGCACCGCCCCCAGAAACGAAGCCGCCGTGGGCGCGCATCACCATAAAACCGGAACATGTAAATATTACGAATACAGATGCATTCATTTATTTTTTGCAAATTTATATTGTATGTGCTATGTGTGTTTCGACCTAAATATAGATCAAGCTATGTCAACGAACCACTATGACTGATTTTTTAAAATTTATTTACCAACCTAGCAGATAAACTGAACAGGCCTGCCGTGGTAACCTCGGTAAAACTCACAGTAGTTTATTATTTTGTTTCTCCCATCAAACTTAGCAGAAAAATGCTGATATGTATATTTATTTCTACCTTTTCGAGCGAACATAATAATGGGTGGCGCTGTGGCCTCTCACCTCCGGTGCTGTTTGAATCCCGCCCCCGCCCGGTTGGCGCCGGTTTCCTGAGTTCAAAATCCTGGGGTTCGGTTGAACTGGCGTCGCCAAATCTCCCGTGGTGTATAAGCGCGTCCCCAATGATGCACTGGCTTTGCGCACAGCGATCCTTTGCTGAATAACAGGCTATTAATAATCAGGCTTGGTATTCAGGGCCTCGTAGTCATTTAGAAAATCTGCCTCCATTATACTACAGATAAATTACAACGAAATTTGTGAACACTTCATCAGCATGTATATAATTAATGCATGCGCTCAGCACTACGATTCTTCTGAAATCCATGCGCGTCATCATCTTTGCCATACATTTTAAAGGACATCGTATTCTAATTTACAAAGGGTTTCTGAGACGAAATAGTTATTGTTTCAACTGGAGTATGGACAGGACTGCCAGCGAAGTAACTCATCCTAAAAAATTCGTGCGCATGTGTGTACTCCAAAGACATTATAATTGGCATTTTGGAAGGTAAACATTGAACACCGCCACACAGCGGTAAGTTGATTAAATTTCGCGTTTTACTATGCCCCCCTGCGTCGCTCAAAATCACTTAATATGGACCGACTGCGCATTTTACGTAGACTTACGCCATTGGTTTTACGTTACGTGTCACGTGTATCAACACAGGTATACGATTCTCGTTAATTGTCCGTGTTTTTAAGGACTTCTGTAAATAATAATGTATATTTCCACATATGAATTTCATTTTTTTAACATGTTAAAAACGCAATGAAAATGCATCGCACATGTCGTAAATGCGTTTTAATCCAGGCTCCATAAATATTATAAATATTAATTATCGCGCTTTGTTTTGATCCGTGTTTTTGAAAGTTGATGTTAAACTTGTGGAGCACGTACTTTCCGTTCTGCTAAGTAGCCTAGTTCATGCTGTTGTTGTGAAGGAGCTTTCACCGCTTCCTAAATGTTCAGGCCACCCAGCCTTGGGGGTTTGTTGCTTTCCTCTCTTTGTATGCATTAGCATGCAGCCCGTCTCGCTTGTCCGTCCGTCCGTCCATCCATCCGTCCGTCCGTCCGTCCGTCAGTCCGCCCGCCTGTTGTCCTGCCCGGTATCGCTCTGCAGCGGGCGTCCGACGTGCAGGAGTGGAAGGAGACGGCGCGCATGCGCTCTACATTGTTTTGACTGAAAATGCCGTCGGTTTCGAAAACTGCAGTGAGCGCCTCTCCTCAAACAGAGAAACCAACCCACTATACGTAAGTAAACCCAGAAAGTAAAATGAAAACATCAATATATATGTCACGTCTTCTGCGATGCTATACACGCACGGCCTTTAAGTGCTAAACGTAATTTAGTGTAGGCGCTTTTCCCATAGGGAGCGAGATAGCTGCTCTTAATGCACATTACGGTAGTAGGCAGGCAAGTAGAAGACTGGTAAACAAATGCGTTTAGTCGCGCGTTTCTGGGAAATCGGCTGCTTCTCGGTGTCCCGTTGTTCGACGCGCCGCAGAGTAGAAGAAGGGTGCGATTTGTTGGCGCCCAAGGCAGCGAAGTACCACTTTGGATTATTTTCCATGCGATGTCTCGGCCTGATTTGAAGTGTGTGCGCAACTTTCCTGTGCGCCGTAATGCTGCCATGTCGCCAAGTGCGCGTCGGGCTCAACGCGCGCTTCGTGTTAAATCAGAAATCGCCGTGTTGCTGTTTACGTTAGTCTAGCGGAGTGGGTGTGATCGGTGCCACTTTCCGTCGTCGGATCGTCGTTTATTTGCGCGCTTACCTCCGCACGCATACCCAGAGACGTTACCAGGCAGCTAGCTGTCGTGCGGACGCTCCGGCTAGACGATAAGGCATCCGTGCTTTGTGTCAAAGCTGCATTATTATAGATGGCAAGGGCGGCGTTATTTCGAGACCGAGTCCTAATAATCGCCTTGAATACTTTGCAGCTATTTAAAGGAGTTCAGGACCGAGCAGTGTCCGCTCTTCTTGCAACACAAGTGCAGCCAGCACAGACCCTTCACATGCTTCCACTGGCATTTCCTAAACCAGCGCAGAAGGCGCCCCATTCGGCGGCGGGACGGCACCTTCAACTACAGCCCCGATGTTTACTGTACGAAATACGACGAAACTTCGGGCTTGTGCCCAGATGGAGACGAGTAAGTATCACGTCCCAAATGATTGCAATATAAGTGCATTTCCCCGCGCATTTCCGACCAAATAGCTTGGGAATTAGGTGAAGATAGACGACGTTTTCCATCGAAGTTTAAAAACTGTTATATAGTTTATTTTTGTGCGACATTATTATCCAGTTATGGCACAGGCACAGTACGAAGTAGAAGACGCTGCTGCTGACATAATTCATTTGCAAATAGCTGAAATGCTGACAGCAGTAGTCGGGGTGTTAAATTGGCTTTTAAGCTGCTCTCTGATACGGAAGTTCTGGCTGTCGCTTGTCAGCTTCCTACTTATTCATTTCCCGCGAATGCGTGTTAACGAAGATTTTAACATTACGTATAGGTAGATGTCATGTAATAGTTTTAAAGAGCCAAGCAGAGCTCGTTATTTTAAGAGTTGATTAAAGTGTATGCATACTGGTACAGTAATGGGATCTCGTCGGGTTCCCTACGTGCCGAGGCACACGCCCCCTTCTCTGCAAGCAGGACACTGTAATGGTACTTATTTTATTTCACTTTATTTCATCGAATTCCAAACCCTTGCCTGTGTTATTCATTTATTTAACTTTTCTAAAGACGAAAAGACTCATTTGTGTTTAAAAAGTTAAACAACGTTTGTAAAAACTAGTCCTGAAAATGTTGATATAGAAGAAAAACCTATTTCAATTATGATATCTTATTATCAAAGTAATAATTCTTTGGGAACTTACATCATGAGAAAGAAACATTTTTAAATAGTTTTGTAGTTTGACAGCCTAAGAAGTAAAAATGTCTGATTTCATCTGCTTCCCAATTCTGGTTGCTGAGTACAGAAATAGATTTTCGTATTTGAAATTATATAAAAGAGACTTTAGTTTGGTGACTAGATTGTAGCCGTAAGGCTGTGTAAATGTGCAAATATGTGATTTATATATGAACAAACATATTTCATTATGTCTGCTTTATTTGTTTCCATTTGCGTCTAGGTGCCCTTACTTGCACCGGACCACAGGTGACACAGAGAGAAAATACCACTTGCGATATTATAAGACTGGCTCCTGTATTCACGAAACAGATGCGCGGGGCCACTGCGTGAAGAACGGCCAGCACTGTGCCTTCGCACATGGACCACATGACGTGCGGCCCCCAGTCTGTGACATCAGGTGTGCCTCTCCACAATAAATATGAAACGACAGATTCCCGCATAACGTAACTACAGGTAGTTCCTGACTTACGATGGAGATGTATTCCGATGACCCCATCGCAAAGCAGAATTCTGCTTTTTATAAATCCCAGGGCAGCAGATCCTGATTTTGTCTTTACAGTTCTTCAGTGATGTATATTCAGTGTTCACCAATGTCAGTTTCTCTGCTGAGTTAATGTTGGAACATAAGTGACCATTATTTCCCAAATTTCCCACTTGTTTGACTAATAAAAGATTATCTTATCTCTTATCTCATGTAGAGTTAGGGTTAATGCCAGCACCAATTATGGCAATTGTTTGTACACTGATTTCCGAAAATGGTTCATAGTCACTCTGCTTTTTATTTGTTTGGGCATTTCAAAAAATGCCCCAGCTAAGTCTGCATGGTGTATAAACTAATCTTAAATAGCTAAAAACGAGTTCAAAACCACCACTCCTTTCCAAGATTAAGTATTTAAAAAAATGTAAATAGCTTAGTTTTTCCATGGTTCTCATTAAACTAGAGACACAATATGTTTATGTCTTAATTTACATAATATGTTAGGAAGAAAATGACAGCTGTATGTTATCATGCCTGCCTAGGAGCCAGTGCATATTTTATCAGTGAGTCATAAACCGACCGTAATTGCTTTATATGTTTGCAAAATAATGTACTGTAACAATACCTGGCACATTTTGCACTGCAGTGAAAATGTTCATATCGGTTACAATGGAGTGGTCATTGACCTGTTGCCTGTGTGCTTGGGATTTCACCCTGGGGGAAACTATGCATTGCTTACTACAGGCATGAATGATACTCTTGGGAGACATGTGAATGGGCATTGTAATACTAAAAAAAGCATTTATTTAATTGTAAAACAAGACAATTAGCTGCTGATCAATGACGATTGAAAATAACAGGCGGCATAATTCCAGAACCATCCATATTTGTATTAGCGGAACAGTAGGAATGGCAGAGGGGGTTGTTTTGCCTCTGACGGTCCATTTTTCTACCTCACTGTCTTGCCTGCGGTGACATGAAAATGCTCCAAGAGGGGCTAACACACAGTGCTAACTCAAATGCTAACACATGCTAATGCATTCCATTGTAATAGTCGGCTTGTACGTAGTTGTCGCTAGAAATCAGCCACATTGTTATTCTCTGAATATTTGCCATTCCTCCCTGCACCCACTCAGGGCCTCGAGGAGTCAGTGTGATGTTTCTCTTTGTTACAAAAGAATCAGTCTGTAATTTCCGTAGGTATCATCATTACGTTCTTTAACTGATGTGTGAGATGAATATGGTATTCTTCAAATAATGATAAATTATTCAGTTTTTAAGATATGGTTACTTATCACTGTGTCACTGCACACTTTTGGCTGGGGTGTTTTTCTCTCATTTCCTCTGACACAGTCTTACTGTCTGTATTATACCGGTTTACAGTGACGTGTACAGAAACTGAAAAGTAAATGTATTGTTTTTGTAGAGAGATGCAGGCGCAGGAGGCCCTGCAGAATGGACAGCTAGCCGCAGGTGAGGGAATCCCTGACCTTCAACCTGGAGTGCTTGCTAGTCAGGCTATGATAGAGAAGATCCTCACTGAGGACCCCCGCTGGCAAGGTAAGGAGCTGCAGTGTGGCCAAGTGTGAACTTTCACTAAGATGTGAAAGTTTTTGACATTCCAAGGGGTGCGGAAGATGTATTCGTCGTTGGTGGGGCCGGCTTTTTCACTGAACCACATCATCTGCGGGTGTTCACCATTTTCCTGTATCCTGGTTCCAGATTCGACCTTTGTCTTGGCGAACTACAAGACGGAGCAGTGCACAAAACCGCCGCGGCTGTGTAGGCAGGGCTACGCATGCCCACATTACCACAACAGCCGCGATCGAAGGAGAAACCCAAGGAAATTCAAGTACAGGTACGCAGTTGAGCCCAGCATCCGCTGCGATGTGGCGATTTCCAGTTGTCATGGCCACACCTAACCGGCTGCTCAATTGTGGTGGCAGGTCCACTCCGTGCCCGAATGTAAAGCATGGGGATGAGTGGGGCGAGCCTGCGAAGTGTGACAGCGGTGACAGCTGTCAGTACTGCCACTCACGCACTGAGCAGCAGTTCCATCCAGAGGTGGGTGGCTCGGCACTGCCGCAGGAAGAAAGCATTCAGCACTGGGAGCATGTTATATTTTATTTATTTAGCCAACGCTTCTATCCAAAACGTCATACAGAGAAAGCAGAGTTAGCCAGTCTCTAGGACAGTTGGAGGTTGAGGGATTAAGGGCCCTGATAGATGGCCCAATGGCAAACAGTGCCAGTGTTGGGATTCAAACCCATCAACTTCTGGCATTCCTATCACAGCCATTCCTAACCCTGCCATTCCTAACACCACCCCCAGAACATGCAAGTTCAATACAAGGGTTTCAACAGATGAGTTTTATGCCTTCTTACAGTGACGAAATTGCAGATATATGCATTAACAAAACAAAATACAAAATATGCATTTTATAATGCATTTGTCAGAGAAGGTACTGCAGGAACTGATGTAGCAGGGCAGTTGTATTCATCATTAGCCTTTTGTGAATTTCTATTATAAGAAACTGATATTAATCTTTGAGCGAGACATTAATGAAAGGTTAGGTGAATGTGTACCTGGTTTATATGGGGTCTCTGTTTTAGTTTTGGTAGCGCAGTTTTCTTGTGTGTTAACCTGTGTGCTATCGCCTTTCTTTATATGCAGATCTATAAATCTACGAAATGCAATGACATGCGGCAGACCGCATACTGCCCTAGGGGACCCTTCTGCGCCTTCGCACATGTGGAGCGTACGTGCTGCCAGCTTGGAACGTTCCTCTGTATTTCCCTGTCAAGCAATGGCCCCCAGCTCAGTCTCTGCCTTCCTTTATCTAGGAATCCCCTCCGCGGAAGAGACGCTGAGTTCACTGCTCTCTTCGATGAGTGCCGGCTCCCAGCTGAAGTCCTGTCCCCAGTTTTCGGAAGCTGTGGTCAGCGACTGGGGATGCCCCACCACAGCTGGCCCTGGGGCCCACAACGTCGTAAGTGACGCCTCCAGGCCCTTCTAAATGTCCCCTGGCCATTTGAGACTTGTAGCTTAGTTGGTGTGTGCAATGATATCAGAAGGAGAAAATGGGGGGCTCACCACCATAATTTTGCTGTTGTAAAGTTAATGAGTCGACGTATGTATACTTCAGGGAAGCTCAGTGTGGCATTCATTGGTCATTCAAGCTCAGTGTGGCATTCATTGGTCGGTGGTATAGTTCTTAGTACTGATTGGCTGCCTGGGATAATGGCGGGAGGGTAATGTATGCTGTGTGAGCCGTGCTTCCACTGGAGCACAGCCCATGGTGTGGGATTGGTCCTGCTCCCGCACTGTCAGCTGTGTTTCTCTGTGACTCATTAAAAAGCAGAAGAGGCTCAGCAAAAGCAGTACATTGGCCGGATAATGGAGCCTAATTCAGGTATTCTGTCCCCCACCCCACCAGGTCTCCTGCTCTGATAGCCCCGTAGCTTCCAGCTGCGACAGTGACAGCCCCCCGTCCGCGGTCGGGCCCATCGGCCGGCCGTGGTGCCCTGCTAATGGGGGCACACATCGCAGGTCCAGCCTTTCCATCCTCTCGTCCCCGACATCCGACTACCGCAAAGCGCCCGGGTTCGAGCGTGAAGATCAGGTACCAAGGAGCGATCCCTTTTCCTAGCCTTTCCACTCTTTATTTTCCTGTCTTTACTATAAATTCTAAAATATCTACATTTTTTTTTTGTTTTGAATGTTGTTTGAATACTGGCAGGACAGTGAGGCACAGATATATCTGATATACATGCTGTTCAGCATTATGATTTTATTATTTTCACTATTAGTGAGCTGGAGTGAGATCAGGAATCTCCCTGAACATTCTGTGCGTGGTGCGGCATGTTTGCTTTGCGCATTCGCTTTGCTTATTAGTTCTTTGTGGTATGTTTGCATAAATGGAACAAAGGCATGTAAAAAATTTGAAATAAGGAACCATAACCTCATTTACTTCTTAAGCCTACATTTGCCTATCGATACCTTTTTCACACTTTTTCAGTTCCATGACTGGCATTGCCTGTGAAAGTTTAAACTTTTTCAGAAAATTTCAGAAATTTCTTGGCTTAGGCGTGTGTGAGTGGGCGAAAACGCACAGGGATCCTTTGGCCTACTGAAGCCACCTCTGGTGGTATATGAGGCTGCATTGTAGCCAGACAGCCCACTGTAGATTTCACAATCATTTCAGTCCTATGCGTGGATGCAGGTGTAGCGTCAAGACGATCATTCTGCTTAATATGGACACATCTGCCTCTAATTGATGTTGGCCTGGATGCACTCTCTAAATCGATTTCAGAAATGTACCAGTAACGGGACGTACAAAACCGACGTTCGCTTGATAAATTGTCTCTTGTTGTACCATTTCAATTATGTTTCAGTTTGCATTTCAGGGAAAAGTCCTCAAGGGTTCCACAATGGACTGCAATCACAAGCCAGACCAAGACAAGCAGGTGAGGACAGACTTGGCAGCCTGCGTTTGGCCTGGAGCACAGGGCGGGCTGGTGAGAGCCAAGGCAGCTACGGTTAAGGCCGCGTTACATTCAGAGTCTGCATCTCCATGCAACCCATTATAATTGAAGCATTCAGCGTCTGGTACAGAAGTTTGAAGCACTTACTGCTGAATAAAGCAGCATTTGTTGCCACAAGTGAAAGCCGATGCTTTACTGGCCGAGTGTCAGCCGTCATATTAGCTATTAATCTATTATTTATGGTGTTCATTTATAGTGCCGTCTTGCTCATGGACTCTAATGAGCTCCACTGTGTCCTGCAGCATTGTGATTCTGGATTAGGGTCTTTTTGCTGATGGCCATGTACTGAGCGTCTAAAGTGAGCATCTCGTCTGCAGAACCTCATGAGCTTGTTCAACCCGCTGGCATGCGGCATCACGTCCAGTCTGGCCTCTAGCGTCGGCTCCGACAGCTGCTCGCCCACCGCCCTGTCCAGCATGAACGCCAAAGCGCTGCCCTTCTACCCAGCCAGCAACACTGTGGAGTCAGTAGTGGGTATGTCACAATCCAACCTGGTTTTTGTCATAAACAAACAACAGCTGCAAAGGGATGTTCATTAATTAAACGGAAGAAGCAGTAAAACTAACAAACTTGTTTTAAGTTTTGTTGTCGCTTGTTCCGTGGGACAGTGATATTCTTCTGCCACAGGTGCGGGGGAGGGAACAGGTGC
>JAODKL010000095.1:19862420-19878002 GCA_026780765.1 Petrocephalus schoutedeni | reverse complement strand
ACTGTCATTGCCCACGTGAGCATTGAAGTCCCCCAGCAGAACAAGAGAGTCCCTGGGAGGAGTGCTCTCCAACACCCATTCCAAGGACTCCAAAAAGGGTGGGTATTCCGAACTGCTGTTTGGTTCATAAGCACAAACAACAGTCAGGACCCATCCCCCCACCTGAAGGCAGTCAGAACATGTTTAGGTAAGTAAAACTCCCATGTGCAGCTTTTTACTTCGAAGGAGAACAGGATAAGAAGCCACTGACCTGTCCTCCGGGTGCCAATCACAGCAGAAGACGGGCCCAGTGTGGGCAGTGAACATTCTCTCGTACCGGTCTGGGCGTCTGATGTCCCACAGCTGGACATTGCCATTCTCAAATGATGCAGCAAACGTGAAATAATCCCGCATGCTGAATTGTACGTCTCGCACGCTTTCTGACTGCCCTGTTATTTAAGGATAAAAACATGGGCGTTGCATAACCGATGTTCCATTCATGGGGGAAGTGTGGCTTAGGCCTCTGTGCCTGTGATCTGTGAGCAATGGGGCATGCGGGCAACATGGACAGAGGTACCTGAGAAGGTGCTGACAGATTCCTTCTTGCGGAGATCAAAGCACTTCATGTAGCCATCCTGGGAGCCGCTGAGAAGCATGTAGACCTCTGTGGGGTGGAAGCACACTTTGTTGACTGTGCGTCTGTGCTCAGTGAAGAGCTGGTCCTGCTTGTTTCGTGACGGCTTGCCCAGGTTCCAGGTGACCACGGCGCCATTGGTGGCAGCCGTGGCCAGCAGGTTCTCGTCCATCTGGTGCCACATGACGTCAGCACAGCTGAAGTTCAGCGATGGCCGGCGTCCCACGCGCAAGTTGAGCTTCTCGACGAACTGCTCCTCCTCCAGCACGTAGATCTTAAAGATGTTGCGGCCCGCCACCACGACCTGCGCTGCATCGCGGCACACGCTGATGGCATTCGCTGGCGCATCCAGGTGGCAGAACATGGTACGGCCTGTGATAGCATTGTTGCTCAGGGCTGTGGTCACGCGTGTCATTTTCTCCATTGCCTGCGAAGCTAGGCAGACAGGAGAAGGCACAACAGTTAGAATACGTGCTGTACCTACAATAGAGCAGATGAGGGCAGTATAGCTACAAAAAAAACCTGATTGTTTTACGAACATACTGTTTTATTTGTATACAAACTGTCTTGCTTTTATTGTTCGACTTACGTTACGTTATTGTACGACTTAAGTCATACAGCCCCAGCCGCAACAGATGAAGTTGTCACTTGATAGTCCTCAGATTTCATCTGGAAAAATGCATCAAGAAGGCAGTCGTGTTGTCATTCCTATTTTCTGAACGCGTAGTTCGTGAACACGGCGGAATTAAAGACAGTTTCTCATATCGGATAAATTTACGAGACAGGTAAATGTGCGGCGCTTACCTCCTACACTGACTCAGAAGAAGACGTATCACCTTCATCTTAGGTTTGTGGCGGTGAATAATCAAGGCTGTGTCCGGCTACTTGCATGCACCAATGCATGCAATGTATGCATGCACGTCAAAGAAGATCCTCAGAGGTGCGTGCAATCTCACTGTACACACTGCTACCAAACGCTGGCACCTAAGTCAACCAGCCTGATCGCACTAACATATGCACCACAAGTACCTAGTCTGACATAATAAGAGTGGATCGCTGCTGTACAGCATACGTAAAGCGCCGTAAACCGGTCGTATCGATCGCTTATGGCTCGCTAACTGAACAGCAGTTAGCTGCCAGCGGCTAACATGCTAACTGGCTAACGCTGGATCCGCGGCCACGGTGGCTCGGGCTACCGGGCGATCAGCCGCCTCCGTGTCGCTGGTGAACACACCCGGGGGGGTGGTAAAAATGCACGCTTGACAAAGTTAAAAAAAAAAACCGAGACTGACCTTGCGGGAGAGGAGCGGTGCTGCGCAGGAAGGAGGAAGCGGAAGCCGGCGGTGCCGCGCCACTGCAAATTAATAAAAAAAAAAAATAAGCCGACCGCGGAAAGGCGAGGCGTTTTCTGGTCAGCGTGAGATGCCATTAAAGCCGGAACGAGGTGCTGGGCGCCCCGGAGCCCGGAAGGGAGAGCGGCACGGCGGCCGGGCCCTTAGCTAAGGGGGCTTGTGGCAGTGCGAAGGTAAATAAGGCTGTACTGAAGCCTCCGGAGAGCTAGCCGGGGGAGCGGGCCGTAGTGTGCAGCAAGATGCGCTTCATTTGGGACGCGCTCACACGCGTTTCCACATTATAGCAGCATAGGGAACAGCATCCTGCCGGCTGGAGCCGCTGCGCGCTCGGCCTCCTGTTCCCCTTCGAGGATGCCGCACTATGGAGGCAGATCTATAGCGCATACTGGCAGGTGGTGGAGCTGAAGGCGCCGGCGCCGGGGAGGAAGCCGGGCAGACTGCTCCCGCCGGAGAGATGGCGTGCCCTTCGGCGTCAATGCTGCGCACAAGATGGGGCTAATGGTACCTAATGTCCGTCCGCGGCGCGGAGCTCCTCGGCGAGGGTTCTTGCTGGGGCTTGGGACAAAATGTAAACGCATTTAATTATGACCAGGGCTCTAGATTCTAGAGTACTTAATGAAAGTAATGTTCGAAACCTTCCTAATAACCTGTGCATTTCAGATACATATTTAATGTCCAGTAAACATAAACATGCAAGTAAACCTCTGAATAATTTTCTGTTCCCTGTGGGGGTTTCTTTTGCCCCATATTGGGAATACACTTCGTAATCATTATGCCTTGCGGTGAAGTTAAAATTGTCTTCATGTGTGTGTTTAAGATAACTGGTTTGTGCAGTCCACCTGGCTGCCATGACGGGTACGTTGGGTGTGTTCTGGCACTGGTACCGGGATGAGCTGCCAAAAGCGATCGCCAGCCGGTCGCAGCGATTCCTGACGCACCCGGAACTGGTCAAAGTGATGGAGTGGAAGCTTACGGTAAGTGTGCAGAGCGCGGAAGACGCTCACCAGTAAAGGCTGTTATTGTGTTACACTTTCTACGCTATGTTCCTCTATTTGTATATGCAGACATAAATGAAGTCGCTCAAACCTCCCCAACATAAGCTATTATCTTTCTTATATACATGTATCACTGGCAGTTTTTTACTCTAGCTGGATTGACTGGTAGGAAAGGGTTATACTAATTCACTGGCTGTCTCATATATGTTTGCTTTTTTCAATTTGCATTTAACATATTTGCCGTAGATGTTTAGCTGTCAGTTTTATGAAAAGAAACACAATTTGCTCTGAGAAACCTGTAAGATTTTCAGGAGTGGTCTTTGAGTGATGCAGGTTTTTGCTTGGACCCTGCTTTTAACTGCTTTGTTACAGTAATTTGGTCGGTAAGTGACTGCAGCCAGTGTTTAAGGTTTCAGTCTTGCTCCAGTTATAGCGCACTTTCCAGGCCTGAAGCTGTGCAGACCAGCATGGAATCTGCCCCATTCCCTGTTTGTTGCCTGCCCTGGTCCCAGAGGGGAAAGTTCCGGCCGAGGCTGCAGCAGTTGGTGGCCAGCAATCCCAGCGAGAGCGTGGAGAAGTGCACCAAGAAGGCCTTTGGTTTGCTGCCGGACAGGGCAGCCATCAAAGAGCTCAGCTGCCTGAAAGGCTTTGGGCCTGCCACCGCCTCAGGTTAGAGATACCGGGATCTAGAGAAAGTCCTGCTTCATCAGCTAAGTCAGTAGTTGCTTCTTGGGTTATAAAAAAATATGAAAAATTGTATATGTCTTATATAAGTCTTTCTATATGTTGATGCTTCTAGTTGTTATAGGAGTATTATATTTCTGGTGGCAGTGCTGTTACTTGCTCAGATTTCTCACCGTTTCATCCTCACCCACCGAACCCCAGCGGTTCTGGCTGCCGGCGCCCCCGAGCTTGCCGCCTTCATGGCTGATGAGGCAGTGGAGAGCATTCCCTGCTTGAAGCCCATCCAGTACACAACCAGGCATTACTCTCTGTACCTGCAGAGGGTGGTGGAGCGTAGCTGCTCGCTCAACAATGGTAGAGCGGCGGCTCCCATCTCCGCATATGAATTTTCGAGTCCTTCCTTCCACTTTTTTTTTTTGGATCAGAAAAAATATAGTTTTTATTGCTTTGATTATAGTGAGATATGTATAACAGAGTCTTGAAAGTGATGGATTGGTGCAAGTTCTGGATTTGAGTTTTGGGATATATTCGTCCTCTCCCATTCTTTTGGCACCAGATTTATTACAGCGAGAGGAATAAGGAAGCTGTTTCAGTGGTGCTTATTATGATATATGCATTTTCTACTCGGGCTGTCTAGTCAGTTCGTTACTTTTTGGTCTCCATATGGAACACAGAAACACTAAGGCTTTGCTTAGTGACCGTTGACTCCCCTCTCCCTCCACCTAGTGGACAGTGAGAAGAACTGGATGTCCCACAAGGTGGAGCTCTGTGTGTGGGCGTGGGCTGTGGCTGGCCAGCTGCAGCCGTCCCTGCTTGAGAAGCTCTTTGAAGAGGAGAGCCCCGAGGAGGGGGTGGAGAGCAGCAGGAGACCAGCCAAGAGGCGGAGGACCGACAAGACTGTACCCACCACATTACTGCTCTTTGTTCTTATCCACATTTAAAGAATAAATATATGAATAACACTTACAAACATTCCTGAATCAAAGGACTATCCTAATAAGTCAAAGGTTGCACTGAAAACTAAATACAGTTCTATTTTTGTAATGCCCACTTTTGTACAATAAATTTTTTTTTTGTTACAGTGCAGACATTCTGACTGCCTGATTTTTGCTTTATTTGATTTAAATATGCAGCCTTTAAGATGCTCTGTTGTACATGGAAGTGATTAGCGATGAACATGGTGATGGTAGATTGGCCGCGATTGGAGATTCAGTGGACACAGGCTGGGATGCAGCTTTTCCTGGAGCATGGTCTGCATCGGTGCTTTCATAATAACCTCTAGCGGCAAGCAGCTTGAGGACGCCTCTGTATCAGCCGGGGTCATGGATGCTGTCGATAGTAGTAGCAGCTCCAGGTGGGGTGTGCTGCGTCCAAAAGCATAACCATCACAGGCAGGGCACGTAATGGGTCCCACAAGCAGGCTAATCGTTAGCGCCAGTAGTCCACCCCCCAAGCCGAGAACCGAGACTGCCATGGGATGGCGAACAGACCTGCGTGAAATCAGAAAGGCTTCTCCACATCTCAGCTCTTTATTTGTGTGATTTCTAAATGAAAGCAAGTACAACGAACAGTACAAAAGAAAACAAAATTATATACAATATAAAATTGTTGTTACATTTATAAAGTACAATACGCCAATAAATAATTGTAGAATATAATATAAACTATATTTACATTTTTAATTTGTAGCAGTTTCTGAATCAGAAAAAAATAACTTTTTTTTTCTCTCTCTCCATAGCACAAGATTGTAAACGATGGGTTGGTACAACCTCTGGATCTGGATTTTTAGATATGTTCATCCTTCCCCTTGTCTTGGCACCAAATTTATTATGGCAAGAGGAATATGGAAACTACGTTAGCAGCGAATATATATACATATACATGACTTCTCAGCAGCCAGTCTCTGCCTCCCCTGCAGTCTGAGAACAGGTAAACATAATGTAGCTCCTCAAATGGCCTTCCCTAGCGTGGTCTAAACTGGCCAGAACAGGAGAGTCTTACTGTGAAAGGTTAGGGTTATGCTGGTTTGCTTTGTGAGTCTCAATAGATACATTTTTCCATGAGGTAAAGGTATCTCTTAATAGGTTAGCAATAGGACGTCATCAAACAAGGAAACAAAGTCAAGCATCTCGAACAGACACCAGGAATTCGCACAGTAAATGTGTACAACAATCCAAATTAATTCAAAAGACAGAGGTTTTAACATTAGGAAGTAACACGTCAAAAAGACTTTTTTTTTTTTTTAAACCTTGAAAATGACAACACCAACTTACAGCAGTAATTACGTCAAAGAATTACACTCTGCACAAGGTGATCAAAGCTGATGAAGTGAAATCCTGGTCAGGGTTTTCAAAAGTGAACGAGGTTGTCCGAAATACTATCAATGTATCTTCCTCTGTCTTATTGTAAAAAAGTCAAGAAAGCTTAGAAATGCAGATTCTGTAAAGTCACCGCCTGTTAAAATCAACTGATTTTTTCACAAATATGGCTACAGTGTCAGATGTTTTCTATATGCATGCCGTCTTTTTCTAAAAATAGTAATATGGTTGGCTACATACCACCATTTCCTGCCAGTTTGCTTCAAAGGCAGTGGTGTGTTCTCCTAAAACAGATGAATGGATTAGTCCCTTGGAAATATAAATGTATTTTAATACTGCCATGATTCCATGTCTGCTCTCACGCATCAGCAGAAGCATTCCGTAAAGAGATCAACTAGACTTTGCCATTGGATTAGCTGAAGATAGCTCAACTAACAATATACCTTATATCTGACTCATATAGAATTTCTTATTTCCACTGATTGTTGGGTAAATACTGCTCTGGATTAAAAAGCATTTTTGTAAACTGAATATCCAGGAGATCCTGGCTCATAGAGGACGTTCCAGTAAAGCTGTACTAGGGCCAAGGCCTAGTGCCAGGTAATTAGGCATCCTTGTCACTGATGTAGCAACAGGAAATAAACATCTCCCTCCAGCTTACTGACACAGACCTTCAAGGAGGTGTCTGGATTACAGCTGCAGCCACATTATATTCTTAACAGATGCTCAAAATCCCCTATAATTTGAGCTGTGTCTGACTCTTTTGGTTCCTTAACCTCACTCTAAATGCTTTCCCTCGAAAAAATTTTGAAAAATTCCGAAAATAAACTGTACATTTAGGAAGAAGCCACGGCTCACATTGCTACAAACAGTATTTCCTAAGGTATACAGGAACAGGCTCTCTCCTCCTCACTCCCTACCCCTAGCTGTATTGACTCACTTTTTTAGCAATATTTATTCATGCAATGAAAACACAAAACATAACAGGTCTTGTTTTACACCATCACTGCTTCCGCTGTGACTCTGTCTACCACTACAGTCTATGGAGAGGCCCAGAAGGTGTTTTTGGCGATTTTTTGTATTTACATTGCATTAATTGTCTTATGCAGGGCTGCTGGCTCAGTCTGTTGCCTTGTAATCATCAGTACCGCTCATAGGTTAAGACAAACTCTCTTCTCCTTACATCTCGATCACCAAGTCTTTGCGATAGAATCAAATGGCTGAAGCTATGTAGTGACTATATTCAGCCAGTCTCTGAATGGTGGTCATCATAGTATCATTAGGTGTCCAAGTAAAAATGCCAAAGCCCTGATGTGTAGAATGACGTCTGACCCTTTAAAAATATTACTAGGTGAACCTAGTCTTTTAAACCAACAATGGGTGGGATTATTGTGAGAAATCAATCCCAGTGTGATTTAACTCACCTCCCAATAAATACTTTAGTGGCTTGCCTTTGGGCCATACCAATAGTGCATGATAATCTAGTCAACTGTGGGTCTGAACTCATAACTTGTCCCAGCACAGATCGTCTCACGGACTTGAGACCCTGCACCCTTGCAACAAACAAACTGTAATTACAAACCACAGCTCACTGTACAACCCTCACCAGCTCTTCATTATTAACTCGAATTTATAGAGAATAAAATGTATCCTATGAAGTCTCTAGCCCTTAACTGCTTTTATTCAGAACTTCACTTGACACTAATTTGATCAATAAATCCTTAATTCCTTCGATTGAATAATTCTAGTTTTGTCATAAATTTTGCAATGTGTATACTATTTTAATTTACATTTAACCTGACATCAAACCTCTTCCGCTTTATTGTGATCATTTTTCCATTTTATTTCTTTTTAACTATACAACACGAACTCCCAGTCTCCATTTTTGCACACCTTCCCTTTTAGAGCAGAAATCCGAGCATTTGTACAATTTTCAGCAGAATTTTCACAACTTCAATCCATTCACCCAACAATCTCCATCACGCTGCGTTACAGCACAGTAGAGGATTCCACTGATTATGGTCAGAGCAGATGCCTACAATTTCATATCAACGCAGACAACGATATCCATCCATCCATTGTCCAACCCGCTTTTTCCTATCAGGGTCACGGAGGGTCTGGAGCCTATCCCGGAGGCTACGGGCACGAGGCAGGGAACAACCCAGGATGGGGGGCCAGCCCATTGCAGGACAACGATGTCCATACTTTTGATACACATTTCTGCTAGAAAGCTTATCATCACCCCCAGTCAAACAATCAAAGTTTGACAAGAGAAGGGCAATGTGGCAATATGGAACAGAACACAAAGTACCTCCCCCGAATGTGTTACGTGACATTGACGAGGGAACTTCCTTTGAATTGCTAATTAACAAGCCCTTTCCAGCCTATAAGCAGGAACAAAGAAATATCAAAGTTAAAAGTCCATTGCAAATTTGTAGAATAATAAGTACAGTGTCAATATTTTATTGGTGTTGTGATCATTGTCAGCTAACAGTGTTTAATGTGAAACCTTGTAAAACCTTGATAGTAAATTAAACTACAGCTTAAAAAGAATAAATTTCAAATGTGCCTGTCACTGATACCTTGATTACCTGGTAATTTACCTAATTTACGTTATATTATATTATATTTAAATCTTTTGTCACTGTAATACGAGACTCGTAATAAAAAGTCTAAAGATGGAATTCAGTAGACCAATATTGTCATGTTTAGGGACATTTGTATTGATCCTAATCCCATTTTGCTAAACAGAAAAAGCTTCATTAAGAAATTATGAGATGTATCTTGTAGCACAACTCTGTGGTTTGCTCATATTCTGTTACTAGATTTTAATGATTTTTTTAATGTGTCTAATATCTGATCTATATGCTGTAACCAATTTTAACATAATACATTCATTTTGTGTAAATTTAATTGTTTTTTTTTCTTCCATACTCTGCGACAAAGTTGTCAAGATATGTCCATGCTGATCTCACCCATGGCTTGCTCCATTTTTAGAAAAAAAAAAACAAAATAGAATGATCTAAGACTATTAATTGTCCAGACGAGTATTTGTAATTTTATCAATATATTATTTTTACTGGATGTTTACTAAGAATCATAGAACAATCCAACAGTAACAGGCATTGGAAAGTGACAATTTGGCACCATATAAAACATCATCCCTTTCCTACCAAGGAAAATAATGAAGCATTGAAGACAGTGAACAAAGTACAGATATGAAAACAGAAACCCAATAACTAAAATGATTAAAATAAGTTTCACTACATTCCTGTACAAAAGTATACAGTCTCTAGGACACTGAGGTATAAGTTGGGCACTTATGGCCTCTGATGCGGACAGGGAGGATTTGGAACAGCGGGTAGCATGTCCACACCCTCTTGGCAGGTCTGTCTGTGGTTGAACAGGCAAAGAAATGGTATCTTGCATGTTGCCCCTTTGATATAAGCAACTGGGCTGATCTGGTACCACTAAAGGAACTCCTCAATAAATGTCCAATGTTCCAAATGATTTTTGGCATCTGGGGTGAAACCGGAGATGATCAGGACATTTTAACTTTAATCTTCTTAATCATTATTATATGGTCTTAGTATGGGCGTTTGCAGGTCGGCTAAAGCTTCTGTCAACACTCACTCTAAACTGAAGATATAGATTTGCTGCATATGACAGTACACACTGCTTTAACTCTCCCTTCCGAGTCTTATGTCTAACCATCTTGCTCTCCTTCCCACCCTTATTAATCACGACCAAATCTGTATAGCAGGTTGCCGATTAACACAGTGAGTTTGTTTTTACCTTTAGTTTAATACTGAAAACCGTCGTCCCTCGAGAGTCAAAAGTGCAAATGCTGGATCCTTATGTACTTAGTACCTCAAGAGCTCCCTCCCATTTTCTGAGATAAAGGCAATTCAATAAACCTTCTTCTGAAATTTACAGAAACATCACACCAAGGATAATCTTCTCCATATCTGTCCCGGAGAGTCAGAATCAACATGAGAGGAATGAGGTGACCACAGTGAAGAGGGAATTGACTTTTTAGTTGGTATTATGGGAGAGGTTTACAAAACAACAGATCACATATATTTCCATGAAAAGTACCGCCCCCTCCCCGAAATAAATTAGTAGAGTGAACTGCTATCCTCAGACAAAGTTTTCTGGTTGTTTTCTTCTAAGAACCTGTTCCAATTTGTCTGGAGTTAGGAAACCAAGGAGGAGAACAGGATGAAGTTAGTCATAGAGCGCACTGACAAGGTTAAAGAAGGGCGTCCTCTTCAGGGCGGAGGGGGTATCTGCACCCCAAGGAGTTCATAGGCAAAGATGTTCCAGAATATGGCAAAGAGGAGGAAGGTGATGAAGGAGAAGATGATGACCCACCAGGAGCACTGCTGCTGCAGGCTCTCCTCATAGCTGCGCAAGATCAGCAGGCCCATGCTGATGCCCACCACCGCTCCAGACAGGTGGGCCATGAAGCTGGGCTGCGGGCCGGAGGAGGGCAGGGGTGGGGAGAATCGCAGCCACACGGCACGGCCCACCTCCGAGCTCACTGCAGGGGGCGAGAGAACAGTCACGTGTAATTGGTAATGTCATCACCTAGGAGCTTCCGCCATCACGACCGAATCCATCGGCAGCCAGTAGGCTTCTGTGGGCACTGAATGGATTTGTCATGGTCAGGTGACTCGCAAAGGAAGTGAGAATCCACCAATATGGGACATCCACATGCCTTTAGCTAGTGTTTGAAAGATAAACATACTACATCGAACACACGGGAGACTTCTAAGCATCTGATTGACTTACTGCACACGAGAGCCAGGATCATCCGGAGCAGCTTGTATGGACAGCGCATTCCAGCCCAGTTCTGCAATACAGCATGGCAGATATGGTCAGTACAAATGTTTCTACTCCAATGCTAGCCTCCCACCACTACGGGGCAGTACAGACATCCCTGGTGACTGAAATGACAGAAATAGGTGGAATTAAAGTACCACAAAGAGCCCAATAATGGGCGCAAGGCTGCCAACACTCATGTTGGTCATGTCGATCTCCCATGAAATTAATTGGGGATACAAATATTTCTCTGGGTTGAAAAGTTACCTGACATAACCAAAAATCTACTGCTGCAAAAGTTTTACTCTGTGCTTGACGAACTGTCACAACCATGAGGCCCATTTGGGCTCACAAACATTTTTTTTCTGCAAAAGACATGGAGTAAGCAGCATGCAAGATTAAAGATCCCGGTGAAAACCAATAAAGAAAGGACCTATTAAATATCCCCCCCAAAATGTGTACTAAGCCCAAGGCAGTGCTCATAAATTTATAACAATGCCCACAAATAAGTGATAAGCTTGTCAGGAAGGCAGACATTCTATAGTGCTAAAGAGAGGGGACCTGCTTTGTGTATTAAATCTAGGCATTTTATCAATCCCGGAAATAGAGAACCACACGCCCACACGCAGTCTACTGGGTGCAGCTCTCCTGGACTAAAGGTATAATACCCATAGATTTGCGGAGAAATCGTTCATGTGTAGGTGCATGTCAGCTTGGCTCAGACTCACTTTCTGTCCATTTGCTTCTCATTAACCTTAGAATTGTCCTTCTGAATCGCCTCATTTTCATTTCCTAATTTCCTCTAACACTATAATAACATAGGACGCATGACACACCGGAATACTTAATCAGTGCATCCTGTAAAGTGGCCCCATTATGAGGAGTAGTGAGCAGACAGTCATGTGACTCTCTGGGAGAGCTCTGCAGGGGCTCAGTCACACTCCTCCTTCCCTGATCTATCTATATCTATGTATCTATGTATGTATGTATGTATGTATGAATCTATCTATCTATCTATTATTTATCTGTACACTTGTATTCACAGTGCTACAGAAGGAAATCCTGAAATACGTAAAAGTTTCCCATGATTCACATAAGTAACAATACATAATTTAAAAATATAAGTGACACAAATGATCTGGTTTGCTTTAAAAATAAAATAAGGATCCTGTTCGATTGTGACTATGAAGATAAATCAGAACATTTCAGCGGGGGTCCCACTGGCTGTGATTTAATACTCAGCTAAATGCAAATGATGCCATTGCATATCCAGTGGGGGCCATCAATATGGAGATGACAGCCGGTTATATAGCCGATGGTGACATTATTAGAACACGATAGGACATTGCAGCAGCCAATCTAGGCTGTCAGCTGATAATAAATCACAGGGAAGCCTCTCCTCAAATGCGTCGCCCAGAGGCGGGTGGGAGCACGTTTGTGTCCTGATTGCTTTGCTGTTCGGCAAGCGGATAAATGTGTGTCAGCCATTTTTCACGGCGTCGGAGGAGCTTAGTGTGTACACTGTGCAGGCACGCTGATGGCGGCGAGCCCAGCACAAAGGCAAATAAGTGCCTGAGCTAAGGGAGGAAAAGCTTCTTGCACAGTTCCCCCTCCCACCCCCCCCAGTTAATCCCAGTAACGGCGATAACGGCGGCAGGAAGACGTGACGGCAGTTACCATGACGACATTAGCCAGGTGCGCGGAGCACAACGCGTAGACCCCACCGGATCCTCCCACCACTGGGGCTCTCATGTCTGTGATGGACACTGTCAGGGAGCCTGGGGGCAGAGAGATGGAGCGCTGCTGCCTGATATGACATCACACCCCTCAGAGGGATTCCATCACCACAGAATAACCGAACAAACACCCAGCGTGGATTTCCCTATGTGACACTGCTGACCTGCTTGTGTCCCTGGAACATGTATGTGTCATACACATGCATCTACAGGGCTGATTAATACAGGAGAGTCGGCCAGCCTCATCTGTTGTGTGTGGCTTTCATTAGATTCAACAGAATCACATGGACAATAAACACAGAAAAAGATGAAATCAAATACAGCAAAAAATAATTAAAACACCTGCCATAATCAGCTAATTATCTAGTTATACTCAGGATTACCAAAAATAGAGTGGAAGAGGTTTTTTTTGCAGGTATTTGTAATGTGTGACAAAATACTATTTTAAAATATATTTGCTTATATTTTCTTCCCTAGACAGAAAATGTGGATTATTAGATTATTATTGATTATTAATTTACACATCAAAATACACTTTTTGATAAGAAATTATTGCAAATGAATGCACCAATGAGAAAATGGTCTTTGTCCCAATACTATTTTTTTGAATAATAGATTTGCACACAGTCTGAGTAAAACCAAATTTGTTCCATGCCTGATGAGTGAAGTTTTTCCAGGATGTAAACAGAAGTGCGGAACACACGGTGTATTACAGCACTAATTAGTATGAATTAGATCAACTAAGGGGTGGCATGATTGTGCAGTGGTTTTCACTGTAGCCTCACAGACCAGGGTTCAAGTCTGTGTAATGGGCTGCCCCCCACATCCAACGTTGTTCCTCGCCTCTCCCCCATAGCTTCCAGGACAGGCTCCAGACCCCCACGAAAACAGGACAAGCAGTTTCAGAAGATGGATAGATTGACTGATCTGGATGTGAATTTCAATGTGAACTCGTTATGATGAGAACATAAACTGCACAATTTTAAAAGAGGTCCTACAATTATAAAAGTACTACTGTATTGAGTATAAATAAACCTGTTCTGGTAAGCCCATGCAAGCTTTTTGGTCAAAAAGCAGCAGCCAATAGGGCTGGAATTTTAACAAACAAAGAACGATGGTTTTTAGAACTGAAGCCTGTAAAAATACGCAACTGAGGCATTCCCTGACAGCCATGCTTTTTTGTTTATTAAAAAGAAGCACAGTAGGCATTAATTTAGACAAGTAAAGGGCGAGATGTTTGGGCTGTTTATGAGAGGTTAATGAAATTCAAACGGGTTGAGAAAACAAAGCTGTGTAAAAATGACAGCATTGCAGGAGATACAGATGATAGGTGGATATTATAATTAGAAGCATCTGAACTTGCTGTTCATATGCGTCCAGGGAACTATCATGCACATACTGAGTCACTACGCTGTCAGCTGTCAGTTGCAGCGCATGATGGTCGCCCTTCAATGACAGACGGAGGCCTGAGCCTGCTCCCCTGACTTACTTCTCCCCCTGGTTTACTTAATGTCTTTACGGTTTGGGAATATTGTGCAGATGTAGATGTTTGTAGAAGGTCATGTTCTGATGATCATTCAATCCTTTTTGGCTCATTACATTTGACACGCTGAGCTACCAGGCTCATTGGGAGGTGTTCATGGCATCCTACACGTGTTCAGCATGTTGAGCACGCATGCCTGCGAGTGTGTCATGTGCCGAGGGGGAAACACGAGTGATTACGTAACAACTTGAGCATTAAAATGTATTTAATGGGCGAGTCAGATCTGAGGTTGTTAATTACCAGCTTAACCTCAGAATTCAATATTTACGAGGCCCCCTACCATTTCTGTCAATAGCATTAAAGTAATTAGTTAGACCACAGGGAAAATTTGTAAGTTCCTTTGCACATGAAACTTAAGTGAGATCAGTTCATGCAGTACGTATTTCCAGAATTTTACTTGTCAGGGGGAGGCTACCCTCTATTTATTGGCAGGAAGTGCCAGGCATGCAGCAAATCAGCTCTATGTAGCTCTCATATTGTTCTGCCATCCGGTGACCGCTCAAAGTAAAATGTACAAAATGAAACATAACAACAATTGGATGCCATCGCGACATTGCTGAAGAACACAACACGAATGATGATGGCGGTGCGTCTTTCATGCAAACCTAGTTATTTGCTAAAAAGCAAGACAACAACTGTATATTTTGGTTGTATATTTTGTAAGCTTTGTGCAGGCTCTTTGGCATCACACGAAAAAATCAGATGAACTTGCAGCAAATTACATGTCTAATATCTATTTTCTGTTATGGTGGGAGCATTTTATTATGGGCCTATTCATTTCAATGAAAGGCCCATATTGTTCTCCAAGTCCTAAACGACGTTTTCCGAATTTGCGCTTAACCATTGAAATGAACGGAGCTCGTTCCACTACCTCTTCGTAGGGCTTGCCTAGCCGGACGGTTTGATGTATCGGGTTCCTCGGTACACCTTACGGATCGCGTACAATTCGAGCTCAAAGTCGAAAAAAAACCTTTTCATTATTATGGGCCTATTCATTTCAATAAAAGGCCCATATTGTTCTCCAAGTCCTAAACGACATTTTCTGAATTTGCGTATAACGATTGAAATGTACAGAGCCGGTTTTGCTGCCCAGTCGTAGGGCCTACTTACAGTAGCCGGACAGATTGACATATCGGGTGCCTCGGTACGGCTTATGGATCTTGCACAATTCCAGCTCAAAGTCGAAAAAAAAAACCTTTATTCATTATTAAGAGCCTATTAATTTCAATGAAAAGGCCCATATTGTTCTCCAAGTCCTAAATGACGTTTTCCAAATTTGCGCTTAGCCATTGAAATGAACGGAGCCGGTTTCACTGCAGAGTCGTAGGGCTTACTTAGCTGGACGGTTTGACGTATCGTGTGCCTCGGTACACCTTATAGAATCCGTACAGTTCCTCCTCAAAAACGAAAAAAAAAAAACCCTATTATGGGCCTATTCAATTCAATGAAAAGGCCCATATTGTTCTCCAAGTCCTAACCGACATTTTCCGAAATTGCGCTTAAGGATTGAAAGATAC
>JAODKL010000095.1:19836162-19859167 GCA_026780765.1 Petrocephalus schoutedeni | reverse complement strand
GTTCTCCCTGTTTTTGTGTTCTTCCTGCTTGCATGTTCTCCCTGTTTTTGTGTTCTTCCTGCTTGCATGTTCTCCCTGTTTTTGTGTTCTTCCTGCTTGCATGTTCTCCCTGTTTTTGTGTTCTTCCTGCTTGCATGTTCTCCCTATTTGCATATTTTCCCTGTTTGCATTTTGTACCTGTTTGCGTGTTTTTCTTGTTTGCATGTTCTATTTGCATGTTCTTCCTGTTTGTGTGTTCTTCCTATTTGTGTGTTCTTCTGATTTGCATGTTCCCCCTATTTGCGTGTTCTTCCTATTTGTATCTTCTTCCTATTTGCATGTTCTCCCTGTTTGTGTGTTCTCCAGCAATATATGCAGTTAAGCTTTTGCAGAATCCACCAACCTAAACAAGGAATTGGCTGAGGAGAAAGTGTTTGAGGGGCTTATGGAGGGTCACACTAGTGGCATGAATACCCCGACAGGGGGCCCAGCACATTACAGGGGGCCTTAAATATGTAAAAGGGTGGTGGTTGGGGGGGGGGTCCCAAGGTGCCATTTGTGCACCTTGTGAGTAGAATAATGAACTCAAAAGTCGAGCTGTAATTAATGTGCGGCTTTATAGTATATTCTAAAGTCCCTGGATAAACTCTTGCAGCCCATAGGCTGAGAATGGAATTGTAAAAAGAACTTTTGAAAATCACTTTTAGATGGAAAGTGGACTATAGTAGTACAAGGAAACTTAGCATCTGTCAAACTCATGTTTTCACCCTTAAATCTTGCCAGAAAAAGACCACAAGAACCTTGCCAGAAAAAAAGACCACAGTTGAAAAAGGTACAATGAAATCTGGAGCCACTCTCTCACAGGAGACGAGTGGAAACCAAGCTCAGCCAGAAACCCCAGTGTGGTCCAATTAGACTGTTCCGAGAAAAAGCCCATCTTTTTAGCACAAGTGCAAGTAGTCTTACAAGAACCACTTGTAAGCAGGTCGAGCCATAAACGACAACCTTGAGAGACCTCCTTAGGGAGACGGATGGCAAAACTTATGATCTCATTTCAGGAATGGAGAAGACCATCAAATGTGCGGGAGAGCGGAAGCACAAAGGTCAAGGATTTCATCCATGGTATCTGGCCATAAATATGGAGCTCATTACGGAAGTGGCATGCGGGTACAGATTTCTTAATCGTTGGAAAAAATGGAGGACTATTGTATGGGGAAGTCTCTTTGCACCCTGGCTCCTATTCTGCTTTATAGGTAGGACACAGTAAGAGATATCAAGGAAATATCACATTTATATTCCCATTTCTATTTTTTTACTTCAAATACACTGAGTCAGTTTCTCTTTTTCAACAGAAATGCTTTCCGCTGCATCAATAAAACAACAGAAGAGAAAACTTTTAGGTAACCTTGTCAGGGACAAGAAATTATATTAGGTTTCCCAGATGTCTTTGCATTTTGAGGAAAGAAGGTGCTGTAAGAATGGAGTCACAGAACATCAGTCAAGTCCAAATCTCACACTGATAAAGAGCTCCAGAGCACTGGATGTACAGAAGCAGTACGGACAGGGAACTTATGGCCTGGAACTCATGGCCAGAATAAAGCGAGTTTAAACACCACATTTAAGGCATTTAGCTGCCCTTTTTGTTTTCATAATGCTGTTACTAAAGAATACTACTATTGATATATTTGTGACCATAATGGTACTGCCTGATATGGGCATGTTGTCACATTTAACAGAAGACAAATGACAAGTGTGCTCAAGGAACTAAGTCACCGTCATTGTCATCAGGTTGGTGGAGAACTGAATGTAACCACAAAATGAGCCGCACTTAGTCATGTAATAAATAATAATCAGTCTGGCTGAAAACCCAAGTAACCAGCCTGATGTTTCTAACCACGCTAATTTTCACCAGTCAACAGATACATCAATCGTCGTTAACTTTAGTGCTAAAACCTGTCCTTGGGGACCCTCAGACAGTCCATGTTTTTGCTCCCTCCCAGCTGGAAATGTACACTGTCTGGCAGGGAGCGGGGAGGGAGCAAAAACGTGGACCGCTTAGGGGAACCTGAGGACTGAAATGAGAAACACAATTCTAGGTTAAATAGGATTTAATCAAATTGTTCAGTAAAAGTCACCTCATCAGATCCTCAACTCTGTTGAGGTGGATGGTCAAGAGAAACACAAAATCACACATTCAGCTTAAATTATTTGGCTGATATTCAGATCTGTGAAGCGTCAGGGGATGGAGGTTCTCTGTCGGATCTACTATTATGGTGGACTTAATGTTAGTATATGGTTGGTACCATTAGTGCAGGCTTTAATATCCATCTGTCACAGTGGGGTTGGTGTTGGGGTCCTGGGGTGTCACAGTGAGTGTGTGACAACTGAAGGGAAACCATGCCTCAGCTTCCTCTGGGCCTCATCCCGCCATCAGTTACCTTCTCCCCTGTGACCCATATTCTAAGGAAATGGGCCTCTGTTTAAAATAACAGCCTCCCTCCAAGCCCCAGGTGAGGACGGTACAGCAGCCGGAGCATTAATATTGCTGTAACGTCTCCACCTCTCCATTCCCAAGTCCAGATTCTGTGACGGGTTCGACCCTAAGTATCGCCTGGCCCCGAGGCTATGCACTCCCTCTGTTCACAGGTCTATAAACATCTCCAAGCGTCTTCAAGATTGTTTCGTGAAGGTGTTGTAGTTTTGGGTCCTGTTTATTCGAATAATTAGCTCTACTTCTCAAATAATGCAGAAGGCCTGGGGTTACCCTGCTGTAACTGGCATTGTATTGTAAATGATTTAGTTAATTTCACAAGACACAGCATGAACTGTAGGTGGCGCTGTGGCTCACTGGGCAGCACAGTTGCCTCACACCAGCAGGACTGGAGGTTCAGGTCCAACTTCCATCGGTGCATGGAGTTAATTTCCTCTGGGTACCCGCCACGCCTGCTACAGTCCAAAAACATGAAGTGAGGCAAATTGGTGTCGCTAAACTGCCCATACTGTGTGTGTGTGTGTGCCCTGCGATGGGCTGACAACCTACCCAGGGTCTCCCTGGCCCGGGGCTTCCTGGAAAGGTGACGGGCTTAACACTGTAAACCTCTACTAGATAAAGGGAGATGGATATCGGTACTTCGGTCAATAGTCAACATTTATAATATTTTGTCTGCTACATTTGTATATTTAGCAATATGATGGAAATAGCTACATAGAAAAACAGAAAAAAGCTGAAACCTTTAGAAACCTCTTTTGAGTCTAAGACAAGTGTTCGGCGCTAAAAGCGAAACGGCAGAGTATTACATTTCCACTACGAGTTCACACCTCAGCTTTTACACACTGCGAACCTGTCAAGACCCTCGTGCTCAACACCCCCCCGGGCATAGCTCCCCCCATCAATCCGGTCAGACTGAGGCACTAATTGCACCCGTGTCACACTCCGAGCTGAGCCCCTGATTTATAGTCCTCCAAAATGCTGTGGGGCGGGGAGGGGGGGGGGGGCGGCTGTACTGCTCCTGGACCCTCTGCATGGCTCCCTGGTTGCCCTGATTTAAGGACACCATTACCTGGAACTTCTGGCAAGTTTCACGCGAGCTCCGTAATTCTGTGTCTCAGAACAGAAAAACCACTGGAGGATTCTGGGAATGGAACAAGAGACGCCAAAAGATGCACTGTTGGTACAAAGGTGGGAGAGACCCACTCAGCACATCACCAGGCACACTTCCTGAAGACAAGGCAATGGAAAATATTAGCATTATGGCATAATCTCTCTGCCTTGTACTATACAGCTTCAAGGTGACCTACACTCTCTTATCCATGCACAGGCTTACACTGAAAAATTACCATTACCAATACTGAGAGGAAAAAGCGCGGCAAAATAAACAAACAAGCCAGTTATTTTGTTCAGACTTTCAACAAGAGCAGGCTTGAGTGTCAGCCCAAGTGACAGGGTTACACAGGCTTTGATCTCGGTGCCTCTCTGCCCTCGTGCTGCTAAGGTCAGTCAAGTCACTGCACGCATCCCACTTTCAGGGCTGAGACCTGAAGCCTGAGTTACAACTATGACACTCAGACTGATTTATTCGGCTTCATGTTCTCCATCTCCAGTCGCAGAATTGCCTGCTCGCTCCTATCATTTCTGATGCTAGTGTCAAGCTCTGCTTGACTCCCCTCCCCAGCAGCAAATTACAGAGAGAAACACTGTCAGGCTGTATGTACCAAGAGCATTATAGACGGAATGGAAGGACACTGCAACTGCTAGGTTGGCTTTGCGCCTCCACAAAATACAAACAATATTTGCAATCTTTATGGAACTTATTGATGATTTATTTGTCATTAATAATTTATAAATATCCCAGAAGAGAAATGTGGAAAAATGTGAATAAATACTTAGAACTGTAACTTGCAAAACTAGGAAAGCCTAAGGAAAAATTATTAGAAGCTCCCAAATAGATTTAGGAGCTGTAAATATTGTTTAAGATAAGAAATAAGATAAGAAAGAACTTTATTTATCCTGAGGGAAATACTTCATGATCATGCTCAGTGCACAAGAGGAATACAGGTAAAAGACAACAGTAGTAATAGTGCAAACAAAATAATAATTAACATATGACTATAGCATATATTCGAATAACAGATTATTAGTGCTTAAAAGTGACTTAGTGTTTGAAAAAAAAATCACCTGCAGAATGGGGAGAAGTTAAACATCTTATAGCCACAGGTAGAAAGGATTTCCTGTGGCTTTCGGTTCTGCATTTAGAGGCGATTAGTCTTTTGCTGTGTGTACTCTGATGGCCCATCAAGGAGGCGTGCATGGGGTGAGAGGGGTTGTCCATGATACTGAGAAACTTTTTCAGAATTCTCCTCTCATACACCTCCACCAGCATTTCCAGTCTGACACCCAGGAGAGAACCAGCTTGTTCAGCCTGTTGGCATCAGCTGCCTTCACCCCACTGCCCCAGCACACAGCCGCAAAAAGCACCATGCTCTCTACCACAGAGTGATAAAACATGGTCAGCATTGTCCTACAGACACTGAAAGATCTGAGCCTCCTCAGTAAATAAAGCCGGCTCTGCCCTTTCCTAGACAAGTCGAGTTTACTGTCAATGTGTACCCCCAGGTACCTGTAGTCCTCAACCACCTCAACATCATTCCCTATGATGGTGATAGGCTTGTGGGGAGGAGCCTGCTTCCTAAAGTATTGGTATTACATTACCAATCCTAATATTACAGGGTCTGAAGACTCACAAAACTGTATGTTTTAGCCGTTTATGAAATACCGTCATGAGTTTCTTCAAATGAGTTTCACTGGGTGTGTGGGTATGTAACAGAAGTACAGAGCTATGTATTTAGTCAATTTATGTAGTCTAATGAATTTTTCTTTCTTAGGCTTCTTTAGCCTTGTGCTAGGATCTTGGAAGAAGGCACCGTGTTTGTGAGGCACAGAACCAAATCAATATAACGTGAGGCTGAAACAAATCGATTTCCCACAATTTTGTTTTTTTTTCCTCAGGTCCATGTATAGTGGTAATGGTCGAGCCATTACCACCAGGCCCATCAACAAACCAGCCACACCAGGGAGCCTGTGGTAGACCTACAATTCATGCATCGTCACAGTAACATCCTGCTCTAAATAGCTGGAATGATCTCTCTTTTGCTTTGGGCATTTCCACAGGGTTCACCACAAATTGCAAGCTTCTCTTATTGGACCAAAGAATGGAAAATAAGTCAGCAAAATAAAACAGCAGCTGTAGTTACTATCATTAGACCCAGGAGTCAGATAATATAAATGACCTTTAAGTTTAAGGTGGCGATTTTGGAGCTCGGAAATCAATGCAGCGCCACTGAATGTGGAGATTTAATAATCCTGCTGGGTCCCTCATCTGGGCGTATTGATCAGAGGACCTTGCGGAATAAGCTGTCCTGAAAGCAGCCGGTTTGTGATGCATGCGGATGAATCACCAAGCAGATGCCTCATTATAAGGGCCAATCTACAAGACATGAAATACACACAGCTGCCTATTTTTATAAATAAGATTGTCGATTAACATGCAACTGGATGTCTAATGCATATTCATCCTATTCTAGCGAGCACTAAACATGACAATGGGACATTGCTTTTGGTAGCACGGCAAGACAAATCGCCCTGACACAAAAAAGCCAATTAATATGTTTTACTGTGTCTCACAATGAGGGGCAGAACTATATATCTCTGCCTGTGTCCATTTAATAACAGGCTATTCCTATCCTCTTTGATCAATATTGTAATTTTTCCCATCCTTTCCAGTGCTACGTAGTGCATCTAGTAAATCAGAAAATCACATAAAGATACATATCAATGACAGAGGCAAAACTCAGACAAACATCCTCTGCCTTGGATGGAGTGTAATTCCATTCAGCATGAACAGGATGATTCTCAGGGACAAGAAGGTGTAACGGGCCTATCGCTGAAAGCCTTCTCTCCCATCACGGTTTGTCCCCCATGTATCACACTTTACATCTTCAGTCAGTAACAGCAATGCTCCCCACCTCCGGAGCAGCATAACTAAGAAGCAACTGCCCGCTCTGCTGATGGGAAGGGCACGGAAAAAGGAGAGCTACCCCAGACGGAGGTCCACCGAGATATCGTGCTACTCACCCTCAGTAACCGCCACCCACCACAACCAAAAGGCACAATTTCAGCAATCTGGAAGTCGAGCATCGCACAGGCCTAGACTGCACTGCAGAAGGGAGAGGGTTATGCCTGGATCTGACTGGGCGATCAGCAATGAGCACCACACCATCAGGCACAAAGGGGAGATGGGGATCTGGACTTCTGCAAACCATACGCAAAGGCCCAAGCCACTGCCACTGTGTCTTATTTATTTTCCTGGAGGCACCATTTTTGATCACGTGACATTCGTGGGGAGTGTATTTGACTGCAGTTTGATATAGGCATTGGGGGGTCTGTCGAGTGTATACTCTGTTCTCTGCGCGCTTGGATACGTGTAGCTGCGCGAGCTCAAAATAGCCACTGTGTCTGGGTCGCGAAGCAGTAAGAGCTATGAGACCCATCTCTGTCTACCGAGCATATTCAGAAATCTACCGGCATGAGGCATCTGTGCAAGAAAGCATACCGATAGCACATTATTGATTAATGTGCACTGGGGGGGTGGGGGTGGGAAGGGGGGCTCACATCTCGTAACACCCGGGCGCAGTCAGAGTGAGTTATTATCAAGATGAAAAGAAGGCCCCAAATGCTCAAGCTGGACCGATTGTGAAAAGATCGCCAAGATGCAACATGAACGTCCTACATGTCTCCAGCATGCAAACGCCAAAATAAATCTGTTTATTATGCAGGCAAAATATACCCTCGCCTATAAACATCAGCACAATGAATAAATTATGTTCTGAATGCTATAACAAGGAGACAGTTTGTGTTCCTGTCCGTTTGACCTAAACTAGACATCTGTAATAATTAGCAGTAATAATAATTAGTGCAATAATAATTAGTAGTGATTAGTAATTATATCTAGCACTGGAATATTTTAGAATTTTTGGCACGTCTGCTTTTAGTCTATTTTGATAAATATTACTTATTAAATTCGTACACAGGAGCCCTATTTCCAGATTGTGAGTCGTTCCCTAACACACACATAGGGAGGACACCTGGAAGCTATGGTCTGGATTATCCTCTGAATAACATCTGACAGGTTCTGGCCAAAAGACATGCTCATTATCCCTGGAAAGACCTGCCGCCTTGTCTTTGATCTGGCCTCTTATGGTGCAACAGGTAGGGTTACCACAACGATGAGGGTACATACCAGGAGAGAACAGAACACTAAACTGGGTAATCGCAATGGTTATCAGCTGGGATTTCTCACCTCCTGTCATAATATATAAGCAATACCTTATGAGCTATAAAAACCTTGCAGTTTCTTCATTATTCTCTCCTTCTTTCTCAGGCCTCATTATATACTCTAACGTGTCATAATGCTTTGCAGAAAAAGCCTTCCTGAGACCTAACAAGGCAACCTAAAGGTCTGCCTTCCGAGTGCATTTGTTAAGCTATCAACTCTTCAGCCCAATTAATCTCCCACTAAGACGCATTGTGATAGACTAAGGATACAGGAGCAGACTCGTAAGTGAAGATCACGACATCGGGCAGACATATTCAGTGCACTTTACCCTATGAAACTAAACAGGGTCGACAGCCTCACACAAACCCTGCACACTGTGTTGACTAATATATTAATGCCACAAATACAATTATTTTAGATCACACAGGAAAACCTATTATACATAACATTTCTTGGGTGGTGTGTTAGGATACTGTGCCTGAGATGGGAATGTTGTCAGTTCCAATCCCATAGTTGGCGGAGTGACTGATGTCACCACCAGGCCCTTGAGCAAGGCCCTTAACCCCCCCTATTATTCCAGCTGTTTTCCCCATCGTATGTAACATTGGAAAAATTCATCTCCTAAATGAATAAACAGTAAATAACTACCTACCTAATTACCATTATCAGATTTGCATGAAGCTAAAGACGTCAGTATATTTCCGCAGCCCCGGCAGTAGACTGGTGAGAGCAGACCTCACAGCCGCTTGATGTTTATGGTCATCTTAGAAAGGGTATAGCGGTTATACGGGGAGGCACTTCGGCTCACTGGGTAGGGCACGGGCCTCACACCTGGGGTGGTGGCTCCAGTCCCATCTCTGCCCTGTATGTATGTGCCATCTGCATGCTTTCCCCGTGGCTTTGCTCTGGTGTTCCCTCACTTCCAGCAGTTAGGATAACCAGTGCTTCTAAATTGGCCATATTGTGATGGATTAACATCCTATTCAGGGTGTTCCCCTGCCATGTGTCCTATGCGCTCCCACTACTCGACCTGGAACAGGACAAGGCATTTGGAAAATAAATGCAGGAATATTGTTCATGTATTATGGTAGATTACTGAGACAATACAGCTGCATTTTATTCTGCGGCAAATAAATAAAATTGGAGTTTATCCCAAATCTAAGTGCTTCTTCTCCTGACTGTTATTTTTAAATACATTCCCATTAAATCATTCACACATAACCCACTGATCTCGTTTTTGTGAATCTATTTGTTCCAGCAAAAATTCTAAGACAATCTATTCAGACAACAACACTAAACTTAAAATACTTAAAAAAATGGTTATAGGTAGATAAAACGGATGGCCGGGTGTGCGTTCCTGACAAACAACTTTCAGGACTTTTGGCAGGACATCCCCCACTGGGATGTCATCACTAAAACAATTAAACTGAGGCACAAAGAAACATGAAAGAACCAGACATTTTTACTTTGACTGCAACACCATAAATTGCAATAAATTTCTTATTTATAGATGAACTAATGCAATCAATTACATAAGACACCAAAAAATGTTATCTTTATAGAATACATATTAGAGATGGGCAGTTTCAGAACGTATATAACCTTAATTCACTGGCATCCTCTGTGTTTATTATTTACTTTCCATTCAACTGATTTGGAAACCTGCTTATCTGCATTATCTGGTGCATCACATTAATCTTTTCAGTTATGATATGGGTATTATTTGATGTCACCCCTGGCTCTTTCTCTGTCCCACCTTTCCTCCCTGTGTCACATGGGTTTTCTTCCTGAGACTCCAGACTCTAACTCACCTGTAGTATGCGACAGTGTAAGTGTGCGGCCTGTGAGATATTATATCACTCAGTCCAGAGGATCCCCTGCCACATTGTCATTTGTGGCATACACTCCATGCTCAAAGTGACCCTTTAATTAAGGGATGGATGGATGGATGGATGGAGTCTACTGGAACGCAGTATTCTTATCATTACTATGACTAACTGGCCCTGTATTTATCATCAGTAGCATAAGTGTGTTTAGCAAAGGGGACAGAGAGAGTCAGCCCTTCAGTGTCTACCTGAACTCGGTCTCCCTCCTGGGGTGCCTCGGCCACTTGACCCCAAGCTGACTTCTTCATCCCTCCACCTCCACCCGGCAGCGTTTGAGTTTTTAATTACGGGCCGGGGCGGATGGATCATTAGCCCTTAAGCAACACGTCTGCAAACCCATCCTCCTGTCCCATCGATCCACCCCCCAAAACCCCGAACAGCGCAGCCTCCACTCCCTGTAGCTCCATTAGTCAGCTGATCACCATGAGGCTTTTTAAGGCTAAGCATTTAGGACAGAATAAACAAATAAGGCCTGCTGGTAAATACCCTTAAAAATGGCTGCCGAAGCATTAAACAAGGAGAAACAGTCTAGCTGGGCCACTGCTTTGCCCTATATTTTGTTTGTATAGGACACAGGGGAGAAAATAAGACATTACATATGTCCACATGATCTTTTAGTTATAAAATGTACTGATGAGTGCAGAAGCCCGCATGGTAGCATGGCTAAGCTAACAATCTGGCATTTGTTTCACGTCATTGAAAACTGATCCTGGGAAACGGATACATGACTTTTTGCCAAAGATGGCAGGAATGATAAACACTTCTTCCATTACTGGCTGTAAATCAGGGTCAATATGTCTGAAAATAATGCAGTAAAACTCACACACACCACTGAGAGGAATTAAAGAAACGAATATTCACTAATCAATGGAACAAAGACGGGTACAAGGAGGATGCCAACGTGATTTTTTATTGCCTCAGGTTTGGAAATGAAAAAACCCCTTTCTGTGGCTTTAAGAACAGTACGGTGCTCACCGCCTTGGATAAGGATCAAGGGAGATGAGGCCTGCTGTCAACAGACCCTCCTAATGCTACGCTGAATTTGAGAGCTGCATCTCCGCACAGACAGCTCAAGTGTTTACCAGGTCTGCCGCTTATTGTGGAAGGAAGGACGCAGAGTCCTGTGCATGGGTCGGCTTTCCTGTCAGGCCCGGGCTCTTTCATTACAGTCCGCAAATGGGGCGGGGAGACCGAACAGTGCGCTATATGGGTCATTAGCACATACGTGCAACTGCATTTACATCTCAGCTCAAAGCAGCGCACCAGTGTGGAAAGCTCGGGATGAGAGCACAGGGAGACCAACATCCAGAAGCCCTGGAGGAGCTGGGATACAGAGACCTGCTCAAGGGCCCAGCGATGATATGATTACCAGCCATGAGATTTGAAGCCATGAACTTTGTACATCTAGTGCCTTTTGGAAGACTAAAAATGACTGACATTTCATGGGAACTCATGGACGGAGGCAGGAAGAGGGGTAGTACCCCCCTCATTGTAGAGTTCCCCCTCAGCAATTAATTTCCAATTTGGACATCTATGCTACGTTCAAACTGCCATGTTTTCATTTGAAAACTTTATTATTGTTTGTTGTTAAATGAAAACAATCTCTGTCCACACAGATACTTCCACATCATTTACGCAGGTATTTCTATCCGCACT
The DNA here is from genome assembly GCA_026780765.1 of Petrocephalus schoutedeni. NCBI lineage: Eukaryota > Metazoa > Chordata > Actinopteri > Osteoglossiformes > Mormyridae > Petrocephalus > Petrocephalus schoutedeni. The sequence goes on along the minus strand of JAODKL010000095.1, from coordinate 19,847,814 downwards.
GAAACGAGCCAAGATTTATATGACGTAGCTATTAGCCTATATTGGGAATGCAAGCATTGACACGGTAACTGGGAATTTTATTTTACATTTTTTTATTTTTTGTGCAAATACGCAGCAGTCACACATGCTGTCCAACTGCATATATGTCAGCAAGAGGGAAAGCACCATTGTGAGCTGTTTCCCCATAGCTGCTGCGTTGGAATACTGTTTCCTCCCACGTCGAGTGTCCAGGTGACCATTCAGACAATGAGAGGATAGGCCACTCTATCTTTTAGAGTTTACATTTTCACCCATCCACACTGTAATGATAAAATGGAAGTATATGGCTCTGAAAACATTGCCAAAAGTCTATTTCTGGGGGCTGAAAACACCGGTAGTGTGGATGGAAGACATTTTTATACAAAAATGTAGCAGTGTGGATGTAGCCTACGCCACTCAAAAAAAAGAGACCACTTCTCCTGCATTAGGAAGTTTTTAGAGTTTTAAGTGTTTTACCTGGCTTGTTTGTTTTGATCAGTTGTCTGAATGGAGTTCGTCAAGGCTCATTAAATCGATGGTGTTGTGAGGTTACACTTCTGTTATATCATGGCACTTTGCATAATAGGCTTGTTGGCACTCAATAAGTGGGCAAAATAACAGGTTGTGTGTGCATCAGATATGTGCGTAAGCTCATAAGGTAAGCCGGATGCGTTTTTTTGCCCCCCCAAGTGCAAGCATCAAACTCCACCTATGCGGGAAACTCCCTTGTGGGTTGGTGAAGCTCAGCGGCATGTAGGGGGGCCTCAAAACAAAACCAAAACCAAAGTTTTTAAAAGGATCTATTTAACCAGATTTCCTTTAAGGATGTCCGTTGAAGTTAATGTTGTAGTGCTTTAGATTTTTCCTCCATGAAAGTGACAATAAAACTGATTTGAGGATAAGATCAAGTGCATTCGTGTGACAACACCAAGGAAAAAGCCATTATCCTTGTAAGAAGCTGTGCAGGACCATCATGATGGCCTTCACCCGCCGACTGAGAGGATGCGGTGCCGGGCTACCCGGTAACCTGTGGTCATGTGGCGTTGCTGATGGTTACGGCGACTCACCGGCCACCACCCCGGCCATGTAGAGCAGGCTGATGCGCAGGATGCCATGGACCATCTCCAGGGGGACACCGATCATGAGCTGCAGCAGTGCGTTGAAGCCCAGCTGTTCCAGGCTGGCAGATGGGGCAGAACACAGCCACGGTTAGTGCAAAGCGTGCAAAAGGCCCTCTGTGGATATGCTCACTCTGGCTGCACACTGCGGCCCCACGCAGACTGGATTTACATAAGCCCACTGTGCTACCAACAAGCATAGTTTATCACTGGAATGAACACATAGTTTCCAGGGTCTCAGTATAAACAGATTTCCCATGTCTCAGCTAACAACCTCCGCACTGAGAGAGGGCGCTAAATCAGATCAAGCAATTAATTCAGTGACGTGTTTAAGTGCTCAGGTAGAAACAAGCACATCCTCCAGGCTTCTCTGCAATCACTCCTCATTCCTTTAATAAGGTATTTCTTTTAAACTTTACTCGGTGTCTGCTACAGCTGAACACAGATGGTAAATCCAATAACCAGGTAGAATGGCTTCCGCCTAGCCGGGGGCCTGACCTTTCACGGCCCTCGGTGGCACCTTGCCAATTTGCCAGATGTGTTTCTGGCAACCACATGCTTTGGAGGCAGCCCCGGCCTCTTCCGATCTGGCGCCTTACCCTACGTGCATGAACATGTAACTGAAGAAGCGCCAGACTTGGGCCCGGTGCCCGGGGTGATACACCAGGGGGCTCTTCATGAAATCGGGCTGGTAGGTCTGCAGCACCCACTTGTTCAGCATGATGCCATAACAGAGGAACACGATGATCTGCGTCGAGCAGGAGAAATGCCACCAATCAGGGACAGGCATCAGAAGAACGGGACGCCACACAAACACCATCATGTGTAACAGCCAGCTGCTGTAACTGTACTCTTATTACAGCCAACACGGTTCAATAAATGTGGAATATCAAGGCACTTAATTACAGAGTTGATGCTGTGTAATTACTATGGGGCAATAAACATGACATAACTTTATGATAGTGGGTTTTAAAACATTTTCTTTTTTATTAATCTTCATATTTTCATAGTTAGGGTCAAGAAAATATGAATGACGGTTGAAAAGCTAAATAAATGATGAAAAGTACTAAAACATTCAATAGGGACGGTGTTCTTTGCTTCGATAAGCATTTGCACAGCCTCCTTAATCTCATATCTGTATCCTAACACATCTCAGTCTTGACTGTAGCAGTCCCTAGGAATTTTCTTGGATCAGTCAGCTTGGCTCCAGCTAGGAAGCAGAGCGTGAGGTGGCAGAGTAACCCTTAACACCGAATCGACGTCGTTCTCTGAACCGCCAATACAGACCTCGCTCAGTTTTATTGTTGTTTTGCAGTTTATTTGTGAGTTGGGAAGGTAGGGGGAAATAAAAAAATGTTATTAGAATCTACTGGTTAAAAATAGCCAAGAGAAACACCACTGCTTCAGTGTTTTTGTGCCATGTAGTGGCTGTTTGACAAGTGGGTGGTGCCCAAAAAGTTGCCAGTAAAAACGTTTAATGGATCCTGCAGAGACCACCATGCAATTCCTCCCACTGCAAACTCAGAGAGCGCCATCAAATATGCAAATGCAAAGGAACGCGAACCGGCCTCTTACCTGCACAACCGTGACGATGGCCATGAAGACTGGCGGTGGGCAGAGGCGGTTCTGGTGGAAGTACCAGCGCCGGTCGGTCTCGCAGGGCAGGATCTCATAGGCCACGTAGCGCACAAAGCGCTTGTAGATGCCCAGACCCGTCTCATCCAGCAGGATCTCGCGCTGCAGTGTACGGCGGCCGTTGGCGATGGCCCTCCGGAAGCTGCTGGAACGTTTACTGCTCATCTGCGGGGGGAGGGGAGAACAGGGGGGAGCGTTGACAAGAGCCAAGAGAGGCGTTCACAAGAGAGAAGGATAACAGAACATGGGATTTTAAGAGTTTAGCGTTGATCTATGTTTAATGCTAGGAAGCGTGTTCCGTTATCCCCCACTGGATGTGAGGATGCCCGCTCACCGCTGGGAGACAGATGCCTTTAATTCACACCCCGCTTGCTAAATGCCGGGACCCTCGGGATTAAATTCCACGTGGCAGATCCAAAGCTGCACGGACAAGCTACCGAAAAAAAAGGGGAGCATAACGGAGAGAAAAACGGCTGTCAGCCAGGGGGATGCCTCGCACGGCGAGTCCCATTGAGGTCTCATGAGTTTCCCTCTCCGCCGTTGCGCTTCCAGAACGAATAAAACAGCACTACCTTGACAGATTGGCGACTAAAAGTCAGGGACTGTTTCATTGGTCTAGACAGGCGTAGACGAATCCCCCTTTTCGGCAAGAGCTTAAAATATTTTGTGGCGATTTCAGCTCTCAAGAGCACGCTTTTGTCGGGGAAATATTTTATGGAAGGCAGTACAGGCACAAAAGCATAGGGAGTGTAAAATCAAATCTGACTCTGGATGATCTCTGACAGCCACTGAAAATCCAAGATTTGTCAAAGAGATGCCATATTTATTTTCTACAGCACTGAGAACACAGCCTGCATCTCATATTAATACTCATGACCTTTCCCAGAGGAGATTATGAAACTGCCATACCTCATGTACTTTCCTTGAAGATACACCTTAATCATTCAAAATCTGAAAACATCATTTTTTTAATCATATTTTAACCTCTGCATCTGTGTTCCAAGTGTTATTGGAAAGACAACGTGACTCAAGCTAATTATGCAACTGGACCAAAGTTATGCAGATATTGGACAGACTTTTCCTCCAATGAAAATTATTTTTTGTTTAGGGCCAAAGAGCACTGACCACTTCCTGAGAATGCTTTCCATAATTACAGTAGATAAATAGACACTCCTCCACATCTCACGTTGTCTTGTGCTATGATCAGCAAATTTCATTGATTTAAAGAGCCTTGTTTTGCCACAGTACACAAAATAAATGTAGTGAAATCATTTTAATTTGGAAAAGAAAATGACACGACATGACAAAATCGATAGGGCTTCAATTCAAGTATACGTGTCAGTACCTTTGGCAGTGACTACAGCTGCCAGTGTTTTGAAGCAGCTTTTTAAAAGACTGGCACAGCTGCATTTTTGGATGTTCTTCCACTACTCTTTGCAGAACTGTTTGAGCTGGGAGAGGCATGTTAACTTCCACTTATGAACAGCAACATTCAAGTAATTCCAAAGAGTTTCAACTGGATTTGGGTAAGAACTTGCCCACTGCAGAAAATCCACCATCTCTTTTGCATGCCATTCCATGGTAGCTCCAATCTTGCGCTTTGGGTCATTGTCCTGTTGAAATATACATTTCTGACCCATTTTCAGTCTCACAGCAGACTTCTTCTTGTTCTTCTCTAGAATCTCCTGGTCCTTGGCCCTATTCATCCTCCCTTCAGTCCTGACAAGTTCCCCTACCCCTGCAGATGAGAAACCTCTCCACAGCAACGTTTCACACTCAGGAGGGTGTCGGGTACTCTCCTTGGTGTAACGGCAAAAAAGTTCCATTTTTGTTCAACCTGGTCACAGGACATCTCAGGTGCTTCTGGGCAAACTTCAGTCAGGACTCCAGGTGGACCTTCTGGAGAAATGGCTTTTGTCTGGCCACACCCTTCTATAGGCCAGACAGGGTCAACATCATTGATATTGTTGTGTGATGCACAACTTGTTCTCTGTTAGCCATTAAAATCTATAGGTCTTTCATAGTTGCCAGTGGATTCCTGGTGGTGTCTCTGGCCAACTGTCTTCTCTCCCATTCACCTAGCTTTGACGGACACCCTCCTCTTGGCAGACTGTGATCAAGGTAACAGCACTTCAAGGTATCTTCAAAGACTTGGTATTTTTTAATATCCCTCACCTTTCAACAACTATCACAGACTTGTTTTGGAAGATCTTTGGAATCCATACCGCTCTCTTGTGTGTATGACTGAAGGACTGCAGTAAAATCTGCTTTTATTTAAGTTATCGCGTTCATTGCAGTGATTACACAGAGGTGTTAAACAGTTAAGTTAATATCTGATTCTGAAAACAACTGGTTACTTCTGTGATAGCTTAAGTGATATATATTAAGTATATACTTATTAACATAGATATTTCTGAAAATTTTCAGAACATTGCTTTAAATTTTGAAATAGTTAATTATTTTTTCTGGAATGGTAGGAAAAAAACTTTAAAAGGAGTGCATTCATTTTCTACTATATGTATGTATGATAATTAATAATTTTGATGTGTTCACACCTGCCCAATCATATTCATTCAATAAAATAATGACATAATCAATACATTTCCATGCTAATTCTAGGGTTAGATCTGTGTAATCAGGAGATTCAAGCAATTCCCATTTGGTTGTGATGCCATTGCACTACCTTCCCCTTGTTCACCCTCTAAAATGACAAACAGCACTACTCCACATTGATTTCTAATGGTAACAAACCAATCAGTTATGGCACGAAATGCTGCAATATTAGCTAGTTTCTACAAGCATCATGCAAAATAAATGTAAATACAGAAACAGAAACACATATACAGACACACACAGCTACTCAACTACAGGAAATAACAGCATGAAAGACTCCTGGACAGTTTAAATTGGCTTTGGAAACAGAAACATTTGGTATGTGCTGTAATGCATTCAGTTCATCAGAGAAAGGAGACAGAAAAGAGAGGGCACATTAACACTGATGACAGTGTAATTACTGCAGTGCAGTGCGTCTGAGTCTGTGATGGGGGTACAGACACCCTCACCCGCTGAATTACCAAGGGACTGTCTAAATAAATTAGGCTGCATTTGCCATTGCTCGACGTGTAATCACGTCTACCCAGCATGCAGTGCGACATCACCCAGGTGAATCGCGATTTCGAAAATAATTGGACTTCTCTAGAGAAAATAAAAATGTCTTGAGTTATAATGCAGAAAAACACATTCAACATTTACAATAAAAATTTAGAAGTGTGAATTCAGAGCTGGGGGTTGGTGAGCATATTGACTACTGCTTGCTTGGGATAAGCCGCATTTGGTAGCCTGGTAATAGCAATTAAATGTGGCGCAGGAAGAGGAATGTCGAGGTAAGTAACTGTAAGTATTGGTTCACCATTTCCTTTTTGGATACGAGATATTCGGCGAGAGACGTTATGGGGTTAGAGTGGGGAGGGAAGCAGGCAGTTTTGCTCGTGTTTAATTCAGCAGGCAGTAAACACTCCGACAAGCACCGTTTCCGGCAACGCCACTTTGATCAGCGCCGTGTCTGCTAAACACCTGCCGGCTCTGCGGTGCAGCCTCCCCAGGTGGCCCTGTACGCTCCGCCGTTATACGCACTCACCGCCCTGCTCATAGAACATGCGCCTGCAGGAGGGTGGCGGGTGGCTCTTTGGGTGACCCTGCCAAAACTGCGCCCCCTGTTTTTTTTTGGGAGAGGGTTCAGACTTTCAGACATGCAGAGGGGCAGGGTACTGCCCCTGGTGTTTGTGCCCCACCAAATGAGGCACTGATGCCAGCCTTTGCTTGCCAGTGATGTGACTAAATGTGGGACTTTGGTTTCAGTGCCGACCCACATCACTCTTAACATTTGTCAGATACGCGAAATATAGGGTTTGGCGATTTATGCAGTGTGTTGCCCTCAAATCATTATATTGGGTGATGCTGCCTAGCACTCCAATAATACAACCCAGAGCAAAGGAGAACTTCTAAAAAATACAACCTGACAAAAAGTAATGAGAGGTAATTATGATACTAGGTGATTAATAAAATCATTTCATTGCTGTAATTCAAGTAAACAGCAGTTTCGAGGAACACATGCAGGGGGCATTGGAGGGGAAATGGTGAGGATGCTGACCGGCTCTCTCCCCAGCGAATCACCTCCGCAAGCTGCACTCGTCAGGCTAAAGTTCTGCGTGTTAAGCTGGGTTTATGTAAATTAGAGTGTGTGTGCGTGTGTGTGTGTGTGTGTGTGTGGGGGGGGGGGGCAATGAATGGAAGCCGCATACTTTAAAGAGACAGCGTCCACAGGGAGGGGAAAGCCCATGGGTCCATTCAGGGTAACAACACCAGTTTTACACACGGGCACTAAATTTAGCAGGTCCACTAACAGGGGCTCTTCACTCAGTCATGCCTGCCTGCGCCGCCGGTGTTTTTCCACTGTCGTACACAGCCACCAAAAAGCCCTGATTTGTCGTTTTTACCTCCTTTTATTTTCTTTTACATGGGAGCATATGGATAGTGCTGCGCGGAGACGGGACGGCACAGCCGGGCTCCAACGGGATCGGAGGCTGGAATCGCATCTCGTTACTATAAATACAGGGAGGCTTGGCGCCACTTCCGTGCAAAATGTTCCTGGATAATCCCTTTGTTCCCTTCACCTGCAGACGAGTCTGCGGTGCCTTCGCACGGGCAGCCGGGACAAGAGGGATTCACCGGAGAGAGCTCTGGAGTACGCTGGCCGAGATGGCAGGTCATGTGACTGGGAGTGGGGGTGATGGGGGGGGGGTTAGCATACTTTCCAGGAGTAAGCTGTGAGAAGCGCACATACACCTTTAATCACACTTACAGGGAGGCTATATCTCCCCCCCCCCCACTGCAAACAAATCCACAAAAACCAGCATTGTGAAGAGCCAGCATCAGCATCTAAAAACTGAATATCACGAGTAGCACCGTCGGACTGTTTCTGTTTGCCGTCTGCTTGCACAACCTCTAGGAAAAAGCCTTTAACATGGGTGTCCTTGTGGGTGCAAACACAAGCACACACATTTATATTCTGATCTTATGAAGACTCTCCATTCATTTCTATGGGCATAACCCTAATCCCAACAATGACAACCTTAACCCCTACCCAGCCCTAACCTTAACCATAAGCAACCAAACAAAATACAAAAATGATTTTTAGTTTTTTCATTGCAATCACAATTTTTTATAAAACGAAAAAATGATCCCCAAAACATGAACACAATGTAATATATACATAACTCACATACATACATACACACACACGCACACAAAGCAGGAAACATATTTAGCCTTAACCCTGAGCTCCCAGACCACTGGGACCGGGTCCTGCATCAGGGATGCATGTAGCAGAGTAATTCAGATGTCAGGATTTGAACACACAAGGGTGCCAAAAATTTTGCAAATACAACTTGCCGATCAAAAGGCAGGTGAGCAGAGAGCAGACAAGGCCCCCTGGGGACGCGGGCAATGAGGAAGGTTAACAAGGTGACGTCGCCGTTGCCGTGGCACCCGGTGTTTCCTGGAAAGTGATAATGACATCGTTAACCCCGGGCTACCGCGTCTGGCAGGAGAGCGAGTTGGACGCCGGCCGGGGTCGGGACCCGAGCGTGTCCGTGTGTCCTGCAGTCCTGCGACACACACATGGCAGCCCCCATCTGCTCAGCACTCGTTGTGGCTGGCTGTGAGTCTATGTTCTGGTGCACGCACTCACACCCCATGTGATGCCATGTGTGTACACTCTCAGGAAGTCATTTGGAAGAGCTTCAGTGCTCGCTCTGTTGTGACCACACTTCTAGTAACTTCATTAGAACTGATTTTGCATTTATTTATTCAGAAGTCTTTTTATCCGAAGCGAAGCTTAGCTTCAGAGAGTAGGGTCCCCCATCATCCCCCATCCTTGGATCTGTTGAGATTACATGCCTCGCTCAAGGGGCCAGCGGGGATATGATTAATCTGACCAACACAGGGTTAGAACCCACAACCTTCTGGACACTGGCAGAAGACCCTAACCCATTAAGCTATATACACTGCCCCCTACAGGCTAGCCTCACGTGGCACGCTGGCGCAGTAAGGTACGCCTTCAATCTTGGAACGATGGCAATTTGAGTTAATTCTCATTACTCATTCTTTTCTGATTCTGGCAGTGCTTCTCATAAGAGTAGGGCACATCACAAAGCCTATCCAATCCACAAATTCAGGCATCATTCGGGGGGAGTTACCCTGGAATGTCTCCTAACGGCCTACACGTTCATTGTGAGCCGTCAGTGTTGTGCTGTTTTCTTCTTGGGTCCAGTTGGCAAAGCTTAGATAACATGCTGACCAATGGATTAGGCAGCTCTGTGCTGGGATACTACCGCTCTCTGGGAGAGGCTTTTTCTGGTCATGCTCAAACATAACCTTTTGTAAACTCTACAGCATTGACGTATGTGTATAACTTACCCATAATTCTGCAGCACAGACTTTCGTTCAGGCACCGGTCTTGGGCCTGTTGATGGGAGCTTACACAACCATCCGGTGACCCTTTCACTCGAACAAAAGGCATCCTGGCTGTCACTAAATGTTAACCGTTATTTAATATCTCAAAGGATGCTCACGGGCTACATTGAGGTATACAGCATTCCTGAACTGTGTCAACATTCACCTAATATCTGAGGACCATGGGATGGATCGAGGTTTAATTTGGTAACTTCTGCACAGCTGTAATGCGACGCCTCATTAAGGAGGCATCATCTGCTCCAGCAGTCACACACTTATAACAATAACACACATTTAAAACCACTAATTATATTTGCCGCCTGCCATTATTTCCCAGGGCTTCGGCTTGTGTCCCAAGACACAGCAGCCTGCTTGGCGATAGCCGAGCTGCTGACGGTGGGCCGCTCAGCCCGTACATGGATGCCGTTTGTTTCACCGTGTCTCCTGTTATGGAGATTCCCCACCTGACAGTTCAGGACGCATTTGTTATTCATGCTGGAGGCGAGCCTGGTCGCAGGGGCTTGCCGAAATCTGGTAGCAGTGGAGGATCACATCAGGCATGTTTAAGGAAGCAGTCTCAGGGTGAGGGAGCCATAGTTCTGCAGGTGACCGGCTTGCCTGTCCCGCCTCGCTCCGGCTTCACAGTCCCTGCTATCAGTGCAGTACCGGATGCCTAAAGCAGGCGGGTGCTTTGACAATTCAGGAAAGAATACCTGCTGCATGCAGCAATAGCCTAAGGGCTGGTTCATACTTACTGTGGACACGGACACACCACAGAGTGTGCTGTACTGCCACACCGTCCGTATTCTGAATATTCATCAGTCAACAATGTACTTTGATGCCCGGCCTTGGGAGGCACTACTGAGCAAATCCGCTCTTATGTCATGTTTATGAAGTGTGGTGAGGATGGTATGTTAAAAATAAGAATTTTACTAAAACTAATCTGCATTATGTATGTACAGTATGCAAGGTGTGGTATATTTGTTTTCTGTCTGATCAGAGAGGCGGGTATCTATCGCCCAAACGAGGGGTGGCATGGTGGTGCAGTGGTTATCACTGTTGTCTCAATCTTCTAGGACCAGGGTCCAAGTCTCCGCCCAGGTTCCATGTGTGTGGAGTTTGCATGTTCTCCCTGTGTCATTGTGGGGTTTCCTCCGGGTTATTTGGTTTCCCCCCAAAGTCCAAAAGCCCGCGTAGGTGTGCATGTGTGAGTGTCTGGTGTGTGAGTGTGCCCTGCGATGGGCTGGCCCCCCATCCTGGGTTGTTCCCTGCCTCGTACCCGTTGCTTCTGGGATGGGCTCCGGACTCCCTGTGACGCGGAAGGATAAGCGGTAAATGGATGGATGGATCAGAAAAGGTGATATACGATCTTTGGTCTGATCTCCTTTCTGAGCTCCTGCTACTGTTCCTTTGGCTAATGAATAATCAAGCCTCGTCACTGGATGTACTGCGTTCTATTAACCTTGGAGTGGTGCACACTGTCACACAGGGCTCTCCAATGCGGTCTGGGTGCCTGACTTCAGTGCTGAAAACTACAATGACCACGTCTGCGTCCACTGTGAGTATGAACCAGCCTCACGGAGCTACCCGGCCACACTGAGCTGAAGCTAGGCAGGAGAGGCAGTACCATGCGGACTAACTGGCTTGGGGATTCACACACCCTAGTATCTAGAGTCCATACCTCTGTACTCCTCTCAGTGGGGTAACAGCGACGTCAGCACGCTGCGCTTCCATCTGGACAAGCACTCAAAGCAGTCTTCTGGGTCTGCACCAAACGGAGGCCTTCGCTCCCGAGAGCCGTCTGTCGCGCACATACACACATGCACGAGTCAGCACGCGTTAAATTAGCCCCGGCCTGCGTTAACCCCAATGCCTGCAGGCATTCCCTCTGATATAACAGCAGTGCTTTATGGCCGCAGTCAGAAGTCTTGGCTTATCCCACCAGTCAGGTATCACCCATGGGGGGTTCCCCAGCATGAAGCGATGTGGTTGAGTGGAAGTGAATTTGCTAAGCGCCAACATAACCCTCATTTGCTGCCATATCCATCTCATGTGTATTCTTGCCCAGCAGGATATGCACTATGCTGGACATCTCATCTGTCCATCCATCCACCGTAACCGCCCGCGTGGTCAGGGTCGCGGTGATCTGGAGCCTCTCCCAGAATGCACAGGGTGGCAGGCACATCACTGGGTGCCCGCAATATCCTCGCGTTCTTTGGGCTGCCCACTGATTTGCCCAGAGAAAAGCAGCAATGTTTTTGCTTTGTTATCTGGGGGCACACACCGTACATTAAATACCTTGCAACGCATTCAAAATGCAGCAGCTCGTATTGTGACCAGGAGCAGGAAGTTTGATCACATAACCCCT